>CM060949.1:73135690-73283190 GCA_030765055.1 Mantis religiosa | reverse complement strand
AATTTATTGGATATGGACATCCCTGAGCGTCGATTGTATAAAAGGTATAACATTTTTTGGCTGTGTAGGTTATGTGGTTCTTCCATGTCAGTTTTACATCAAGCAAAACGTTTAGATGTACATATGATTGCCAATTTACTTCCTCTCCGGCTAGACGAACAGGTGATAGGTCCTCTAGCTGCCTTCTGGAGAAAGTGATTGCTTGGCTCTTCTTGAGGTGTTTGCTTAAGCGCCATCGTTTGAACCAGGTGGTCAGGAGGTCAGCGTATTATTGGATTCTACGTGCAGCCATATAATGATTAGTTGATATGGAGGTTACAGCTGTGTACCGCACTGATGAGCAGCAATAGCCAGGTAATGCTAAAAGTCGTCATGATGTAAACCTGAATTGCGTGTTAGAGTGTCTGTTTCTTCCGGGTGAGTTGTTTTCGTACAAATTAATTGACACAGTTATAAACCAGGATGACGAAGACAACTATCCCACAGAGTTTTTAAATTCATTATAATTACCTGGACTCCCACCTCACAATTTAAAATTAAAAGTGGGGTCGGTTGTGATCAACCTGTGTGACATTAACGAAGCACGACTGTGTAATGGAACGAGACTAACTGTGGAAAAGCCAATAAATAATGTCATCGAGGCAACAATCATCAAGGGAAAGTACAAAGGGAAAGTACACCCAGCGTACTCAATGATTCCAACGGATTTACCTTTTGATTGTAAGCGTCTACAATTTCCCCTGCGTTTGGCCTTTACGACGGCCATAAATAAATCGCAAGGGCATTGGTTGGAAGTTTGCGGAATCAACTTGGGAGTTTCCCTGTTTCTGTCATTGACAATTATACGTCGCTTGTTCGCGCATCGGAAAACCATCATCTTCATATATCTAATTACCACAAAAATACAAAAAGTATTGTTTATCAGAAAGCTTTAAATTGGTTAACATAATGTAACTGTGTTGTATTTAAACTTCACACCAATTGCAGAACAAATAACTCGAAGTTGTTTTATTTATATAGATAAGTTCAGACGACTTTTATTGGAGGAGCAAAGTTCGCAGGTTCAACTTGTATATTATATATTTCATCTGTTTTATTAAAAGAATCTCTTATTATTGTATATCTCTATCAAGTAATAAATAGTATAAACTATAGGTAGTTTCGTATACATTTTATGAGGTGCGCCAAACAAACGTTAAAGAACCTGTATGGTTCCAGTACAAGGCAGTGGTAGCACAGCGAAGAATGTACTTGCCCCACTTACTGCAGCTCTGAATTTGAGAGTTAGTGATATGACAATTATGACACATCCTAACGCACCATTCCTCTGGTAGCTCAGTTGGTAGAGCGGTGGACTGTAGTGGTGGTAGGTATCGGATATCCATAGGTCGCTGGTTCAAATCCGGCCCGGAGGATTATTTTTTTATTTCCAACTCGCTGTGGTGCAAAGGAATCTTAAATCTTGCTGCCTAGAAATTATATCATTCCGCTCAATTTAAGTCCTGTGCTAAGATAGTATGCATATAATAATACCAATATCATGTGCATTCCAAGGCTCTCTTCATCAAATCCATCTAAATAGATAGTTCTACATCTCAGTATATTAACTTTGGACTTATTAATACAATAAACACTTTCCAAACAAAATAATGAATTTACGGTTTCAAAGAAGCTTACTTCGTCTTAATGCTTCGCGGATGGATGAAAAATAAAGGAAGGGATTATTAAGTTACATACTTACCACATTGTCTTCCTGTATATATAATATTATTTGTGATGCTTTTCGTATTTATATTTCCGTAATTAATTCTATGTCCGTGTCTTCAGGTATGTTTCCTGCAATTAGGTTTAACCCATGTTACGCCTCTCCCAGAAACTAGAGAATTACAGAGCTTATCCTCTGGTTTTTATGCCATATCGGCATACAATAAATTACAAATGAAAGCGCTGGAAAATCATCAGGGTGTCTCCTGTATATTAAGCAAGGCCTGAGTGTTCTGAACTACGCTCTCTGGAAATATTTTACTAAAGCTCAAATTAAAGGACGCTATAACCGTGCAATAGGACTGGAATACGTACATTGAAAAATAACGTCCTAGCAATTGTTAGTGCTGACACGATACTGGACACGAGCCACATGCTTTCCAAATTTCAATGTCGTAAGTAAAAAAAAAAAAAAAAAAAAAAAAAAATTGAGGAACTCTAAAGTTGTAGGCAGCACACTAAAAATACAAGGGACGTCCAGAAAGCATCTGCTTCAGTTTATCTCCACTGCAGCGCTGCGATCGCAGTTCCGCACATGCGCTGTAGACGCTCAGTATCAAGGAGAAGAAACGTGCGCCATTGTGAGATCACTGTCAGCCACGTACGCTTTGTTGAGCTTGTTTACAATGTCGGTGTTGATTGAAAATCCCGCCGCTTGTGAAATCTGATCTGTGATTCGTTTTCTAAATGATAGGAAAGTGAACCGTATTAAAATTTATCTGCAAATTTGCGATGTCAAAAGGTGTTGTGTTTCTTCACGACAACGCACGACCACACACAGCAAGTGCGACGAAAAACATCCTACAGAAATTTCACTGGGACGTGTTTGACCACACCCCGTACAGCCCTGACCACGCTCCCAGTGACTTTCATCTGATTTTGCATCTCAAATCTTTCCTTGGCGGTCAACACTTCAACAATGACGAAGAGCTGAAAGAAAATGTTCCCAACTGATTGAAGACACAGGTGGCAAACTTCTATGAAGAAGCTATACAGAAACTTGTGCCTCGCTATGACAAATGCCTGCAAAATTTCGGCAGCTATATGGAAAAGTAGTTTAAGAGTTGTAGAATTTTTTGCAATAAATGATTTTTCTGTATCTGTACACAATTTAATTTTATTACCAAACAGAACTTACTTTCTGGACGTACCTGGTATATCTAGTACAACTTGCTAGACATTGTGCGCTGAGTTACTTCTTTAATATTTAGTTTGGCTCGTCCTAAATCTCTAAACCAAGCTTGTTTTGTTATTATTCTTGCAAATAGAATAGGGTCAAACTGGCCGTTTCAGAAGTTTTAGACTCTCGTATTTAGTATCATATGAAGTTCCCCTTATATTTATTTGACTTCTATTTTATTCATTTGTTTATCTATATGCATGGTAGGCCGATAGAATAGATTATTACAGCAGTTGTAGATCCAATAGCCTTCGTGTTATTGTTTATTGAACCTCACTGCCACATTATATCAAAGTAGGAAAACATTAACACGCCGACTTAAGTAAAACACTATGAAATTTATTCCCCTTCAATTTTACGTCCTCCAACGTTAAGTCATATCGGACGATGAATGAAATAGGTGAAATGATGCTCAAATAGAAAACTCCGGGAGAAAACCTTATCCAGGTAGCTCACCCTGACCGAGATTCGAACTCTGGACCTATTCAACGTGAGACAGACACACTACTATCCACGCTACCGAGGTGGGCAAACTATGAAGTGTAGAAATATGAAAGATATGACTGTATGAATCTATGAGACGGTTCAGAGAAGGTACATTGACCTACAGCATTTTGTGCCTATGCCCCAGATGTGGTCCTCCCTCCTGATGAAGCTTTGACGAGGAGAGCTGGAAAGGTGAGGTAAAACGACAGTATAGGATAAGAACCGTAACCGAAATTCCTTGGTGATGGACAGTACATGGAATTCTCCTACCCTCATGAAACGTGTGCATGATAAGCGGGTCCTTATATAAGTTTCTTTTAAAACATTTATCTGACGTCACTTTAACTGGTTAGGTTATATAGGACGATGAATGTATGAACTTTGTGAAATAATATTCAAATGAACCCGGGTCCATAGAGCTCAGAATTACCTAGCATTCGTTTTTCAGGATAAGGAAAAACCACAAAAAAAACTTATCCAGATAACTCACCTAGACGGAGTTTCGCACAGGTGACTTCTTGAATCCGAGGCAGACATGCTGCAACATAAGCTATGACGGTGGGCTTACAGTATATTAGTGCTGTACCTTTTGGGAAACAACGCATTATCTCTAGAGTAACGCGTGGAAATCACCGTGGGTTATGGGATTGTCACTCTGGTTGCTATTATGTTTTTAATATTCTCCTATGTGGTGGACAACATGGCACTGGGTGGGTTTCCTCCTGGTCATCCGGTTTCCCCACTATCATTCCACCAATTGATCCAACATCATCTTAACGTCTCTATTTACTGTTAGGCAGACATGAGGTCATTTAAGAGATAAACGAAAAGTTACTACAGAACAGCCTTAGAACTCGTTAAAACACACAAATAATGTCAGTTACAATAATGTATCGAGAAGTTAACCCATTCCGATATATTATAGTTTTTTTTAGAATTCCCATATACTTACTTAAAGGTATGTAATTTTTAACTTCTAAGTTCCTATTCCCTTTTACATTCAAGGTGAACTAATACTTCAAATGCATCAATCAGTGGTTCACTTTTTAAATATCTGATTACTGCTTATATCACTTTATCCCAGGTATAAGAACAAAAAGTGTGCAAGACCTTACTACGCGCTTAATCTAAAGAAACAACACAGAAACAAACTTTTCAAAGAACAATTTGTAGAATCTTGTGTGGAGAAAGTCTTGCGAATATAATATATTACGTGTCTTTATTTCTTACTAACATAATAATACACGTCCCTGATTAATTATTTATTAAAAGCAAATAATTCAACGTAGATTTGTTTGGACCCCCCGGAAATTGACTTCTAAATACGTGCCTGTCCCCAACTATTTTAATAGGAGACACAGAATCATAGCTTCCGCGTGTTTAGTTGTTATAGAATTATATTTCTCCTAAAGAGTTCTCGTGCCAACCATTGCAGACACTTAGTATTTCTCGTTAGCCATTCTTGCGTAGCCAACTTGTTTCTTCTTAATAAGGGAAGACATTTACAAAGCCAACGGCTGATAAATTTGTGCTTTAACGCTTCTCCATGCAGCAGCCCCTGTGGCCTAATGGATAAGGCATCGGTCTCCTAAACCGGGGATTGTGGGTTCGAGTCCCACCAGGGGTACATACTTTTTTTAAGACTTTCCCAATATTACTAAATACCCCAACAGTGGCTGTGCTAACTTGTTAGTATGTAATTCAGTTCTAGAATGATATGTTTAAGCGTATCAAATGTATATAACGCGTATTTCTGATATTGAACTTACGAATGCCCAAATACAATCTCGAACTTTTGAGTTGAACCTGCTAATTCCTGTATATATCGTAAACAAATTTAGCGAAGTAAAAGAACATTGTCCTGATCATTTAAGAAAAAGATAAGTTTATTTTCGTGTTACATTTTAACTCCTTTTGTTTTCTTGTACCTAAATATTTAAAGTGTAAGAAGAAATTCCAGGTTTCTTTTTACTTTTTCATTAATTAATTCGAATGTCTTTTGCCATATTCTTCCTGCTGTAATACTTTTAGGTGGCAGTTAAAAATGTAAAAAGTATTATTAATTCCAGATAATGTGTTAGTTATTTTGTCTGCTTTTTATATGATTATCTTATGCTTCTGTCTTTCTCAAATACTAAATAATCTAAACTATATAGCTATAAATTTTCTGATGGAGTTGGAGATCTTCCTACAAACATTAGAAAATTCTAAATCTGACCTTTCAAAACTTAGCAGTGGTAGCACCACAAGCAATGTGGTTGTCCCAACGCATTCTGTACTTAGTTTAGTAATCAGACCGTTAAAGCAAAGCACATAAATCCTCTGGTAGCTCAGTTGGTAGAGCGGTGGACTGTAGTGGTTACGTGTGTCAGATATCCATAGGTCGCTGGTTCAAATCCGGCCCGGAGGAATACATTTTATCTCCAGTATCCTGTATTGTAACGGATTCCTAATACTCGTTGCCTACAAATAGTGCAATTCCGATCAAATTGAGACACCTACAATGTATACGTATATAATAGCAGAAGTATAATGTGCATAAACGGTACTATTTTCAACGTCCCTGATTAGCAAGTTTCACATCTCTGCATATTAGGTTTATTAAAACAATAATTGGTTTCAAAACAGAGTATTGAATTTACGATTACAGAAAATTAAACGAAGTGCGCTTTCTCTTAATGCTTTGATGGTTGCAAAATATAAAAAAGAAGATTATAATTGTTGTAGGACATATAGGTAGCGTGTGTGCTTCACGTTCAAGTGGTCCCGAGTTCGAATCTCGGTCAGGGTGAGCTACCTGGATATGTTTTTTTCGGGGTTTTCCCTTATCCTCAAAGACAAATGTCCGGTAGCTCTAAGCTCCATGTACTCTGGACACTTTTGAGCATCATTTCACGCATTTCATTCACCGTCCGATATGAGTTAACGTTGGAGGGCGTAAAATTGCAAAATTGCAAAATAAAAAAGAATTAAAAAGGAGAATTATATCTCTAAACCAATCACCCATTGTTGTTTTTGTTGTTATTTTTGCAAATAGAGTAGGGTCGAACTGGCCGATTCAGAATTCTTAAAACCTCAGAATTCCAAAGTCCTTCTTTCCTTTCACACATTTAATATCCTACTAAGTTTCCATTTGAGTAGATGTTTTAAGTACTCACTTTTTAGAATACAAAAGGAAAAACACATTACACAGTAGACACGCCTTTACATTTAAAGTGCTTACATATAAGCTACTCAAACATCGCAAACGGCAAATTAAAACTTTTCAAGTTCGTTGACAGCGGATATGCTCGACACGTGGTTCATAAAATGGCTCGACTATTTCCTCCAATCACAGTCGCCTGCGCAGTAATACATTTTCCCCGCTTTGTTTACATCATGAAATAAACTAATGACGACTTCGGTATACAGGAAAAAATGGGTGTGGGACCGAAGTGTCCCGCGGTCAGAAAAATAGCCCGGAAGTCTCCCGGACCCTTAAAGGCTCCTAATTACATAGCCCCCAAGCCTCCCGGTTCCAGTCCCTAATTATATAGGTCCAAAGTCTCCCGGTGGAAACACCTAACAGTTCTAGTTTGGTGTTTACAGTATTTGATGAAGCATTATATACTTCTAGTGGAAGATGTTACATTTTTTGAGATTATGATTAACAACAAAGAAAAATGGCTCCAGTATCAAAAGAAAATGAACCTCTAATGCTTAAATTTGAATTAGTTGTTGTTGTTCCAGTTCGTTTAGCGTTATCCAGGGTGTACCACGAGGAGCCGAACTGGCTAGCACTCCAAAAGATTTCACATTTAACATCTTCGCCATTATTTCTTTATTTTCTGTAATTTACTGACAATGGTTCGGCAGTTTTAGATGTTTCATTATTTTGGCATTCTAAACCTGTATCATACAGTAATATGTATTATTTTCTTTAAAATAAGAGCTATTTTTCCTTTCAGATTTTATTTCCATGTATTTGAAGGTTTGGTTCTATAAGAAATTGACTTCACGTATTCTATTCTTGATATGTTTCCATCTTTGAAATGTTCTACTTGCTGCATCATGAGTTTCAAGTGTGGTTAAGACCTTTCCCTTTTCATTTGTAGAGGAATTAGTTACAACTTTAGTATCCAGCGGCATTTGCTTTAGTACTTCAAGAAATATATACATATCTGGGCTGGAGTAAAACTGATTGTATTTGTTGCGGGAATTTTCGCAACCGTTCGTAGGTCTACTGCAACTTAGTTCTGACCACATGGAAAGAGGAAAAGTACATTTTCGGATATGTAAGTTTCCATTAAATATTTGTAAAATATTTTTAGTCTTTCCGAGACAGGCGTCGCTACCGTGAAGTCTTCAGCAATACAGTCACCAACCATACCACCACCCAATTTGGCAAACCAAATATGTAGTTCAGAAGTTTTCCGATTTCATTTCTGGAACACTCCCGGATATCAAAACTGTACCCTCTACTCAACAGGCGCACTTCACTTGGTTATGAATCCTCCCTGCTTCTTTACACATCTCTAGTCCGTCCCATTTTTACCTATGCAGCTCCAGTCTGGGGTGGCACCAGTAAGACTAATCTCCGCCGACTGCAGGTACTACAAAACAGGGTGCTTCGTACAGTTACAAACGCGCCATGGTTCATCCGAAACCAGCAGCTTCATCATGAGTTTGGTCTTCTACCCGTTCACCAATACATCCGACGCCTGGCACGTCCATTCTTTTACCATCTCCAGGAGGTCCCTGGAGCTGTTACGTACCGTCTCGGCTGTCGCACTCGCCAGCCAACTCGCCTGAAGCGCAGACTGCCCCAAGATCTTCTCCTGAGTGACGTCTCCAGCACAGACGACTCAGACACGTGATTACTACCATCAGACTTTAAGTTCTCAATTTGTGTTACAGTTATCCTCCACATTTAGTTAGAGGAGTCGTTCATGGCTACCTCCATTGTTATGTGTCCTGTTCCTATGTATCTTATAACAAACATCTGTAAAGCATAATTGCTGATCGATGGATAAAATAAAATAAAAAAAAATTCTGGAACACTAGTCATGTGCAAATCCCAAGTTTTGTATCTTTCCCCACCAGGTTTGTGTTAGATGAAATTTACGTGCTTGGATGTTAACATCAGTCCACACTTCTCTTCCAGCATTTCATGATGCTTTCTTCACATTGTTGATGGACAGAATTTCAGATCTAGCTTATTATATTTATCAAGTATTGTTGAAAATACCTGCTGGTATGTTGAAGTCCTTCATCAAAGAAAATAACATTGGCGTATAATGTCCGCTAACGAGCCCATGGATTGTAAACAGCTGGCAAAAAAACCTTGTGGAATGTTTGAAAGTTCCATCAACATATATTGTTAACTGTGAACAAATTTGCCATATACGAAAAGAAATCATGGAAAACATTAGGTATACCCATTTCACTTCACCTGCTGGCTAACTACACCGATTTCGCGGGAGCCTTGGGGGTTGTTACATGCTAAGCTTATCTGGGTACGGGAGGCTTCAGTCCTGCACCCGAAAGGATAGCTCAAACCGCTGAATGCATATTAAAAATTCTGATACCGCATATCCACGTGATTTTCTCTACTTAGTGTCGCTTTATTTATAAAAATTGTTTAATAATATCCACTCTAAAGCTTCTTTCTATTATTTACGAATTCACTGAGACAGACTTTTGCAGAAATAGTTTCATTACGTATTTCCTAATTGTATCTACATGGGTATACAGGAAAGTGAAAGAACATTAGACTTTAAACCAACTGAGGACGTACTTCATCGTTTTATCGGATGTACATGTATATGTGTACTTTGTTATCAAGTTGGGTGGGTCAATGCTTTTTCGGTTCCACCTGAGGGAAGTCCCTCCTGTGTAACTAGTTTACAAGCTTAAAACCGCTAAGAATTTTCATTTTGGTCTCGGTCGACTTCACTGATATTTCTTCACCGTATAATCATGATCATCACAAAAGATCCGTGCTATGAAGCATTTTTCCGTAGTTTTCCTTTCCATGGCTACTCTTCCTCATGGGATGCATTCATCGTAGAAATTTCTTTTTATAAATACACGCAAGCATATATAGGTACATACATGTCATCCACCAAACGCTGAGTACAGTTATTTGGAGTCCCTCATGTTGACTACGTGTGCTTGCCGAGGAAGTTCATTAAATTCAATCTTGAAATTCTTAGCACCAAAATAGTTTGGCAAACTTGCCAAGCAAACCTCGTGCTCGCAAAATAAAATAAAATAAAAAATAATATAAAGAATAAAAAAAAGTGGCAAATTCGTTCCCTCCGTTAAGCTTTATGAGAGGATTCTGGTAGTCTGTAAGTCTGGTGTTCACTCATTTTTAAGGACAGACAAGAGAAGAATGTCCTAGTGGAATAATTAAAAATTCTCTGGTGAGGTGAGTGTACCTCGGTCAGCATCCATTGACATTCCATATGTTGGATGTACATTTTATAACTAGTCCAGGATAGTTTATTTTTGAGTTTATTTTTACTGACTTTTTATATGCACAGCTTCCAATGCCTTATCTGCGAAGAGTACTAAGCTACTAATCCGCAGTCAAGAGTCAATAAAAAGAACGAAAAATCAATATCTGAATGTTATCACCAACGAAACTAATAGAAATTGTTCTAAGAATGCAAACTATAGTAGTTATAAAATGGCTCTAATCCAAAATTGAAAGAAATCAAAAACTGAATGCGGGACAATTGGTTGAAAAAGCAGTTCTTTCAGGTATATGTGGAGTAAATCCGTTTCCTCCACTCAAAAGCTGTTTTTCCGATATCAAATTGTTTTAGCTTTCCCTGACACAGAAGTTAAAGATAAATAGCAGATATCCTGGCGCTCTGTAAAGAAAGTAACCATTCATCATAGAGAGCATATAATTAATAACCTATTTCAAGGACAAAAAAAAAGAATCTCTCCAGTTTAGGACTAGGCATTGGTTAATAATACTGCACAGGCAAATCAAGGTACACATCGGTAAACATATTGTGACTTTGTGGGTTCGTGAAATGAAAAGTCCAATTTCACCACTCAAAAATGTTCTTTATTTCCACCGACTTACAGTTAAAGACTTGCCAATTACACAAAATTACGTAATGCACACAATTACGATTCACCAGTTCGTCCGTCACAATTTCACTTGCACTCGTAATTACGTAAACTCCGATGCACGTACACAGTTACGTACAGTCTTCCGTTGCACAATCTTCTCGTTCGTTAACACGGCGCTTCTTTCCACGCACGTCACTGACTAACACTTACACCAAGAGCTGCGACTGTCTCCTCACTAACTAACTGACTGACTCCACTTCGCTCACGGCAGCCCCTTTTTATAGGAATATCGCCGCCTTCTGGTTTCCACAGGAAGGTTCCAGTAGATGAAAGATCCCGTAATTTCAAGAACGCAGGTGGAAGAGAAACAGACGGCACAATAATGTTTTTTTCCCCAGCCATCCCTGTCACCACTATAAGACGGACGAGGGGGAGGCGTGGCTAACACGGACCTCCCCTGTCTTCCGCTCTCAGCTGCTTCCATAGGGTGTTCCAACGCCCGGGTGACAATATTCTATATTTATTTTGTTTACAACAGTACTGCACACAGTATTTAAAGCAATTTAATTCTAAAAACCATAATAAACGTCAATAGGAAAAGAAAAAAAATACCTTGGAGGCGCCGGGTATCGCTCCCGGTACCTCTCACATGCTAAGCGAGCGCTCTACCATCTGAGCTACGCCCCCAAACTGGTTAAATAACTCAAACTTAAGCAATTAGTACTTAACTTTCTGGTTCTGGGTCAGTGCAATACGTAAATGGTAAGGCGGTGGATTTTAACGCCTGAGGTGATCAGATAACAGGAACCAAATCACCCACAAATTCCATGTATGCTTTGTTTATGCGTGGACAGTGTTATATTTTAAAATGTCTCTTCCACCTGTCCATAAATACCTTACAATATTTGTAAGGGTGATCCAGGGCATACAATAACCATATCCAACACTCAGATGCATTCCTATTGCACGATAAACTAATAAATGGCTGGCGTTTCAGCATATGCAGAGCACATTAAATAAAACTATTTTGTAGGATTGGAGGCAATTGTCTACAAAGTTTGCTTGAGGCAAAGAAAATTGCAACATTAGTTTTCTATAGGTAATATCCTTTGACTCAGACCATAGAATAAACATTATAAATGAAGAGCCTACAATGAGTAATGAAATTATATATGCTGGTAAACTTTGTTTTTCTGAAACCTCAGATTCTAAGTAGGATTAATGTGAAAAATTCATTCTTGTGTTCAGGTTATGAAACGGCCATACACATATTTCTACTCACAGCAATTCCGCACCTCAGGGTTGCGATCGAACCCGAGCCGCTTTCCGTGGCCAAGGACCAAGGCATGCTGCCCTAGCCCGCTACGCCACGGCGCAGGACCTGACAGCATTTACTGCTGTATATAAGTTTATAATTGTTAAAAGAAATGAGAAGAAAACAGAGAAAATATGAAAAAAGTGTAAGAAAGTGGTAATTATTGTTGTCCCGGCTATCATAAATAGAGCTCCCATTGGATCGAGTGCATTAGCCCCTACTCTACCTCTCTCTCTCTCTCTCTCTCTCTCTCTCTCTCTCTCTCTCTCTCTCTCTCTCTCTCTCTCTCTCTCTCTCTCTCTCTCTCTCTCTCTCTCTCTGTACATCTAAGTTCTTACGTAGGTCATTCAGTTCATAGCTTCAAAACAAATTGGAATTAAACATTTCAAAGTGTCTATCTCGATTCTTCTAATTCTCTTGCCAAAAGCGACCTATACATCACTGTTTTCATAAATATCCAACCTTGGAGACAGCTCTACCATCTGATCAAACGGAAGAGCAATCTTTCACTTTCCTGAACTTAAAGGTCATCTGCATACTGCCGTATTTGGACCGCGTTCAACTGTGTACCTCTTGCCACCCAATGTCCATGTAAGTTCCACCGTTCATGGTAGGGCATTATTACTCTTACGAATTCCAAGTCCTTCCTACACACCAATCTTGCACAGTGTATCGTATCCACTATTCCTGTTTAAAAAAATTTCTACTTTAGCAAATATAAGTTATCCCAATACAACATTCAAATGTCTTAGATTACTTGATACTCATATCACCAATTCTATTAGATTTTCAATTACCAGGAAATATTTGTCCTTACTATTCTGCATGAAGAAATACAAATACCACCCAACCACTAGTTCTGCAATGTGAAGCCTGCATTGCATCAGTAGACTTGATGGGACCGCTACGGTAGGAGCTAGATTCACTCCGCCAGCTTAGAGAGGAAAGATTTTTCCTTTTCTTTTTAATAATATATGTTAACGGTTTACCTGGATATATTAAACTATTGCTGACGTTTTGCCAAATGTCCAGTGAATTGTGATGTCAAAATCCTGACGAGAATGTAATTTTTAAAGTTCCGAAACATGATTTTACTAATTTAACTACAATACAAAAAAAAAATGCAAACAAAAAATTAAGAAACCTGAATATATTTATAAAAATGATTTCAAAATTAGCGTACGGTGTAAACTATGCCCTAACGATATAAATGTTTGTAAATTCTGAAGGAAAAAAAAATCACTCACAATACAACGAGCTGGCCGCGCCATGGCTGAGTGGATAGACTGCTTGGCTCTCACCAAGACGGTCCAAGTTCGATCCCAGGCGACCGCAAAGTGAAATCTATGGTAGAAAGCATGGCTCTGGGGAGGGTTTCCCCGATTACTCTGGTTTCCCCCGCCAGCATTCTACCGATTTCTCCATCATCATCTTTCCTGTCACCTCATCTCTCTCGTTATTTCACTTCCGCTGATGGGCTGATCACTCATCCCGGAATCTCTGTGATCAGGTTCCCTCTGATCTTCAACCTCGAGATTGCGCGGTTAGGGAGGCCCTATGTTTCACTTAAAGAAATACAGGAACTCATTCATTCATAATAAAAAGAGAAAGGTATAAAGTATCACGCTCTAGCATTGTCAAATATTAAAGTTATCGAAATTCCATTCCTATTTCAGAGCATTAGTTTATTAGCTTATTACTACTGTTGCTAATTTGCAAAAAGAGCCCTATACCAATCGGTAACAGCTGGTATAACAATATTTCAAGTTTTGTTTCCTAAAAGGACGCTAGGGGGGCGTAGTTCAAATGGTAGGGGAGCGCTCGCCTCCTTTATTATACGATTTTCTTATTTTTCATCTCTCTCTCAGATATTACATAACCTAAGCTAGATTACTATATATAGTCTAATGAATTTTTACCAAACAAGCTGGGGATTCCCTTTAAAAACGTTAGAGAATCCTGGATCTGACCCTCCACAGCGTAGAAGTGGTAGCACAGCGAGGAATGCGGTTGTCCCATACTAAATTTGCGAGTTAGTAAGCAGCGCATTATAACATAACACAACGCACCATTCCTCTGGTAGCTCAGTTGGTAGAGCGGTGGACTGTAGTGGTTGTAGGTATCAGATCTCCATAGGTCGTTGGTTCAAATCCGGCCTGGAGGACGTATTTTTATCTACACTGTCCTGCATTACAAAGGATTCTTTAATCTTGCTGCCAGAAATTGTACACTCCCACTCAAATTAACACGCATGTTAAGCATATGCATCAGTAATGTGCACAAAACTGTATCTAACATGAACATACAGAGATACCAGGACCGAAACATGGCGTCTATTCAAAACAAAGTATTGAATTTAAGTTTTCAGGAAATTAAAACGAAGCATACTTTGATCCCCTTAACCATAAAATCCCAATTTCGGAAATAACTTTATCACACACTGAAAGTATACTGTAGAGAACAGGCGTAGGTAGGAGAGCGCTCGCATAGTATGTGAGAGATAAAAACTTGATATTCAGGGGTGTTTGGTACGTAATACAGTTAGATTTATTAGTACAAAAATACATAATTTGTCTTAATGCCTCGCGGACGGCCGAAAAAATGAATTATTGTAATTCATATGTCATTCATATCTTGTTCCTATGTATATAATGTCATTTAGGACGATTAACCTATTTAGATTTCCTACTTTTTGTTCTACGTAGATTTAATCCCTGTTAAGCTTCTCCCATAAACTACAGAATACCAGAGCTACTCTTCTGGTTTTAATGTCATGTAGGGGCACAAAGGTTTTCCTTTGGAGGACCTGGAAAATGAATTTAGTATCTCTGGCACACTAAACGATGCTTCTATTATCTAAACTAAGCCCTCCGAAGAAACTTCTAAAAAGCCTAGATTAAGGGACCTTTTAACAGTCCTCAGATGTTGGACCTGATACATACTGGACACTAGGCACAAAGTTTCCAACCTTTATACCCGATTTCATCAACAGATGTTAAAATCGACTCTACCAAATGTAACGTAACAATTGTCACGGCGCTAACACAAATGTTAAATTTCTTGCATTTCACCAACCTGTTTTCTGAAAATGTTAACAAACCTGTGTTAAACCAAGAAACTTGTAAATATCACAGCTGTAGAAGGCTATGGATCAGTCGTATTATTTTCTGAACGTACTGCGATGCGCCTTTGTTTTCATTTTCGTCTGCACAAGCTGAAAAATGGCTGATTAACAAACTCATATATAAAGCCGTGAGACAAATTTCTCATCGATGGAGAAAGAATTGTTAATTGAATTGGTGACGAAGTGTAAGGATATCGTGGAAAATAAGGGACGGATGCGCTGAATGTAAAAGAAAAAGATGTAACGGGGAAAATATGCATGTGTCACTACTACAAGCACCAAACAAAATGTCAGTATTACGTAAATTTAAAACGAGGTGCGATGGACAAGTGACTTAAACTTTTCAAGACGGCAGGTGGACAGTGTATTAACCACATAATTCAGTGAATTGTAAAATCGCAAAGTTATTAATACTTGAAGCAAAGGCGAGATCGGCATATTCCTTTTGATGCTTATTCTAACTCATTATTACGTAAATTTAAAACGAGGTGCGAAGAAGGACAAGTGGTTTGAAAGTTTCAAGACGGCAGGTGGACGGTGTATTATCCACATAATTCAGTGGACTATAAAATCGCAAAGTAATTAATACTTGAAGAAAAGGCGAGATCGGCATATTCATTTCGATGCATATTCTAACTCATTATTACGTAAATTTATAGCGAGGTGCGAAGAAGGACAAGTGACTTGAACGTTTCAAGATAGCAGATGGACAGTATATTACCCACAAAATTCAGTGAACTATAAACTCCCAAAGTTATTAATACTTGAAGCTAAGGTGAGATCGGCATATTCCTTTCGATGCATGTTCTAACTCAGTATTACGTAAATTTACAACGAGGAGCGAAGAAGGGCAAGTGACTTGAACGTTTCAAGACGGGAGGTGGACAATGCACTATCCACATAATCAAGTGAATTATAAAATCACAAGGTTATTAATACTTGAAGTAAAGCGAGATCACCATATTCCTTTCGATGCATGTTCTAACCTTTCTTGTGCTTCCGTAGTAACCTTCATAGCAGCATATTTCGACAGTCTATACCTCCGGAAAAAAATTTTCTTCTGTTAGCTCCTCAAAATCATTTCTCCTCATAGGCCGTACTCTATTACGAATGCCATTTACACGGCCTTAAATATACGAAATCGACATTAACAGCTGAGTTCATGTTCGCCATCTTGACTATTTACAATTGTTAAGGACTTAACATCAGAAATTTGGCTTGTTACGCTAACACTTGTTGGTGAAATGGAAATTTTGTTTTAACTATTGCTAAACTCGTGTTAAGTCTTAACTTCTGTTGGCGAAATTTTGCAATAGAGTAGTAAATGAGAAAGATAATTTTGGAAAACAAAGCCTTATCTAAAAAACATGCGGAAATCAAAGTCCAAACGGTGGTGTTTTTTGAATGCGCATCTCTGGTTTCTGTTATTCTTTTAATGTTTACCCTCACCTATTTTTTTAAAGGATAAGCAGAATAAAAAATTCTCATACTGTGATTATTATGAGATTATATTTTTCGTTAAGTGTACCTCTTGTCACTCATTGGAAGGATATAGATTATTCTGGCTAACCATTCTTGCGTAGTCAACTTGTTTCTTCCTAATAAGTGAACAAGGCAGCCCAAGTATGATAACCTCTTGCTTTAACAGACACATCCACCCGCCCCTGTGGCCTAATGGATAAGGCATCGGTCTCCTAAACCGGGGATTGTGGGTTCGAGTCCCACCAGGGGTATAATTTTTTTAACACTTTCCAGCTATTGTCACATAACATTATACGCACTGTCCTACACGATGCCGGACGATTGAGTTGAAAAACATTAGATGTTTAAATGTATCAAATGCATGTAACGTGTACTACAGGAAAAGATAGCATAAAAGAGCTTAAAATGTATTAAAATTCTGATACAGGGTATCCACGTGGCTTTCTCTTTTTTTCTTTTTTTTTAATAAATATATATATATTTCTTTTCCTTATATAACCGTTTTTATTGTTTCCGTTTAATTACCTGTCTGTTTTTCTGCAGTTTCACACACATACACTATAAACATAAACATCCAGGCCCAGGGCGGTACACGAACCCGCGACGCTCTACGCGGTGGAACGCTAGAGACATACGTTCTAACGACCATGGCTACGAGGGCCATATCGTTTGCATAATATCCTTGAAAAAGCTCTTTTTGAATCCATTGTGAATTCATTGAGACAAGCGTTTGCAGAAATAGTTTCTTTATATATTTTCTTTTGTAGCTACAGGGTTGTTGTGCAGGAAACCAAAACAACTTTAGGCTTTAAAGCAACTGGGAACGTCCTTCGTTGATTATATATATATATATATATATATATATATATATATATATATATATATACTACTTACTTTGTTATCAAGTCTTCCAGAGGGTCAACTTATTTCCGGTTCTGCCTGAAGAAAGCATCTCCGGTGTGACTGAGTTACAAGCTTAAATTGTTACGGATTTTCCTTTTGGTCCCTGTCGACTTCACTGTCGGTAGCCTACACTTTATAATCATATTGATCACAAAAGATCTGTGCTATGAAGAGATGTTCCTTTCCTCCCATGGTTATACTCCAGCTTTAGATGCATTCTTTGTAGAGATCCATTAGGTTATAAGTACACAAGCAAGCATATACAAGTACATATGTATATACGAGGGGGGACACAAAAGAAACCGGATTGTTGTCATAAAAGCTTTATTGATGAACCTTTTTACAAAATTAATTCAGTCACCTTCAAAATATTCTACATTACATGCGAGCACTTGTCAAGTCTCTTTCCCACTGTTGGAAGCATGTTTAGAACTCTTCGAGTTTGATATTGTCCAGTGCCCTTTGCAAAGCTGTTTTTACCGCCTGCACATCCTCATAACGCTTCCCTTTTAGCCTTTTTTCATTCGTGGAAATAGGAAAAAGGTCGCACGGGGCTAGGTCCGGTGAATACGGAGCGTGGGAAACTACAGACTACCTCTGAGATGCCAAATAGTGGGTCACTCGAAGGCCGTGTGTGCTGGAGCGTTGTCGTCATGCAGAAACCAGACACCTGATCGCCAAAGTTCCGGGTGTTTCCTCCTCACATCCCCTCGCAGACGCCTTAAAAAAAACAAGAAAAAGTGCTGGTTAACAGTCTGGCCAGGGGGTACGAATTCGCGATGTACAATTCCACGAACATCAAAAAAGACAATGATCATCGCTTTCATATTTGACCTCACTTGCCTTGCTTTTTTTGGTCTGGGAGAGTTGCGAGTCCTCCACTGACAAGACGCTTGCTTGGATTCTGGGTCATACCCGTAACACCAACTCTCATTCCCTGTAATGACTTTGTTCAAGAGGTTTGCATCACGTGCAGTCTCTGTTTTCAAGTCCTGACAAACATTCATGCGGATGGTTTTGTGCGCGGAACGAATTTAGTAGCAACCCGTCTCATGTGCAAATCCTCCCTCAAAATCCCCTGGCACGAGCTCCAACTGATTCCTGTCGCTACTAAAATTTTATCGATCGTTTGGCGACGATCCTCGTTGATCTATTGGCGTACCTTTTCAATGTGCTCCTCATTTCGCGATGTTGAAGGGCGTCCCGAACAAGCTTGGTCTTCAACACATCTCACCACGTTTAAAGCGCCCAAACCAATCGAAAACCTGTGTGCGGCTTATAGCGTCCTCCTGGAAAGCTTCCTGAAGCATTTGGTGTGCCTCCGTTGCAGCTTTCTAAGTAGGAAACAAAATTTCACACACACTCTTTGTTCTTTTAAAGTTGCCATAACGACTTCGCAGAGGTAACTCGCCAAGTCAGAGAAACACAATACCACACTTGCACATTAGCTCTACACTGACGCCGTCTACACAGCTGTTTCCTGAAGGTCTCTACTAACACCATCTAGCGTGAGAACCCTGCACTATGTCTACGAGTGGCAGCGTCCTCGGAGTCCGGTTTCTTTTGGGTCCCTCCTCGTATCATTCACCAAATGCTGGATACAATTATTTGGAGTCCCTCATTTTTGCTTGCGCTTGTCGAGAACGTATATCAAACGCAGTCATAAAGTTGTTATTCTTCTCCTTCTTGAGTTCCCTAGTTGTTCCACAGTGACAGTGTTAGGAGATTCTTGTTCCTCTATCCCTATTTTCAAGTTCTTAGTATCAAAATATTTTCGCGAACTTGCAGAACAGATGATCAAGTGTTTGTACAAAAATACAAGTTTTCAAAGCTACCTGTGTAAAGATTTATGAGAGGATTCTCATAAGTAGATGATAAGTTTGGTGTTCAGTCATTTTGTAAAGAAAGGCAAGCGAAAAATGTCAACATTGCTCAATGTCGAAGTGAAATAACAGCAAATTCTCTGCAGATGAGTGCACCTCGGTCAACATTCCTTGATATACCATATGTTGGATGAACTTGTTTTAACTAGTTCATCGTAGTTTATTTTTATTGATTTTTCATATGCACAGGTTCCAACACCCTAATCGCTAGCATATTATCCGCAGATTATGGTTAAGAAAAGGGCCGAAAGCTAATATCCAGCGTTATCACCAACGAAACTAATACACATTTTTATAAAGGTTATAAAGTGGTTTAAATTAAAAAGTAAACATTGCCTGAAAGCCAATTCTGGTCAGGTCTGTGGAGCAAATCCGTTACTCCGTCTCAGTCCAGGTTTTTATTAAATTGTTCTTGGTAGTTTGCTTTCCTTGCTATAAATACACGATAAGGAAGATAAATACATATAGGAGGTACCGTAGATCTCTGTGAAGATTTAGTTATTTGTTATATAGAATGTATGTGCATTCAACACCTAAATTCCAGGACCAAAAATATTTAATTATACGAGTAGAAGTTCTCATAATTTCGGCAAATGTTGAATTTAGCACAAGAAATTCAGTTAACACGTTGCTAAACATACTGAACGTTTATTTTATATACAACATTTCTGCACACAGTAGTTAAATCAATTTAATTAAAAATATACTTTGGAGGCGCCGGGTATCGATCCCGGTACCTCTCACATGCTAAGCGAGCGCTCTACCATCTGAGCTATGCCCCCAGTACATTAGAAAGTAAAGTCTGTCTACTCAACGCAAGTGCACGGCAGCCGCTTTCTTTGAGGAACCCTCATAATCGTTTTACAACATGGACCCTCCTCCTGACGGTCCTCTCTACAAGGTTGCAAAATTTTAACATCACCGTCTTGCACCTAATGAAACAGAACAACTGGAAGTTGGAACTTTGGCAACTGAGTCTCCACGCGGAGTAGACATGCAACTGACATTTTCAGAAACCGGGGTTGCTATTGGTCCCCAACGCCACTGTTCCATTTCTGAAGTGTGGAGATGGATTTATGACGGTCATTAGTGGGCGGGCGGCTCAGGTTCCTTTGACTCGGAACTGCACATGCGTTAAGTAAACGGACTTTACCAAACCTACGCAGCTACTATGTAAGTTACTGGTTCTGAGTCAGTGTATTATGTAAATAACAACTGCATTATTTTATTGCCTGAGGTGAACTAATAAACAACGCCAAAGCCAAACATATTTTTCGTGTTTGTTGTTTAGTTCATGCGTACCCAGTGACACTTTTATTCTAATTCTGCTTGTACTATGGACCAAGATGGAATACTAATGATAATGATGATTTCGAAAGGTATGAACTGTCTTACATTATCGCAACATAATTCGTGTGTTTCAGTGATCATTGGGCGTATGCTTTTTGGTACCTAACGTTAATATTTAGCTAATTTCATTTTTCATGGCCTGCCATAAACAGTTGTGCTATGGAACCAGACAAAAAGAAACTATCTGTGAAGACCACCAACAATGTTTTCGGCATGGAATCCCAATTAAAGGGCAAGCTAGCGTAATTATATTCTGCAAGAAAATATTTTGAAGAAGAAACAGACAATAGGGGTCCAATAATTCCCGTTTCAAAAGTATTGGATATCAGCGATTGTGACATAAACGGCACATTCCCGTTGGTGCAAGAATGGCTCTTTTGTTTCTTTAAATCTGAACTGTAGGTAACTATTTTTGTCATTCCGAGGATCTTTCATGCTGTAATTAAGTAACTGCGCATTTAAGAAACATGTAGACAGTCTTATGATTAACACTGCTGTATGCAAATTTCTACGAATATGTACTTGTGTATTAAAGCGACTGGGCATCCTCCTTCCCACTACTCGACACTTGCGTTGTGCGTGGAGACGGGCGGTAAATTGGCAAGCTTGGTATCCCCTCTCCTTCAACTGTCAATCACGAACTTTTAATAATGCACTCATATCAGCTACTGCGGTATTATCTAATTCTACGTAATATCCTCTGGTAGCTCAGTAGGGAGAGCGGTGGACTGTAGAGGTTATAAGAATTCAGACTTCCATTAGTCGCTGGTTCAATTCCAGCCCGGAGGATAACTTTTGCAACCACTCCATTTACAGTTTCAAAAATTTCTAATTATTACTCTGTAAAAAATTCAAATACCGTTCAAACTATGATTATTGTACGCCTATGCACAATCAATTTTAAGGAGTATGCTGTTCTTATGTTTAACGCTACTATTATCCAGTTATTACTTTATTCAACAAAAGTTAAAACACGAGAAGTACCTATGCTTGTTCAGAAAATAAACTCCAGCCAGCAGAAGCTCATGATTATGGCTCAGTATGTGATTCCTCGTAGTTTTAATCTCATTTCTGTTAAAGAGCCCCTTTTATTTGCTCGAGCATAATTTTAATTTTCTTTCTTTCTTTCTTTCTTTCTTTCTTTCTTTCTTTCTTTCTTTCTTTCTTTCTTTCTTTCTTTCTTTCTTTCTTTCTTTCTTTCTTTCTTTCTTTCTTTCTTTCTTTCTTTCTTTCTTTCTTTCTTTCTTTCTTTCTTTCTTTCTTTCTTTCTTTCTTTCTTTCTTTCTTTCTTTCTTTCTTTCTTTCTTTCTTTCTTTCTTTCTTTCTTTCTTTCTTTCTTTCTTTCTTTCTTTCTTTCTTTCTTTCTTTCTTTCTTTCTTTCTTTCTTTCTTTCTTTCTTTCTTTCTTTCTTTCTTTCTTTCTTTCTTTCTTTCTTTCTTTCTTTCTTTCTTTCTTTCTTTCTTTCTTTCTTTCTTTCTTTCTTTCTTTCTTTCTTTCTTTCTTTCTTTCTTTCTTTCTTTCTTTCTTTCTTTCTTTCTTTCTTTCTTTCTTTCTTTCTTTCTTTCTTTCTTTCTTTCTTTCTTTCTTTCTTTCTTTCTTTCTTTCTTTCTTTCTTTCTTTCTTTCTTTCTTTCTTTCTTTCTTTCTTTCTTTCTTTCTTTCTTTCTTTCTTTCTTTCTTTCTTTCTTTCTTTCTTTCTTTCTTTCTTTCTTTCTTTCTTTCTTTCTTTCCTTCTGTCTTTCTTTCTTTCCTTCTTTCGCTCTTTTCTCTCTTTGTCTTTATATTTATTTATTTAATGTATTTATTTACTTATTTATTCATTTATTTATCTATTTATTTTATTGTGGATGCATTGTGAGTAAATAACAGAAAATAAAGAAATAATGACGATGTTGATAAATGTGGAATCTTTTGGAGTGCGGCCAGTTCGCCTTCTCTTGGTGTACCCTGGGTAACATTAAACCAACTGGACAACAACCACTAATTCAAATTTTTGCATTAGAGGTACATTTCCTTTTTGTACTAGTATCGTGTTTCTTCATTTATCATAAACGCAAAAATTGTAACATCTTCCACTAGAAGTATGTAATATTGTCGTGCTGCTCGAACAGTTACCATGGATTTATTTTTGTTAATAGAAACCTCTCAGATAACGCAGTGATTATTCTTGTAAGATTGAAAGGGGAACTGCCGCCGCTTCCCGACCCTGTACTAAGCACCAATGAACGAATTACTTCAGCGAATGGAAGTCGCAAGAATCACAAATGACCGATACTTGATTACTCCACGTGGAGTAATCAGTGCGTTATCTGAGAGATTTCTATTACCAAAGATAAATCCATGGTAACTGTTCGAGCAGAGCGACCATACTTAATCAAGTATTATAAACACCAAACTGGAACAGTTACCTGTTTCGACTAGGAGGCTTTGGGCCTATGTAATTAGGGATCCTTAAGGGTCCGGGAGGTTTCGGGGCTATTTTTCCGACCGCGGGAAGCTTCCGTACCGCACCCTTCAATTCCTTGGCCGACACTGCTGACCTTGGATGCTTCGGTGTAACGGATCATGCGAGGAGTGATATTTCACATTCTTTCATTCATTCATTCCCTCCGACCAATCTTTCCAGCTAGCAAGGTTCAATCAAATCGCCGACAATTCTGAGCTGTATTTGCTCTGTGGAAATAGATTTGCTGAGGTGAGGCTCTCTGGTGGCCGGCCACCCTTCCAGAGAGCTGCTCACAGTCAATCTGGAGGAAAAGTGGCGGGCTCTCTGAGGGCTAAGTTTGAAAGAGGGCCTTATCACGCTAGCTCACATAGGTTCTGGCCGCCTATTAGCTATTACCTCTTACTGGGTCCTGGAGCACAATAAGCCATCGCCGTAATATACAGAGCCTGAAATAACTTTAAGCATACCATTATTTGGAATTTCTTTGCTAAAGACGCATCACAATATACGATGCATGTTTAGTAAGCAGGAACTTGCGAGAAATAGAATGATTATCATTACCTTGCCATTATAGATGCATAATTGGTACCTCTACGGCATACCTTCGTTTGCCCATCCCTGTGCAATGGCTTTGTTAAGAGGAACACTAAAATTTAAGGCAACTAACGCTTAGAAGGGAGATCGTGCTATCTTTTCAGTTAGACTGTATCGGTGATAGTGCAAGCGAAAAGGACTAACTACTTCTAATCTTTATAGACAAATGGCAGTACATTTGAATAGAATAGGAGAGATACAGGCTTCATTCCCCCTTCAAAAGTGAATTTTACACTGCATAAGATTTCCTAATGATGTCCTTCTTGTCCAAATAATGCAGGAGCGTCTACACAGAAGAAACAGTGAATGAGTTTGGAACAAGTTAAAAGCTATTTAATAAAAATTCACTCGTTAGAAGAAAGAAATGAAGGCATTATGGAAAGCAAATTAAAGTTTTACTCAAAGGTTTAAAAGTTGTGTTTAACAAAATGGTAAATAAATACGAAATCATATAATCTGCAATAATGATTAACTTGCTGCAGGTTGAAGTACTTTCAATAAACATATTTGACGTTTCTGATAGAGTCTACATGAGAAATTCAATGCCTCGGCCGGGATTTGAATCACGGATCTCCTGGTTTCCGTCCAGTCGCTCTAACTCAGTGAGCTATCATGGCCAACCTGCCGTCACGACATCCCAGGCTTCATCATTTAACTGTTATTATTTTAGTTAATTGATAGATATCAGTCATCTCTTCACACTAGCCGTATATAGGCTAAGGTATCAAGTACTTACGATAGTAAGTCGCCACAAACGGTGCATCTCGAATGCGAGAGCCCCTAGTGTCCTGCCGGGAAAATATAGGAGTCAAATGGAGAATTTAATGTCGTGACGGCAAGTTGGCCATGGTAGTTCAAAGGGTTATAGCGACTGCACGGAAACTAGGAGATCTGTTGTTCAAATCCCGGCCGTGGCATTGAATTTTTCATGTTGACTATCAAAAGGCTTAGCCTATATACGACTAGTGTTAAGAAATGATTAATTTCCATCAATTAAATAAAATATTTGACTTTACTTTAACTTCTGATAGAAAAAATTATAATACGATAAAATTTTGAACTAGCACTAACTGTACTGAGATTACTAAAAATTTACATACGTAGAACTATAGGTCCTGGTTTGACCATGATTAAATATATCTGTCGCGAGCAAGGATAAGGAATTTATCTCCCGCGTGCGTGCAGGAGATAAAATTTTACCCTCCGGACCGGATTTGAACCAGCGACCTATGGACATCTGATGAACAATTGCCGCTATAGTCCACCGCTCTACCAACTGAGCTACCAGAGGGACGTTCTTAGCCCTCTAGTTTAAAGTAAGAGTCTTCAAGTAAGTTGGATAACTACAGGATTGCGCCGACGGCAGTGCGTTGCTACCAAAGCACCCCGGTAGAGAGATCTCCCTGGTAAATTCTTAATATTTCAATTTTTTGGAAAATTTAGAATTTGAGGTAGAAACAAGTTAGGTCATGTCATAATAGAGCGAGGAGAAGCATTATTATTATTATTATTATTATTATTATTATTATTATTATTATTATTATTATTATTATTATTATTATTATTATTATTATTATTATTATTATTATTATTATTATTATTATTATTATTATTATTATTATTATTATTATTATTATTATTATTATTATTATTATTATTATTATTATTATTATTATTATTATTATTATTATTATTATTATTATTATTATTATTATTATTATTATTATTATTATTATTATTATTATTATTATTATTATTATTATTATTATTATTATTATTATTATTATTATTATTATTATTATTATTATTATTATTATTATTATTATTATTATTATTATTATTATTATTATTATTATTATTATTAATGTTTTGAGCTACTATATGAAACACATTGCAGTAGGGAACGTATACTAAGCTAATGTGAATAGAGCAAAGAGCAAGTGGAAAATATTGTATTTTGTTTTTATAACTCTATTCTTATGTGCTGTAATTACACACAAAGAACAGTTCGCCTGAAAATATTTTACTTTAAAGTACCACCTTATCGAATTACCAACTTTCTGTGATTGTACTCACAATTCCATTTATGACAAAGGCCTGGAGGTTTTGCCGAAAATGTACCCCTAGTTCATCATGGTTTTCTATCAGAGTTAGTAAATAATTTAGTTGTTGATGTATTTGTCATGGCACTGACATTGTCTAGCATATGGTGTATTAAGGTTGAAATGTCCCTTTTCTCTTCCAGTTTCACCCACTTCCTTGTTTTCTAAGAAATGCTTATAAATGTTCATCTAGGAGTAAGTTAGTACATAATTGTTCTGTAATTTACATTATTATTACTCTGGAATTCACAGCTATTGCTGTACATTCAATACCATTGGTCTCCTCTGTAACAACTCTTGTTACTAACTGCCGGTGTCCGTATCTCCTATGTGTGCTTAATTGATAAGTGTTTTACCTCGAGCATGTGAGTCTATTTTAAATAGCCTATATGACTGTACCTAGTTTTCTATCATTTACTGTTCGCTTATACAAATTTTGTAAGTTGCAATCCTCTCCAAAGTGCTGTCTTTGGGGCACATCGGTCGATCAGGAAGTTTAATTACTTCATCGGAACTGGTGGAATTTCAAAAAAGGAAGCTGATCGCAACACGTCACAGAGTGAAGTGGAAAATTGTTGGAGAGGTATCAACATGTAGCTATATGTTTGCCATGATGATTTGTTTAGTAAGAGGCTTTGATTGTTCATTAGCATATTGTAGATCCTCTCATCATTTTCAGATCTATTCGATGTGGAAATGGCAGAGCTTAGAGTGAGGTCAAACTCCACTGTTTATATCAGTTTCTTTCATTTTTTCCTTCAATACTAAATTAATGATCTTTTGTTATTCTGTGCAGGACAATCGAACCAACTTACGAACGCACACGATTACACATGCAGGATTCTTCCTTGCAGCAGTGTACAAGTTAGGCACCTCCCAACGACTTTTGAAGTGAGCTATTAGTACCTACGTAATGAAGCGTTTGTTCTAATTCCTCTGGTAGCTCAGTTGGTAGAGCGGTGGAGTGTACTGGTTAGCGTTAATGTCAGATATCCATAGGTCGCTGGTTCAAATCCGGCCCGGAGGCCGGAGGCCTGCGTCACGTATTGCAATCTATTTCTTATCCTTGCTCACAAAAAATTTCACAATCCTGATCATGCATTACTAGCGTAAGTATATGTATGTTGAGAGGTAATTTTATCCAATTATAACTTTCTTAAGAGCTGAAGTAACGAAAAGTACACCTACTTATAGAAACAAAATCCAGGCAGTAGCAGGCTCATAATTTTTGCACTTTAAATTTTGCATAATTTTATCAAAGTTTTAGTTTGATTTCAATTAGATAAACACTTTTAATTCGTGAAGTTTATTATTTTCTTTCCTTCTTTCATTATTTATATTTACCCTTCTTAATTATTTACTTATTTATTTACTTTAATGTATTTACTTATTTAGCATGTATTTCTTCTCACAGTGATAACTGCATTCCTACATGCATAGCTACCATGATACCAAATCGTGACTATTTCTTGTATGTGGACACTCCTGAATAATGTAGGCATAGCATTTGACATGTTAATAAGAAAACCTGCATGTGTGTAGAAGTTCATTTTGCAGAGACCGGGTATCTTAGGCAATACCTTTCGTATTTTGTTCAGCGTACTATCAATGACTTGATCCAGAGAGATTAAATTGAAAGTTAACTTATGGGTTGTATAGCCAATACAGTTCGAATTCTAACAGTTGCACATCTTTCATTTCATTCGCAGTTTTATTTTATGTAATTTACTTTATGATCCAAAAACGCAGCAATGAAAAAATTAATTCTTTTCAATCAGATAGAACTCCTGCTCACAGACTGTATTATGCAAGGCCGAAGGAACTCAAGAGTAAGTGAATTCGAAGAGAATCAACTAAAGGCCACAAAGATCTAGAGATCTCAAAAGTATGCATTTATTTCTTAGGGATATTTTTGATATAATGTTTTGTAAGCAGGTTATGTTACATTGTTAACGTGATTCAGTTCAATAGGAAGACATGTGAAGAAATTGATACACAGTAGGAATGCATTATAAGATGTGTTTTAATGTTAGTTCTAAATTTGTATGAGTGCTGCATAGTATGTACATTCACAACAGAGATCTAATGCTAGATGTTTCTCTATATACTAGATTTTCATTAAAACATTCCTTCGAATTCCAACATAGAGCTATTGGAGTTGGAATTTTAGAAATTTAAAACAGAAATTCCTTCACCTTAAAGAATCCCTACTGGCTGCAAAATTCAAAAAGGATTCTTATAAAATGTGTAATACGCCCAATATATTTATTATTCTGCGTAGGCTACAGTGGGAGTCATATGTCTTATTGTTGGTGGGTCCTTTGTGTAATTTAGGCTATTCAGAGTAACAAGTGCAGCATGCATTAGTGAGCTCCTGTTCAAACATTTAACATCGTGAAAACGTCCTACATGCCTTCATGAATCTACATGTATTGAATCATTTTAAGAAAACATTTGACATGAACTTATGGTTAAGGCAAAGTAAAACGAACCTTGTTTGGGAACAGTTGCATTCTTAAATTGGAAATAGATATCAAAGATAGCCGAGCGAACCACAGGTGGAACAAGTCGTGAAAATGTACTGCAAAATATATTTTTTTCTCCCTTTCTCGTCAATGCTGATGTTAGGAGGCGCTTGGGTTCCCTCAGAGCGAGGTAGTTATTATTATTATTATTATTATTATTATTATTATTATTATTATTATTATTATTATTATTATTATTATTATTATTATTATTATTATTATTATTATTATTATTATTATTATTATTATTATTATTATTATTATTATTATTATTATTATTATTATTATTATTATTATTATTATTATTATTATTATTATTATTATTATTATTATTATTATTATTATTATTATTATTATTATTATTATTATTATTATTATTATTATTATTATTATTATTATTATTATTATTATTATTATTATTATTTTTATTATTATTATTATTATTATTATTATTATTATTATTATTTTTATTATTATTATTATTATTATTATTATTATTATTATTATTATTATTATTATTATTATTATTATTATTATTATTATTATTATTATTATTATTATTATTATTATTATTATTATTATTATTATTATTATTATTATTATTATTATTATTATTATTATTATTATTATTATTATTATTATTATTATTATTATTATTATTATTATTATTATTATTATTATTATTATTATTATTATTATTATTATTATTATTATTATTATTATTATTATTATTATTATTATTATTATTATTATTAATGTTTTGAGCTACTATATGAAACACATTGCAGTAGGGAACGTATACTAAGCTAATGTGAATAGAGCAAAGAGCAAGTGGAAAATATTGTATTTTGTTTTTATAACTCTATTCTTATGTGCTGTAATTACACACAAAGAACAGTTCGCCTGAAAATATTTTACTTTAAAGTACCACCTTATCGAATTACCAACTTTCTGTGATTGTACTCACAATTCCATTTATGACAAAGGCCTGGAGGTTTTGCCGAAAATGTACCCCTAGTTCATCATGGTTTTCTATCAGAGTTAGTAAATAATTTAGTTGTTGATGTATTTGTCATGGCACTGACATTGTCTAGCATATGGTGTATTAAGGTTGAAATGTCCCTTTTCTCTTCCAGTTTCACCCACTTCCTTGTTTTCTAAGAAATGCTTATAAATGTTCATCTAGGAGTAAGTTAGTACATAATTATTCTGTAATTTACATTATTATTACTCTGGAATTCACAGCTATTGCTGTACATTCAATACCATTACAATTTTTAGATGTTTTGGTCTCCTCTGTAACAACTCTTGTTACTAACTGCCGGTGTCCGTATCTCCTATGTGTGCTTAATTGATAAGTGTTTTACCTCGAGCATGTGAGTCTATTTTAAATAGCCTATATGACTGTACCTAGTTTTCTATCATTTACTGTTCGCTTATACAAATTTTGTAAGTTGCAATCCTCTCCAAAGTGCTGTCTTTGGGGCACATCGGTCGATCAGGAAGTTTAATTACTTCATCGGAACTGGTGAACATTGGAACATTGCAGCAGGGAACGTATACTAAACTAATGTCAATAGAGCAAAGAGCAAGTGGAAAATATTGTATTTTGTTTTTATAACTCTACTCTTATGTGCTTTAATTACACACAAAGAACAGTTCGCCTGAAAATATTTTACTTTAAAGTACCACCTTATCGAATTACCAACTTTCTGTGATTGTACTCACAATTCCATTTATGACAAAGGCCTGGAGGATTTGCCGAAAATGTACCCCTAGTTCATCATGGTTTTCTATCAGAGTTAGTAAATAATTTAGTTGTTGATGTATTTGTCACGGCACTATCATTGTCCATCAGATGGTGTATAACACTCACCCCTATTTCTAAGGTTGAAATGTCCCTTTTCTCTTCCAGTTTCACCCACTTCCTTGTTTTCTAAGAAATGCTTATAAATGTTCATTTAGGAGTAAGTTAGTACATAATTATTCTGTAATTTACATTATTATTACTCTGGAATTCACAGCTATTGCTGAACATTCAATACCATTACAATTTTTAGATGTTTTGGTCTCCTCTGTAACAACTCTTGTTACTAACTGCCGGTGTCCGTATCTCCTATGTGTGCTTAATTGATAAGTGTTTTACCTCGAGCATGTGAGTCTATTTTAAATAGCCTATATGACTGTACCTAGTTTTCTATCATTTACTGCTTGTTTATACAAATTTTATAAGTTGCAATCCTCTCCGAAGGTGCTGTCTTTGGGGCACATCGGTCGATCAGGAAGTTTACTTACTTCATCGGCACTGGTTGAATTTCAAAAAAGGAAGCTTATCGCAAAACGTCACAGACTGAAGTGGAAAATTGTTGGCGAGGTAGGAACATGTACCTATATGTTTGCCATGATGATTTGTTTAGTAAGAGGCTTTCAGTGTTTATTAGCATATTGTAGATCCTCTCATCATTTTCAGATCTATTCGAGGTGGAAATGGCAGAGCTTAGAGCGAGGTCAAACTCCACTGTTCATGTCTGTTTGCTTTCATTTCTTCCTTTAATGCTGAATTAATGAACTTTTGTTATTCTGTGCAGGACAATCAAACCAACTTACGAACTCACCCGATTACACACGCAGGATGTGTGATGGACGAGTTACCGCACCAGCCAACGATTTATGAAGTTAGCAATTAGTACCTACTTAATGGAGCTCACGTTATAATTCCTCTGGTAGCTCAGTTGGTAGAGCGGTGGACTGTAGTGGTTAGCATCAATGTCAGATATCCATAGGTCGCTGGTTCAAATCCGGCCCGGAGGACAAGTTTTTATTTCCTGCGTCACGTATTGTAATTTATTTCTTATCCTTGCTCACTCAAAATTTCACAATCCTGATTATGCATTTCTAGCATCAGTATATGTATGTTGAGAGGTAATTTTATCCAATTATAACTTTCTTAAAAGCTGAAGTAACGAAAAATACACCTGCTGATAGAAACAAAATCCAGCCAGTAGCAGTCTCATAATTTTTGCACTTTAAATTTTGCATAATTTTATATTTCCCAAGTTTTAGTTTCATTTCAATTAGATAAACACTTTTAATTCGTGAAGTTCGTTATTTTCTTTCCTTCTTTCATTATTTATATTGCACCTTCTTAATTAGTTAAATATTTATTTCTGTATCTCTTTTATTTATTTACTTATTTAGCATATATTTCTTCTCGCAGTGATAACTGCATTCCTACATGCATAGCTACCATGAGACCAAATCATGACTATTTCTTGTATGTAGACACTCCTGCATAATGTAGGCAAGCATTTGATATGTTAATAAGAAAACCTACATGTGTGTAGAAGTTCATTTTGCAGAGACCGGATATCTAAGGCAATATCTTTCGTATTTTGTTCAGCATACTATCAATCTCTTGATCCAGAGAGATTAGATTTAAAGTTAACTTATGGGTTGTATAGCCGATGCAGTTCAAATTCTAACAATTGCGCATCTTTCTTTTCATTCGCAGTTTTAGTTTACGTAATTTAACTTATTATCCTAAAACGCAGCAATGAAAAAATTTACTTTTTTCAACCAGATGGAGCTCCTGCTCACAGACTGCTTTAGGTAAGCCGTTGTACCAAAGGAATTCGGAATAAGTTTAATAGATGAGAATCAACTAAAGGACACAAAGATCTTGATATCTGAACCGTATGGATTTATTTCTCAGGGATAGGTTTGATATAATGTTTTGTAAGCAGGTTATGTTCCATTGTTAACGTGATTGACTTCAATAGGAAGACATGTGAAGAAACTGATACACAGAAGGAATGCACTCTAAGATGTGTTTTAAAGTTAGTTCTAAATTTGTATGTGTGCTGAATAGTTTGTACATTCACAACAGAGATCTAATGTTACATGTTATTCATAAATCTGGAGTATTTTATTAAGGTTTCTTTATATACTACATTTTCATTAAAACATTCATTCCAATTCCAACCTTTGCTCCTACCAACCTCAATTGTTTCATAAAGCTATTGGAGTTGGAATTTTAGAAATTTAATACAGAAATTCCTTCATCTTAATGAATCCCTACTGGCTGCAAAATTCAAAATGAATTCTTACAAAATGTGTAATACGCCCTATATATTTATTATTCTGCGTAGGCCACAGAGGGAATTATATCTGCTGTTGCTGGTGGATCCTTTGTGTAATTTAGGCTATTCAGAGTAACAAGTTCAAACATTTAACATCGTGAAAACTTCCTGCATGCCTTCATGTATCTACATGTACTGAATCGTTTTAAGAAAACATTTGACATGAACTTATGGTTAAGGCAAAGTAAAACCAACCTTGTTTGGGAACAGTTGCATTCTTTAATTGGAAATAGATATCGAAGATAGCCGAGCGAACCACAGATGGAACAAGTCATGAAAATGTACTGCAAAATATATTTTTCCTCCCTTTCTTGTCAATGCTGACGTTAGGAGGGGCTTGGGTTCCCTCAAAGCTAGGTAGCCAAAGCATCTGACCTGAGATAAAATCGCGGTTGATGGGTCGGCCCAACGCCTTAAATAAATGATTGATTGGAGCAATTGGTGGAATGACGGGGGGGAAACCGGAAGACCCGGAAGCAATCCACCCCAGCGCCCTGTTGTCCATCACAAATTCCACTTTGCGTTCTGCTGGGATCGAACCCAGGCCGTCGAGGTGAGAGCCAAGTGGTCAAACCATTCAGCCATGGCTCAACCGCCCAAAAGTATAAAATTTATTAAATTTATTTACTTCCTACAACACTTAAGATTATCTCCTTCGCTCGAAGTGAAATAGATATCGCCAGCATGGCTTTATAGACACATAGACCTTACTACATTTTCGTTGTTGTCTTATAAAGGTAATGTTTGTTGCTCACAGCAATATTTATATAAGTATTTTTTGAGCATTTTCTTGTGCATCTATGTTTAAAAAGTGCGCGCAATATTGCTTGTATAAGTGGTAATGGTTCTTTTGAAATATGAATAGTTTTTCAAGGACATTTTAAGGGTGTATTTTTCCTGAAAAGCTATTAGAAGTACATTGATGTGTAGATTTGAAATAGGTGTTTAAAAATTTCTATTGGAGGCGCCGGGTATCGATCCCGGTACCTCTCGCATGCTAAGCGAGCGCTCTACCATCTGAGCTACGCCCCCTGACCGATACACTTTGCCCGACTTCCAGGTGGCATTGTTCCATATTTGCGGCCCGCAAACTTGTCACTTTGCCAACATGGTCGCATGCATGTCCATATAATAGAACCTTCGGTGGCTAACTGGGACATCAAAGCAAAGCTGCTTTACGAAAGATAAGTCAATAGAGCCAGACCAGACAGCAACAAAATACTTTGTGCAGCTGAACTGCTGAATTCAATAAACTGTTTACATACAAATATAAGAGGAACAAAATAAATATCATAAAATACTTTAAACATAAACCATTGTAGATATACAAATCTGTCACAAGCATGCACTAATTGCACTAAGTTTTCAAACATCAATATTCTTATCATCGATAAATTCATTACTTATATTACCTCTATTAAAACGATCTACTGCATTATAACTAAATTCAGAATGATGAGGTATGAAAGTATCAATATTTCCATCACAACATATTGTTACCGTCAGGTAGCAATACTTAGTTCAGATGAAAATCACCTGTTTCTTTAGAACTGTACGGGGAAATATAAGTTATTGTAATAGTGGCTCGTTTTGTAATCAGGCGCACCAAAGAATGCATATACTTTCACTAATTTATTTTAAATGTTTTCCAGATCCCTCTCCTTTTCCTTTTTAAGCTCCAAAGGTTCATTCCCATAAATACTAAGCCGCTGTTGCAAGTGTTGTTGTACCACTGTTAGAAAAAAAAAAATGAAAGCTTCAAAAACAAATGAGCGTCACGGTAACGTGTCAACTAAACACTTTGCACTCTGTAGAATGTGTAGCGCACACCCCAACGAGCAGCTGTTCAGGAACAAACTTGCTCTCCTCTTCCCTCCCCTTACCTCACTCACACTCTCCCCTTCAATCTCCACTCATTTAAAATGTGGTTAAGCCCTGTGTAGGACAAGTACATCTTAATATCCTCTCTGGCTTACCCTCAAAGCTCGTCTAACCTCTATCAAAGCTCCGTCGGTGTTTGTTGATGCGTTGGGAAAAAAAGGTGCTAACAATACTCCGCAGCTGAAATAAGAAGTCAATTATTATGTGGTTCTCATCTGTGTACTTCATGGGTCAGAGGGCACGTAGGGATTGCCGGAAATGAACGTGCAGATGAGCTTGCAAAGAGAGCTGCCACCTCAAATCTTCCTGAGACTTTCACTTTTTGCCCTATTTCTTATGTAAGGCAAACATTAAAGGAGATTTATCATCAACGACTGGAATGAATACTGGTTAAAAAGTGATTGTGGATTTATATTTCCCAACATTTTCTGACAGACAAATGTAAATTCGTTAATCCTATGTTCTCACTCAATTCTTAACTGGACATGGCAAATTTTCAGCTTACTTATTTTGATTCAAAATCAAATGCACATCTGATTTTATTTGTAGAAATCATCTTAAAGATGTCCCTCACATTTTATTTGATTGCTCGTTTTTCTATTTTGAAAAATACTAACTTGAATTATTGCTTCAGTCCTTAGGTTACACTTTCTCAAAACCACTTACACATATTCTGATGAATTACAAAACTTATCAATATTTCATGGCTTTCTTAAACAAAGTATTTCTTAAACTAAATGATTCATCTTGATGTGATTCATATGTTTGTCAGCTTGATATTGCATTTTATTATGTTTTTGTAAATTGTATTATATTCATAAATTTGTAAACTATATTCCTAATATTGGGTAAAATAGGAATAAAAAATTGGATAATAAATAAATAATACTCCGATGTTTTTCTTCATCCACAAGATGACTTAATTCGCAGTAATGGCTTTCCTGAAGAGCAACGTGTACATTTTTGCGCTGCGTGATTGTTTTTATTAAAACCATATGGCGACTCCACGGTCAAGGTCAGTAGACTGTGTGATTCGAGTTAAGAAAATGATACGATAGCGACCAGCAGGTTGGAATTAGTTAAAATCACAAAATATTTTCTTTATTACCTTATTCTCTCTATATAGCAGCGAGAACGTGTCCTGCGCAAATACACTAAATTCAAATAAATCCGCTGAAAAGTTACTTTGAGTGAATAAGGAAACTCAAAATTGGGAGAAGAATCTTACTCATTGTAAGGTTGATATTAAATGTACCACTAACAGTAAAAGGTGCTCATAAGCATTGCAAAACAACTGCAGTCAGGTTTCTACAAGTGAGTTCTGTATAATAATTTCAGGACTCAAGCAAATTATAACGTTTTCTGTTACAGTTGTTTCTCCTTCTTTAACACTGCAAAGGGCAAAAGATTTTCTTAATCTCCTAGCTGAAATATCAGTAAGAGTGCTGTTCACAACCAGTTATTTTTTTGGCCAATAATTCCTCATTTCTAATGTTAAGAAGTTTCAACAAGCACACGTAGGATAATATCAAAACTGCACTGTTTACTGCCAGGTTTATATTGCGGAACACAAAGCCTGTCTATCGCACTCCTCCGGTAGCTCAGTTGGTAGAGCGGTGGACTGTAGTGGTTAACGTTGAAGTCAGATATCCATAGGTCGCTGGTTCAAATCCGGCCCGGAGGAAGAACATTTTATAAGTCCTATGTAACACCTTTAAAATACAATAAAGAATTGCATGTTATACAATCAACTGATTATGGCTCAATTCCGTATGCTAAAATTATGGTATTTACAAATTTTTAATAATCGATAGATAGTACTTTATCATGCAGGAAGGTCATTGTGTAACCATTTCGCTTAATAATTACGTACATTACGAGGTTCTGGAAAAAACATAGTTACACATAATCAGAACTGGGGCTCTGCATTTATTTATTTGCCTGTTTAGATTAATTTTGTATGTATAAACATGTAACATGAAATGAACCAATCTATAATAAATTTATAGTCTCGTAACTGATTAGGGTAGGTGACTTTTCGTATCTTAAGAGCCTTTTACGACTTTTTTCGGTAACGAAATCTTAGTTTACCCTATCCTAATTTTATTACCATTGTTATTGTGGTAATTTATCAACATTACTTATCAATATTATATTAACAGTTATATTTTAACAGTATTCATTATTCAGTATTCATTAGTGTTTAAATTGGCAACTTTTTAGAACGTTGCTCTAGTTTGCTTTAATATTTTGTTTATAATCAAAAAACGTAGCGAGAAAGTTGTAGTCAGCCTATTTAACTATTAACACTTATGTTATAGTCTATAATCATAGTACAAGCTAATGTTTATAGATATAAAGTACTTATGATTATAATTAAAACAAATTCTCATCATAAGCGATTTTTATTTTCACGTTACGGCTATTGCAGACACAAAAACACATTACTTATTTTATCAGTTTATTTGTAATAACTGTATGATAGACATCATAAGAATTTAAGTGATCTGCAAATAAAGTTACTATGTTTTAATGTTGAAACCCAATCACTTCTTAAAATACCTGTGCATCTACTTCAAAGATGCGTTATAAACTTTTTTAATTTCCATACAAAAATTTTAGTGCGGGTAATACGTGAAAGATAATTAAAGAAGTTCTCTTCAAGTGGCTCGTTGGTCTAGGGGTATGATTCTCGCTTAGGGTGCGAGAGGTCCCGGGTTCAAATCCCGGACGAGCCCAGTTAATTTTTATTTCTTTTGCAGAATTTGCAACCACATTACAGTGAATAAACTCCAACGTAGATCAAGCCATCAGCATGTTTCCGTAAATCAATAAACGAATCGCTTTATTAATAACATAAATGTGTACGTAGCTTTGTGATAACATATCATATACTCCATCTGTTAGATGCCTTTCTTTTGTCCTTTAACTGTCGTAGGGGGCGTAGCTCAGATGGTAGAGCGCTCGCTTAGCATGCGAGAGGTACCGGGATCGATACCCGGCGCCTCCAAATGTAATTTTTTATCACCCTTTTTTAAACATTTGAAACTGTTTTTATTTGTTTGGTTATAATCCTGTACTCTTTCCGACACTCTCCAATGATTAAAAGTAACATATAATAAATGAGATTATAAAGTTCTGGGATGTCATTCACTCTATTTCTGCGGAAAGGATCAGTACTTTCATAAAGAAATGAAATCTAAATGATTTGTTTCTCTTTAATTCTCACTAACTGTACAACCAATACAGAAATAAAATGTGGGTACGAAAAAAAGTAAGTAAATTAAACATATTAGATAAGTGTTCCACACGAATAAAGCTTGAGGAAAAATAAAAATCGGATAGCTAAATTCTAAACTAAACTTTTATATTAATAACAAAGAGATCAATTTTCTTGTAATTGCTTATATCTCGGGGGAGGGAATTTTCTAATTTCCATACCAAGACCGACTGACTGATTTATTCACTGAATATAATAAAATTAGTGTATGAAACATATAAAAACTTATTCTAGTTCTTAATTACACTTTTGATTATCTTTCATGTTCTTAAATTCTACAATTTGCCACACTTTTGCTTCCAAATGCTGTGCACGTGTCTTTCTGCACAGTACAAGTAAATTCCAAAACTTTGTTAAATACTGGAGTTTTAGCGCCATCAGGGATGGGAGAGGACATCTGGTAAAGGTATTAATTATAAGACAGCAGGACACCGAAAAATAATATCGAGGTGGAACTCCTGTGTGTAATTAAATGGAATAATAGAAACCCTGAATCAGAATTTTCTGCAGGCAGTTATCACTATCCATGTATTTGATCAATATAATTCCTTTATCGGCTATAATTCATTACAATTAATTGTGTTGATAGCTTAATTATGAAGCTTATACCGAAGACGACATTTTATCGTTCTTTGACTTTTTAACGGTGTTATAACAATCTCTTTCTTCATACTGCACTACAGGTGTAATATGGTAATACAAGAAATGAAATGGTAATTGAAACGTCAATTTGGAAATGAATCATTACAGACTTAACTTGCATGTATCTATATTATGTTATTACGACTGAGCCGAACTTCATTAAGGAGCGTCGCCCACCTCGGTAGCGCGGTGGTAGCGTGTCTGACTTACGTTCAAGAGGTCCCGAGTTCGAATCTCGGTCAGAGTGAGTTACCTGGATAAGGTTTTTTCCGCGGTATTCCCTTATCCTTACACACGAATGCCGGGTAGGTCTAAGCTCCATGGACCCTGGACGCATTTGAGCATCATTTCACCCTTTTCATTCACCGTCCGATATGACTTAACGTTGAAGGACATGCAATTACACACACAAAAGATCATAAGGAACGTCTTCTTCTTCTTCTTCTTCTTCTTCTTCTTCTTCTTCTTCTTCTTCTTCTTCTTCTTCTTCTTCTTCTTCTTCTTCTTCTCTTCTTCTTCTTCTTCTTCTTCTTCTTCTTCTTCTTCTTCTGCTTCTTCTTCTTCTGCTTCTTCTGCTTCTTCTTCTTCTTCTTCTTCTTCTTCTTCTTCTTCTTCTTCTTCTTCTTCTTCTTCTTCTTCTTCTTCTTCTTCTTCTTCTTCTTCTTCTTCTTCTTCTTCTTCTTCTTCTTCTTCTTCTTCTTCTTCTTCTTCTTCTTCTTCTTCTTCTTCTTCTTCTTCTTCTTCTTCTTCTTCTTCTTCTTCTTCTTCTTCTTCTTCTTCTTCTTCTTCTTCTTCTTCTTCTTCTTCTTCTTCTTCTTCTTCTTCTTCTTCTTCTTCTTCTTCTTCTTCTTCTTCTTCTTCTTCTTCTTCTTCTTCTTCTTCTTCTTCTTCTTCTTCTTCTTCTTCTTCTTCTTCTTCTTCTTCTTCTTCTTCTTCTTCTTCTTCTTCTTCTTCTTCTTCTTCTTCTTCTAGTGGCGTTACAGCCCCTTCTGGGTCTTGGCCTCCTTCAACAAGTGCCTGTATTCCTCTTTATCTCCAGCTCTCCTTTTCGTATTTCCAGTATTTGTTGAGCATCTCTCTGTGTGGCACCCGCCCAACTCATTCTCGGTCCTGTCGGACTCTACTGCTCTTATGTTATAAAAGTTGCCATTAAGAACTCTTTTTGGTATTCATTCTTCTTCCGTTCTTACTATATAGTCAGCCCATCTCATTCCTTTAATTGTAATGTCTTGGAAAACATTTATACTTTTATATGGGCTATATAGTTCTTCATTCCATCTTATTCGCCAACGCCCTTCTACCTGTATTGGTCTATATATTTTTCTAAGTATCTTTCTTTCAATTTGTTGTTTCTATGATATTATTGGATCTAAATATTGTATATTATTGGCCGTTAAAATTTTCGTTTCAATTTCTTCCGCTTCATCAATTATTACTTATTGTTCCTAGGTTTCAAATTTCCTTACTATATCTGTGTTAAGTTGGACCAATACCAGCGTTTCTATATAGTTCCTTCTCATGCTTTGTATCATTGCATTTGTTTTGAAAGTTTTAATTTCCAAGCCTATTTTTATGCTTCTTCTTTTAATTCTCTATATGCTTCACATATTGCTGTCCTCGTTCTTCCCATTACATTGTCATCAGTACAGACCGGACAGATGTGCGCTCGCATGTGATATAAGTAAAATGGCCAGAGTATGAACGACGTCAGATGTACAGCACAGCCATACAATTTGCAAACATGGAAAACGACGTAACGAGGTATTCTGAGAACCAGTCAAATATTGCCTTTCAAGTGTATGCAGACGCAAGGTCGAGGCCTAGTATAACGCGACTGTTTTGTTTCCTCTCACTGTGAGGCAGTTGTCTTATGTCGTATTACTCGACAGAGCGTTGAGGCGTACTGAGCTTCAGGTGACCAGCGCTGTGATCGTCTATCAGGTCTTATCTGGTCGATTAGAAGAGTGAAATATTAGTGAGTTGATGTACAGTAAGTTACGAACACAAATAGAGCGATTGGAAGCTGCACGTGTCTATATGATATGTTTGCTCGCGCCTGCCGATGTGACACATTGCTGTACAGGAGACATGATTATATCTCAACAGACTATACATACACTGAACTCGCTCGAACCGTTGCCATGGATTTATCTTTGGTAATAGATACCTCTCAGATAACGCACTGATTACTCCACGTGCAGTAAACATCTGTCATTTGTGATTCCTACAAATTCCACTGGCTGAATGCGTTCATTGGTGTTTAGCACAGATGCGAGAGGCGCGGCAGTTAATAATCAGCGCCTTTTCTGAGAGGCTTCTATTAACAAGGATAAAGCCTTGGTAACAGTTCGAGCAGCGCGATTATACCTGCCTTGTGTGTTTTGGCATATTGTGTTGCTTTTAGAATTCTTTAGTCCTTTCGGTGATTAATTGTGATTTTTATCACTCGCATTGCACCCCCCCTGTAATTTATGCTGATGGCATCTGGAAAATATGTAGTATTTTGTAAAACGTGTAAGGCTAATCTAATCTCAACGTTATACTTAGTTAGGGTAGTTTGTGTATCTTTGTTAGGTTATTTTTCCTTTACGTTCCTCTCCTCTTATATCAGAGGTCTTGCTACTAACAGTAGAAGCTGCTCTAGTCAATGTTGATGAGATATTTGTGACTTAGAGTTCATTAATTAGCTATAATTTTTCTGGCAGTGACTTATACTAGATATTTTTAATAGTTTTTATTTCAAGTTGATATATCATTAATATTAAGTACCTAGCTTGAATTTGCTTTGGAGGATTTGTTTTATAATTATTCAACCCCAAATTGATAAATATATATAACACTACACAAGCTCATTTTCTTGTGATTACAAATTGATCGTGGGTGGCCGCGTAGCTCAGTCGGTAGAGCACCTGCCTGCCGTGCTAGGGGTCCCGGTTTTGATTCCCGGCGGTGGGGTTGGGGATTCTTCTCCGACCAAGATAATTCCCCATCTTCCCCAGAGTCTGGAAGTATGAATGAGAGTGTGAATGTGTGCGTGATCTAATGATTAAAAACCAAAGATAACGAGTAAACACCTTCAGTATGTTCCAAAGGAGAACGGCCGCCGATATGAACATAGCAGTTAAAGGCGGGGTATAAATGGAAAAAAAAAAAAAAAAAAAAAAAAAAATGATCGGAACTACACGTTTCTCATAGTGCTTTAAGCCGACAGTGTATTTAATAACTTGTAGCGTTAATAGTTTTACAATGCAATGATACGTGGACAGATAAATAACTGCAATAATTAACCTCCATATATTAGGTTCAAAGCATAATGTAAGAAATGTGAGCTAAATTTTGGGAAGGAAAGAAGAAGATACTTGCTAGGGAATTTACGAGTTGAGAAAAAGGCATTTACCATAAATCAGCGTGGCTAAATCAATTAGAATTCCAGAACTCATCAAGTAAGAAATCTATTGGCTCAGGTTTCGAGTAATCAGAAATTATAAAGTGCAAAGGTACGTAAACAACTTCAGAAAATTAAAAACTGAAATAAAATTGTTCACATTGAAAAGTACTGAGTAAACATTGTCACAGAAGTAAGGTAAGATGTTCAAGGTTTGGCTACGATATACAGGAGCGTTGGTGCGATGAAGAAGTAGGGGAAACTTATTACTAAAACGAGCAGGTATTTCTAAAATTTGCGTTTTTACCTTCAAGTCCTTACCGAATTGTTTACATTTGCCAGTTGCCCAGATTGCTGGTTTCAGCGACTCACGGCAAATTACGCTTCTCATTGTGATTCCGAAAAAACTTACTTTAAGCTGTAAATTATTGTTATGTCAGATTTAGAAGATGTAATTTTGCTCAGTTATACTTTTCGATCAAGTTTCAGGAACAGTTTAATTTTACACCCTCAAACAGTTGGTAACTAGTTTAAAATAGCTCATTATTAGACAATTACATTTATAAACTTAACAGTGTAGTTTATATGAGAATAAGATCTCATAAACTGAGAAAAAGATCACATAGTTCACAACTGCAGCAGTCAGCAGCAGATAAAACGAAGACTGGGGCATTAGGGAGGGAAACAAAATTGATATACACAGGGAGTCGTCATAATTATACATCAATTTTACAGAATAAGAATTTGTATAAGTTAATGAATTCAATTACATGAAAATTTTGTGGGCAGATAAAAGATATTGTGCGAAATATTACGTCCATTATAAAATTTTGTTCCATTAAGCTTTGAATAAATAATAATGAACGCTTTCGTTATAGCTGTCCCCCTCTTTGAGGCAAGCAGTTAAGATTTTGTGTTTAGATTTTCTAACAATAAATGGACTCTAAGGTATGATATACGTTAAGTTCCATAAAAGGTCGGTATAGACATTATTGCGTAAAAAGTTATCATGCACAATTACATACTTATACCTACACAATTTCAAACGTACATAAGTATATAAACTCGAAACAGAGATAGAGAGAGAGAGGAAAATCGTGTGCTATGGCTTTTAAGTAGTACATTATATTAATCACCTGGCCTTGAAAGTTAAAAAAACTCCATTTATATTACTTATAGATTTGGAAAAACAAACTATCTTGCCTTAGGAAGCACTAACAACTATGTTCCGACATTTTTAAGTACTGAAAAACCAATTATGTACTTCATCTACATATAAAGCGATAAAACAGGTATCATCGACCTAAATAAACAACTAATACGACAGTATAACTCCTTTCGTTTTGCACCAACATTAAAAAAAAAGGCTCGTCTGGGATTTGAACCAGGGATTTCTCGCACCCTAAGCGAGCATCATATCCCTAGACAAACGAGCCTACATATAAAGCGATAAAACAGGTATCATCGACCTAAATAAAAAACTAATACCACGGTATAACCCCTTTCGATTTGCCCCAACATAAAAAAAAAGCAGGGCTCGTCCGGGATTTGAACCCGGGACCTCTCGCACCCTAAGCGAGAATCATACCCCTAGACCAACGAGCCATGGTTGCATGAAGACTAGAATATACTAATTTTGTTATAAACGTTTTCAACCGTTGCAACGTCAGCTCAAGGGTGACCTGCTTTCTCTGTCAGCTACAGGATTTTATGTTGTGCTGCCACTGCCAGTTACTCATTAACACGAGCTTCGCTATTTATTGGCATATGAATGCCTTAAAATAATTTAAAAAGTAAACGTAAATTTTAAATATGCCACTTAAAGTGAGATTTATTTAATTTAATATAATAAATCCACATACAATTGTATTTTAATTTATAGTGAATCTAAGAGGAAAATGTAGTAGGAATTACAGTGCCATAGTTTAGAAAATTAATTCGATTATGAATTTTTTCCCGTTCTTAGAAGAATCCCAAAATACAATAAAAAGTATTACTTTTTAAATTACAATTAATTCCTTTGAGTTCTCAGGGTATAGCAAATCCATTGCAAATGAGAATAACTTCACCAAGACAAGTACTTGAATGGACAAGTGCAATGGCAGCAAACAATAGCCACTCACAGCGAAATTTTGAAAATAGGCCTCACTCATCACTTTCTTGGAAAGTGAATTCCTTACTGTAATTATAGCTACTCCCCTGAAGCTAGCTAACTTCTGACCCTCAAACATCCATGCTAGAATTACTATTAAATTAAACTGTAAAGGTAACAATACAACTTAATAAATGCACAAGCGACAAAGAATGACAAAATAAATAGCCAGATCCCCACACACCGCAATTCCTAAGAGTAGAAATTCGTATGATGATCTAGTAAATAAATTTACAGCTCCATAATCTGGGATGATTTATGTACTTATCAGGAATGTCTATTATGCAAGAAATATCAGAAAACTTCAGAATATGGGACCTGCTGATAAAAGTGATTAACATTCCTCGTAAGTCTTAAACTATTTAGGTAAATTACAGAACAGAACTTCACAACAACAACAACAACAACAACAACAACAACAACAACAACAACAACAACAACAACAATAGTAATAGTGACAATAATAAATTTAGCCTATCTCAAAGCACGATTTTAACTCATGTCAATTATAGGGCATTATGGTTTTCTGTCACTCTTTCTATATTATATTTTAAATATCCCTTTGTGTAAATATATGATCTATAGCTTTAGCTATTGAATTAAAAATACTCTGTAATTTATTCATTTAAAACCTTAAGGCTCTGTAGCGGTTTCTATTCCATAGGCGACGATGGTGGGATTCTTTGCACCTAGTTGTGGCATTTGTACCAGATGCGCGTAGCAGGATTCCATTTGTAGCTGATGAAATGATTAAGATGTTATGATGCACCAAGTTGTGACATTATTTGTAGCTCCGGTTGGTATGAAATCTTATCTTGGTCGTAGTATCAGATACTTGGATTTTGAAACTTAATGTTAAGGAACTAAAGAAGTTGAAAAAGTTCTCTTTAAGTTAAATCCAAATTTAACTTAATTTGTATTTGAAATCATCACTAGTATACAAATATAAAACAACATTTTTCCCTTTTCCCTTTCATAAATGATTAATACAAGTTAAGTTCTCTGATCATAAACCAGACTTTTGCAGATGTGCACCACTTCTACACACGCGTCCAATCTCGTTGCGGAAGACGCTATCTTATCCTCTTCACTTATTGACTTTTACCTTATCATCATGGTAACTAATTATTGTAGTCTACATCACTTTTCCCTGTGAACAATACATTAATTTTTAATTACATAATTTTCTGATTTTCCAAATATAAAGTCCTAGTAACAATTTTCTTTTATAATTTTATCTTTCTATTTAATTTATCATATTTACAATTTATCTAGATTGGATATTAACATTCATCTTCACCTGTTTGTAACCCACTTTATTCAGTCATGGTAACCTATAACTCATACTAATTCAAAACAAAACTCTTATCATTCTCATATGGCACTTGACATATTAACATCTGTATAAGCTTTAGAGACTTCTGTTTATTTCTTGCTAGTAATTTGTGGACACTGCACACTTAATATAAAATCCATAATCCATTTTTAAGTTGTAACTGGTGAAATGGAGTTTTTAAAGGTTAATAAGAACGCACCTAAGCAAGTGTCTTACTGGTCTGTTACAGGTGTATGATAGATGTATGACCTCGCTTACGGTGTGAGAGGCGTTTAAATCCCGATTGAACCCAACATTTAAGATCATAAATTTCAATTGTTACCAGAATACTGTATTTTTACTTTTGAGCGTTGGAATCACATTTATAATAGTTCTGTACAAATAAACTGTCAATATTTACTTTATTCTAGGAGAACATAAATTAAAATCAACTATTAAATTGGCATGAAGCGATGACCACAGGTCCGGGATTGTCGTGACATTTATTTTTGCTGTTGCACTGTAAACTATAATAACATACACAAAATCCTTATCATGGATTCTAAATTATATATGCATTTTTCTAAATACTTTACTGCCCCCCGCCCAAGGGAGTGAGGATTTTAAGTTCCGGGTATAGTTCCGCTGCCCATTCAGCATTCGGAAGTAAAAACATAGGGCTCGTCCGGGATTTGAACCCGGGACCTCTCGCACCCTAAGCGAGAATCATACCCCTAGACCAACGAGCCATTGCTGCTCAGTCTTCGCATGGTACCAATTTTGTTGTAATTCTTACATCAGCACGAGTGTGACCCGGTTTCTTCGAGTGTTTCCGCATGTCTTGCTTGTCTCTGCAAGCTGCTCATCAACTCCGAGTCTGTATATTCATGAACGTAAGAATGTTTTAAAATGACTTCTAAATGAACCAATATCTTTTCGAAAGTGGCTTACAAAAGGAAACTTACAGAATAGAACAGCGCAATAGTAATAATAATAAAGATATTTATAATAATCTATTAGGTATTTATTATTATTATTATTATTATTATTATTATTATTATTATTATTATTATTATTATTATTATTATTATTATTATTATTATTATTATTATTATTATTATTATTATTATTATTATTATTATTATTATTATTATTATTATTATTATTATTATTATTATTATTATTATTATTATTATTATTATTATTATTATTATTATTATTATTATTATTATTATTATTATTATTATTATTATTATTATTATTATTATTATTATTATTATTATTATTATTATTATTATTATTATTATTATTATTATTATTATTATTATTATTATTATTATTATTATTATTATTATTATTATTATTATTATTATTATTATTATTATTATTATTATTATTATTATTATTATTATTATTATTATTATTATTATTATTATTATTATTATTATTATTATTATTATTATTATTATTATTATTATTATTATTATTATTATTATTATTATTATTATTATTATTATTATTATTATTATTATTATTATTATTATCATTATCATTATATTTTTCATCTTTATCAACTTTAGGAACTAAGGCTACTGACTTAATTCCATCTCATAAAAATAGATTATTTCAGCCCACCTGACGGCAAAATCCTTTAACTGTTGCCACTTACAGATCGCTGTCTGTTTTGAACATTTGTTTTCTATCATGTTTATATGCTGTTCCAAATATCCCTTTATATGGCTAGACGTTGTATAACTTTCTCTATTAACTACAAAGATTATTCAATTATATAATTTAAGCGCTTAAATGTTGAAGGCTTATTAGGGACTTCCGTTTATCTGCTATTAATTTGCATATATTGTACTAATATAAACTTGAATATTCTCCATTTAGAGAGATAACGGCTCTAAATAATGCTTTATGAGATTAATAGCAACTTACAGGGACAATGGCTCTTTGGATAGCGGTATAGTTCTTGCTTAGGGTGCAAGAGTTGTGGTTCAAAACATGCTTTTTGTATCATAACAAGTTGTCAGTACATATAGTGTGTTTTTACTTGTGGAAGATGCCATTGCATTTATCACTGAAATGTCCAAATAAACTCTCAGGCATCTATCTTATTGTAGCAGAATAGAAAATAATATCAAACAGTTTAAAATTATATTGGCAATGCCAATATGGGCCTGCTTTTTCATTAGTGCTCAGTTATCCTTCTTATGGATTTTGATAAGTAAAACTTTTATTAGGTATGATATAGACATCTAATAAAATTTGCTACTTTAAAATATTTCTTCGACCGTCGATTCTCTCTCACAATGGCAGCAGCAGTGTTAATGTTTTCTTCCGTAAGAGCAGTAACTGGCGCACCGGGTCCACCTTCCTTTGAAAGTGATTGTCTCCCCTCTTTAAACATTTTAAAGCACCTTCGAGCTGTGCTGTAGGGAAGAACAGACTCTCCATAGGCCTCCTGTAACATTGTATAGGTCTCAACTGAAGATTTGTTGAGACGAAAGCAGAATTTCAAAGCCGCATATTGTTCCTCACGTGTTACCTCCTTTGCGGCGGCAGGCGATACTGAACATGTCTGAACTTGCCTGGTTCTCACAGACGGGAACCAGGAGTACCAACAGTGAAACTACTACGGCGTGTTTGTTTCACATTACGCTAACAAAATATAATAGGATTGAACTTTAGTGCAAAAAATTATGATCGTAAAAAAATTATGAACATTCTTTATTGAGCAGCCCTCCTATAAATTTGTTATACTATTTGGCAGATTATTGGCATTTTCCTATTCATTTGAAAAGTAAAAGTAGCCTATGTAGTATTTACTAGTTATCTTGGAAGGATAATACTATCCTTTATATACTATCACCAGGCATTGTTCCGACGGGCGCGACCCGCCATGCAGAAGTGCTTCGCGGAGATAAAAGCGTGCCGAAACAGAGAAAGACAGATGTCTGGAAGTTTCTCTTTTTCTGATGCCGTCTTGAATGTTACAGAACGTAACAATGAGTTGAGGTATAAAAGAAGCCGCGGCTAGTTTGTCCAGGGACAGTTGTATGTTGTAATTAGGTAACTGCTCACTTAAACATGTAGACAGTCTTACGGCAGTCTTACGATTAATACTGCAGTATGCAAATTTCTAGAAATATGTGCGTGTGCATTACCGCAACCGAACTTCCTCCTCCCCTCCTCCCGTCATCTTCGTTGCCTAGCACGTGGAGACGGACGGTAAAGTGGCAACGGTGCTATCCCCTCTCCTTCCACACTCCTTCAACTGTCAATCACCAACTTATAATGCGTCCATCATAATTGGACCTGTGTAGTGATTTGAAAGTGAATTCTTTTGTTTGTGGACGTGTAACAGATGACGTTGAAGGTTGCGGATGTGTATATTACGTAATTCTGTATCTGCGGAAATGAAGAGCATTTTGAATTTCGGCAACTAAACTTTTAAATTTTATGAATCCACGAAGTCACAATACTAGTTGGTTTGTAAAGGGTAGCTTGCCGTTGGAGGGGTAACTAGGCCAAGAGAGCTAGTATAATAACAGTTCTAAATTTAGTATGTCCCATACTAGGGATGAGATAGACGTTAGCGTCAGTAAGTCCTACTGCCAGCCTCCTGTAATCCATATCTGTGTCAATACATTGTCATGAGAAGGGCTGTCAAATCCTCTTCATTGCAATGAATTTGTATAATTTGAAAACTCCAACATATTAATACTAGACTGCTTTAAAGCATTTTTTTTTAATTTTCCTTCAAATTCTTCGAATAGGAATAGCAAAGATATAATACAATTAAATTTTATTACTATTTATGTACCTAATATTTGTGCTAATGTAACAGCTTTATAATTGCTTTTTTTTTTTAATTTATCCCTCACTTCTGAGGTCATATCTGCGAGTTTTCTTTTGGAATAATTTCCCATTAATGGTAATATTTAGAGGATTACATTTGTGCAACTTAGGTTTTCCTTATAGTCATTAAATTTACACAGTTGTAAATTCACACTCATAATTTAGTTTTCAGAGATAATGGGGAATAATTCTGGATAAACTCAGACAGAAAACGCACCCGGTACCTCCGATTTTGAAACTGGCATGCAAACCACAAGCCACAGGAAGGCTGGAACATGTGACATTCTCTCACATAGCTTTAATGCTTTATATCAAACACAGTTTTAGGTCACTTTTTAAAGTGTTATGGGATGTTTCAAATTAGTTTTGTTCAGATACCATAATATACCATTATAGTAAAAATTTCACAGGTTACAGATTAAAGAACCTGTACATAAGAAAAATGTTCGGAATATTCAATAATTGAAGGCTGAAATAACATGAACAAAAGCTAAACTATAACCACTAAAGAAGCTAGATTGACTGAATGTTGGCTAAAATAACATATACTAAACGATATTTAAGATACTAGCATGAGTGAAATAAATGTGGTAGTAGCAGATTAATTTAGTACTGATGACGACCAGCTTCTAGAGCAACTACGAAATTACTCAGCAAATCAATCCCATAACTATTAATCTTGAAAACCCAAAGAAAGCATTTGTGATAAGTATTCAGTAACTTCCGATGTACTGCAGCACGCTGCAGGTCCCGCACAATTCAGTTGCAACTCAGAGTTTATGGTTGAAGGCCTGATAATAGGTTTAATAAATGCGGTTACATACCACCGGCTCGTTGGTCTAGGGGCATGATTCTCGCTTTGGGTGCGAGAGGTGCCGGGTTCAAATCCCGGACGAGCCCAGAATGTTTTTTTTTATTTATCACTGCAGCCAAGCGGTGCATTTGTTAGATTGTATTCACATAATGTTATGTGAAATTTATATGAGTCCAGTATATCAGGTTTTTATAAACAAGATATTTCTGTATTTGCATCTGTGAACAGCTAAACTCATGAACTAAAATTCGTATGCATATCAAAATGTGTAACTACATTTAGAATTCTCCATGGATGCAACACGAAACTTTTCAAAACAATTCTCTTCTCCCAAATACCTTTCATATGAAAAATTCCTAAGAGTTTCTGTTTTCAAAATAATGGCACTAACCATTTCAGTTCAAAAACCACAAATTTAAGATATATACATACAAGAATAAAGTATGTAGGCTTTGACTTTTCAAACAGTAGCTTTTTATTCAGAGGCAGTTTCGTATAAGTATGATAGACATGGTAAACTATAAGAGGTATACAATAACAAATACAGCTTCTTTAAAACTTAGATGCATTTCAAATAGACAACTCGTTTTGCAACATTAATCATTTTCGAGATATCCGCTTTTATTGGTTTAAATTTTAAACTCTGTTCAAGTTCTGTCGCTGTTCAGTTGTTTCTTCGTCGATATTGTGCAAACAGTAAGTGATATCTGGCCCACCAAATAAGACACATGGCTGTGGATTCGGGTTGCTTTATCCCCTCTGAAACTTCACAAACAGTGTCCTGATTTTTTTTTTTTTTTTTTGGCAAGGGGTTATCTTGGCTGACGTGACGTAGATAAAAATTAAACTTTTGTAATTATTTTTATATAAAATAAAGAATTAGTGGGTAGAAAAAGCCCATGTGAGTATAATGTCCTACCTAAAAACACTCATTCGCCCTACATGGGTACTTTCCGACTCTGCAGATTTTAAGGAATGATTGAAATGATCTAAAAAGAATTACTGCAATTATATAAATTATTTCTCCTCCCTCTTGAGGAGAAATAAGAAGTGAAGCCTCGGTAAAACATAAATGCATGTGTCTATGAAGCAATTATAATCAGCAGTATATAATGCTTAGCCCAACGGCTAGTAAGCTGAATAATGAAGAACATTTCGCTATGGTATTAGTGTAGATGGACCAGTTGTTAACATTTTAATACTCTCTTTTGTTTAATAATATGAGCGTACATTTAAATGAGATCAGTACATAATTCCTAATAGAAAAGAATGCCAACACACATACAGGGGTTGTTTACTAGCTTATGAAGGGGCCAACTGTGCCTATTAAGCAGTTTGCCTTAAAATTATGTAAGAGAGGTAGGTGTTCTTTAGTAATATTCACACTATGAAGTCTGCCTGCTTATTGTCACTGATAATTATTTAATAAGAAAGGCATCACAGAAGTACCTCAGTTTGATTACCTAAGAAAAATTACAAGCAAGAGTATCTTTATGATAATTAGAGTGTCTGGACGATGACATTTTATTATGACGTGGAGTTTATTTGGGCCCTGAATAACAAAGAGCAGGGACAAGGAACACGTTGTCCAGTTATGGAACATACAGAATGAGAAATTAATGAATGTAAGTCATCGTCACAAGCTACATGTCCTAGATACCGAATATTTATTTAATGAACGGCATATTAAAGATAGTCTTCATAGTATATGGGTAGGAGACAATAAGAAAACTCCTTATAACACGCTTAATTTTCTAGTAATATGCTAATTTATCATAAAGCATCCAGTGCTTACCAATAGTGTTAAAAACACTGTAATTTAATAATTAGGTATGTAACTGTCCCAAAAGCAGGTCATGCAGTATTACAAATAATGTAATGGAGGATGATGTAATTAATTAAAAACAGAAATAACAGACTTAATAAAGATTGGTAGAACAACAGCGGCTCGTCGGTCTAGGGGTATGATTCTCGCTTAGGGTGCGAGAGGTCCCGGGTTCAAATCCCGGACGAACCCATTTTTTTCACTGCAGCGAAGCAGTGTACCTCTGATTAACATGTTCTGTTCATGTCCCTTAACAGGTTATTTACCATTGTAAGCAATCTAGCGATGTATGGACGGAGTCTATCTCCGAGCTGACCTAGTGGGCCGATTCAGGAACACGCCAAGCTTGCATGGAGTCTTCCTTGCTCTGGAAGGGGCAGCCTCCTTCGTCCGGACCGGCCCAACGACTGTTTCGAAGCTACGGTATGACGATTGTCTTGGAAGGCCTGGGAGTTTCTATCTAATAAAGTAGTGGGACCCTGCCCTCTGTACTGTGGTGCCTCCTTGGGGTCTGCCGCCCTCTCTCTTCTCTCATTTCATCTCACTTCGTGGTTTATTATACACTTGTTAGCAAGGATTGCTTAATGTTTTATACAACACGGAAGGTTAGTATGCATTCTTATGGTTGAACAGTGACATCATTTAGAATATTTTCATATGCTTTGCTGGTCTACTTAAACTGCGTGCATGCATGCACTCTTGCACACAGCAGGATTTGTAAAGTTATATCTACGAGGGCTATCCAGAAAGTAGATTACGTTTTCGTCTGTTTCCGCTAGGGGCGGGGCTAGCGCGGCCATCTTGGGGTCAGAGCGTTGCGCAGCTCAGTCGGCATCTAGCCGTGCTAGTGAGAGGTTCGTGCTGTGCTCCGTTCAGATACTGTGACGGTTTGAAATGTCTGCGTTAATTGAAAATCCCGCGAGCTGCGAGCTACGTGCAGTAATAAGGTTTCTGACTGCAAAAAACTGTAAACCGATAGGAATCTATCGGCAGCTTTGTGAAGTGTATGGGGACAACATTATCACTGAAGGTGGAGTGCGTCAGTGGGTCATCAGATTTAAAAATGGCCGAACCAATGTTCACGACGAAGATCGAAGTGGGAGACCCAGCATAGTGACTGCCGAACTTGTCGAAAAAGTCGATGCTAAAGTCCGTGAAAATCGAAGGTTCACAATAACGGAACTTTCTTTGAGTTTTCCACAAATTTCGCGAAGTTTGTTGCACGAAATCATCAGCGAAAAGCTTGGTTACCACAAGTTTTGTGCAAGATGGATTCCAAAAATCTTGACAGAGGACCACAAAAATCAGCGAATGGCTGCAGCGTTGAACTTTTTGGACGTTTACCATAAGGATGGTGACTCTTTACTCGATCGCATCGTTACTGGTGACGAAACATGGGTGAAACACGTGAACTGTGAAACGACATTGCAATCAATGCAGTGGGGGCACACAAGTTCTCCCCAAAAACCCAAGAAATGCATGCAAACAATGTCGGCAAGGAATATGATGGCGACTGTTTTTTGGGACAGAAAAGGTGTGATTTTGGTGGACTTCCTGGAAAGAGGCACTACAGTAAACTCTCAAAGGTATTGCCAAACTCTCCAAAAACTCAGAAGAGCCATTCAAAACAAGCGCAGAGGAATGTTGAGCTCTAAGATCTTGTTGATTCACGACAATGCCCGGCCCCACACGGAAAATGTCACTCGTGAAGTTCTTGAATCTTTTAAGTGGGAGTTGTTTCCTCATCCGCCGTACAGTCCCGACCTGGCACCGAGCGACTTCCACCTATTCCCAGCAATGAAGAAGTGGCTGGCTATGCAGCGTTTTGATGACGACGCACAGCTGCAAGAAGAGGTAACGAAGTGGTTGAAGGCGCAGGCGGCCGAATTTTTCGACGAAGGAATTTCCAAGCTCGTACATCGCTACGATAAATGCCTTAATTTGAATAGTGACTATGTCGAAAAGTAGTATTTGAGTGTGGCTTTCATCTGTATATAATAAAATTTGTTTCCTATACTTTGTTTACTTTTTATTCCAAAACGTAATCTACTTTCTGGATAGCCCTCGTATTTGTGATGTAGCTAGCGCACCCGTCTCATTTTATGAGAAAAAATGCACTACTTTTATTATTTTTGTTCCAAACAGAACCACAAATCTGATGCAACCAAACAACTCCTGTTAAATAAAAACATATTTTTGGGAGTCTGTAAGATAGTAGCATTCAAGGAGAGGTTTTAGGATTAAAAGTGAAAAAGGAGAAAGAAGTATTAGCTATTACTTTTGGAGCACAACATTTTAAAGCTATAATTGAGTTAGGTCTTGATTGGTGACTTACGCATCAATGAGACTGACATTTGTTCAATGATACTTGTGTGTAAATATGTGTAAAAGTGTTTTTCGTTGTTTTCCAATGTCATCGAAATGTCCAAACGTAATGTGCAGAAATTAAACGTTTACTTTGTTTGGTTCATTTTGCGCATGCAAACGGAGGAAAGGGCAGACTGTCCAGCAACGCAAAGAAGGTCCCTGAAAGGAATGTGCTGCCTTACATAGTGGGACAAGGACAGCGAATATGTGTGACAGAGAACGCATGCTACGCAAGGAGCAGAACCGTTAAAAAGACATGCGCCCTGTTCACGCCGTACACTAAAAACGAGAAGATTCATTCACAAAAGTAGAAGCCGTCAGAATGTTTTTGAATGGTCTGTAACTGTACTGACATGAGATGTCATAAACCTGTCCAGGGAGGGTGTGGGAACCTTCACCAACACCCCCCCCCCGCCCTGCGTCTCATGCCCCGGAGACTTTCTGTCCTGTGGAGGACAGTAATTGTGTTGCAGTAAAGTTGTAAACTTGGGTAGCCACGTTCCTTCAGGGGTTATTTGACACACAGTTGGCTCTTAAACAGAGGTTCGTTGGTGAATTGGTATGATGCTCTCCTGAGTGTGAAAGGACCCGGTTGAAAATCCGCATAAAGTTATAATGAAACTTCATTAGCAGTTGCTTCTGTCAGATTTTGCTTCTCTAAGCAATACAGTTAAGTAATAGACTCACAGTCTTTTGTAGTACTAATAATAAAGTAGTAGAATTTTAGGAGTAGGTTTCTTCTAAAGCACCTCAGCTTAAAAGTACTTTTTGGGCGCTTCCTAATTTAAAAGTTATTAATTAGTGACTATACTTTTAGTTACACGTACATGGTCATCATGAGGTCGACCCAAAAGCTCGAAGACTCCAGCCTCTATCAACCCGGGAGCGATGGAACACTCCGGGGCACTTTCCTTGGGGCAATACCTTGAATCTAAAAAGCCCTCCCCCCATTCAAGACGGGTGGAAGTGGATACGCCACTTTCGTGCGTCAACCCCGCAGGGAACACTACCGAAAACCCCAGTAGCGCCGCCTGGTGATCTAGCACACTTCTACTAGATCTGCAGGCTAGTATCCGAAACATTTTAGGCAACCATCTAGCCCCTCCGGGCGGCCTAAGCATGGCCGGAGGTACCCGATCTACCGCGGGTGACGTGAACACACTGCCCCGTCGAGTCCAACCCAATCCGAACAACTCCCATACGAGAAGGGCTTGGCAGTCCGGTCCGAGGTTCCCCTAGTAACGTTAGAGGTACCGTGAGTGCTAAGGGTCCGCAACGCAACACAACAGCTGAAGGGGAAGGATCCCCTCCCTTACGGGAAGTTAGATGTGCATGTTAAATGTTAAACCGAGCTCTCCTCCAAACGTTCGAAGACGCCGGTCTCTGACTCCCGGGAGGCGATGGAGGACTCCGGGGTGCTTTCCATTAGAGCAATACCTAAGGTCTGTAAAGGCCATCCATCGACAACAACGTCAAGACGGGTGGAAGTGGATAGGCCACTTACGCAAGTCAGCCCCCCAGGGAAGACTACCGAATAACCTCGGTGGGGCCACCTGGTGATCTAGCACACCTTTTACTAGCCCTGCAGGCTGGTACCTGGGACTTATGAGGCAACCCTCTACCCCCTCCGGGCGGTAGAAGCCTGGCCAGAAGTTCCCGATTTCCCACGAGTATCGGGAACACACTGCCCCCTCGATTCCAACCCAATCCGAACAACTCCCGTACGGGAAGGGCTTGGCAGTCCGGCCCTCGGTTCCTCTAGTAACGTCAGATGTACCACGAGTGCTAAGGATCCGCAGCACTCGCACCACGGCAGCTGAAGGGGACTGATACCCTCCCCTACGGAAAGCTGGATGTACAATCTGTTTTGTTAAGACCTGTTCCTATATTTGTGGTGGCTCCAGGAATTTGTGGCTTCACATTCTAGGAGAAAGTGTGTCGCCGTGTCTTTGGCTCTGTTATTTTTAACTCTATGTAAATTATGTAGTTTATACATCCATAGACACAGAAAACATGTGTATATTTATACACACCCATCTGGCGAAAATAATAAGTATTAATTAGAAAGAGAAACTTGGTCATATGACACAAGTTCGGTATAACTAAGCCTCAGGCTGCCAATGAGTGTAGAGACAGCGAGTGGCAACGCAAACCAATATGAATGAAATGTAAAATTCGTATCTAATCACGGTTCACGTTTTGATAAGTTTAAAAAAATAACACCTGTGTATAATTATAATTATTTGATAAATAATAAATATACAATTTCCAACGACACCGACAAGTATATAAACAAAAACAGGATGACATTAAAAAGCATAAACATCTTCAAGGGAATAGATTTTCAGTACAGAAACTTCCAGTTTATGATACACTGCATGTGCCAAATAAATTGTTAATGTTAAACGTGGACCCAAAACTACAACTCTCAATATATTTCCATTTGGAATTTATAAACTATTTATTGCTTATATTTCCTATGGTTTGCAAGCAAAATTATATACGTAACTTGAAAGTAGGACTTATTTTGCACTCATTCAATCCTATATTGTTTAAATAATATATGAGTGCACAAACTTATTTTTCTTATGCTTACGATAGGACCGGAACTATGCAATTTTTCGTAGTTCTTTGTGCTAACACCATATTTAATTACTGATATTGATAACTTCATAACGAAACTGCAGGAAACATTTTCATACAAGTACTCACGCTTTTCCGAAAGCCACCGAAATCGAGTGCAGCAATTTTAGTGCCGAGAAAGTAAAATTTCTTGCCTTAAGGACTAACAGCTATACTTGAATCATTTGTCTGTTGGATAATAGCTATGCAATTTCTGTGCATATAAAAAGATAGAGGCAGGTATGGGCCTACAAAGAAAAAACCAATGTGACCGTGAAACATCCAAGACATTGCTCGGAAATAAAATCATAGGGCTCGTCCGGGATTTGAACCCGGGACCTCTCGCACCCTAAGCGAGAATCATACCCCTAGACCAACGAGCCGTGCTTGTTTAGTGAATAAGAAGTATTAATTTTCTTGTCATTGTTACATCGGCACGTGTGTGACCTACTTTCACGGAGTGCTTCCGCATGTCCCGCCAGTTACCAAATAAATCAGGGTCCGCGCATTGATAAAAATTACGTTTTAAAATGGTCTTTAAAATGAACCTATATTTTTGCTCAAAACTGGCCTAAAATTAAATGTATTTCACTTATTAATTTGTAGAAAACCTCAGTAAATTTATACGTGGATGTAACAAAAGTAATATCAGACTAATTACGATATAATTTAGAAAATTAATTAAATTACGTATTTGTTGGAAATTGTTGTTTGAAGAATCTGAAAATAAAAATAAGAACGCACTTCCTCTGCACTGTCGTGACTCCTTGGGACGGCCATCCTCTGTCTCCTCTCCCCTCATCCTTCCTCCCGGGGATACCCCAAGTGGGGACATAGGTGCAATAGATCAAGACTGGTCGCAGTGCCGAATGCTCTCCGTAGAAAAAAAGAATCATAGTTTTGAAACAATCTGTGCAGTATTAAACATTTACAATCCTCAGAATTCTTAGCTATAATTATAGCCATTCCTCAGAGGTAGACAACCCCTGATTCTCAAGCACCCTATCCAGAATAATTATAACATATTCCTCTTTATACCTTAATGCACATTCAAGAAAATAATGTAAAAGGACGCAACAAACGAGAGGATGATAAAACAACTAGCTAAACTAAGTCAAAAGTACAAAAGTCCCCAAAATTCGAGACTATGTAGATAACCAGAATCAGGGTCCCACGACAAAAATGCATGTGCCTATGAATGGAATGTCTATGATATAGCAAATGAAGGATAACATCTTCAAAATTTGAGCCCTGAAGGATAACACAGATTTAAGAATTTCATGTAGACCTTGAAAATTTTAGGTAAGTTAAAGAATGAACCTCGCAATAATGATGACAATAGATGATGATAATGATAATGATGATAATAATAGTAACAATAATGTATTTATATACATCACCCTCAACTTGGAACTAAGTAACTGAGGATCTAAGCCATGTATTTCCTGCCTCGGTAGCACAGAAGGTAGCGTGTCTGCCTCACGTGCAAGAGGTACCGAGTTCTAGTCTCGGTTAGGGTGAGTTACCCGGATAAGGTTTTTCCGAGGTTTTCCCTTATTTTGATATACGAATGTTGCGAAGCTCTAAGCCCCATGGACCCCGGACTCATTTGAGCACAATTTCACCCATTTCATTCATCGTTCAATATGACTTAACGTTGGAGGAGGTAAATTATATAAAAAAAGCCATGGGAAAATTGATCATTTTAGCCCATCTTCGCCCTAAATCCTTTAGCTCCCTATCAACTGCAAATCGTTATGTGTTTTCAAGTTTGGTTTTCTGTCATTTCGGTTTCTGTATTCGGTTCTATATATCCATTTATTTAGCTGATGTATAATTCTCGCACAATGTATAAGTTTATCTGTTAGCTAAAACAGCATTCTTCTGTTATTTATGCACCTAAATGTTTAAGTCCTGTGAGAGACTTTTGTTTATCTACGGTCAGTTTCTGGCAGCCACTATTCTTTAAAATAAAATAGGCCATGGCGTTTGAGACATAACAAGCAAACATGTTCAATAAAGTCCACGCCTGCCTTGGTTACGCAGATGGTAGCGTGTCTGCCTCATCTTCAAGAAGTCCTCAGTTCGTACCTCGGTCAGGGTGACCTGCTTGGGTAAGGTTTTTCCGGAGTTTTCCCTTATCCAGAAAGATAATTGTCGGGTAACTATAAGCTCTATGGACCTTGGGCTAATTTGAGCATCATTTAACCCATTTCATTCATCATCCGATATGTCTTAACTTCGGAGGACCTTTTCTTTTTTTCCTCGTGTTGAAATTCAGGGAGAGCGCATCACTTTACATCATTGCTAATTACGATCGTCTCCAGCTTACTGTATTTTTCTTATGAGAGATTCAGTTTAAATTTTCATTGTTATATGCATTTAAACTAACAGAACACGTATTTTCTTTCTTTTTTTTTCTAGCAGAATGCAATTAACTCAACCGGTTTAAAGTTACATATTGCAACGGCAATATTGTCACCCGACCGTCGAAGTAACGACTAGCCAGCTGGCGGGAAAGAAAGAGATAGATAGCGTCCAAGCCACGCCAACACGTGTGACTGTTTGGCACTTGCTGAAGTAGTGGCGTAGAGGAGGAGACGGAGTGACGTCTGGATGGTTCTCTCTTTTTCTACCTGCATCGTGAAACTTCGGCAACTTTCGAGAGATCCGTGAAAAGTGAACTGGTATAATTTCAGTTATAAATTTAAAGTATCCCAAACTGGGGATGACGTATTTACTAGCATCAAATACATTTTAAAGCTCTTTGTTACATAATTGTGCCTGTGTGTGTAATGTAATGGGCTGTCAAATCCTCTTATTTGCAATCGTCTCTGTATAATTCAAGAACTCAACGTGTTAATACTTCACTGCTTTAAAAACAATTTTCTGTAATTTCCTTCCAACTTTTTCCAAAAAGGAATAAAAAGAAATATTGAATTGATACGTAAAATTTGAAACTATTAACAGTGAAGCAAACAAATATATACAAATATAACAATTTGTAACTTAAAACTTCACTTATCTTATAAGAAATGATGATATTTTTCTAATAAATTGTCTGGGATCGCGATTTCATGTAAAACATTTTACACATCCTCAGCCGGAAACAAAGCTGTTGTCATCATTACGAACACTAGATGTTAATATCTGAAAATAAAAACAATTTAACAACAGAATCGACTGCCGTTATTTCAAAATTTACTACGCGATGTTTGTTTTTTAAAATAAATATATTTTTCCAAACCATTAAATCTATCGGACCATTTAATTGTTTTAATAATTTAACTTCTGGATTTATTTCATGGTTAAATGACCAAAAATGATCTGCTACGGCCGATTTATCAGTCTGTTTATACTTAATGTTACGAAAATTTTCTTTCGTTCTGGTTTCTAAATTACGTTTTGTCTTTCCAATATAAACTTTACCACAATCTAAACAAGCTGATAAAAACCATATTTTTTTATTATTAGGAATTTTATCCTTTTTAAGGGAAATGCAATAAATTTTTAATACTATATTTATTTTGAGGAACTAAAGTTATACCAAACTCTTTAAAAAAAATTCGAAAATGCTTATTAACACAAGGATGGTAAGTAAACCTTTTTAAAATTATAATAGTCTTTTATTTTTAAGGGTAGAAATATCATTAACACCTTTTGATATTTGAATTTTTCAATGTTTTATTTATAGTATTAATTAAAACCATCAATTAAGGCAGTATTAGTAATAAGTTTACATTCTTTATTAAACTCATCTTTATTCAGGTGATGATGATGATATATAAGGGCACTCAACTACGGCGGTCATCAGCGCCCTTTAAAAAACTAGTCATGGCAAAAGCCAGATATAAAACTTTCTAAAAACTATACAAGTGTAACAAAACCTATTAAAAATACACGTACATAGAAAACATCAATCAAAACCTACTAAAAATTTCGTTCACTAAATCCTAAACTCTAAACTAGACAAGAATCTAAAAACCTTCTCCACGGGTCTCCACGTACGGCTTCACGTGGGTGGGCCTGTTGACCGTCTCCCTCAACCACGAAGAGGAGCCCACACGAGGGAGACTGTTGGCTCGGGACCCCGGGTGCGGCAAACCCGTAACTACCGAAGTAGGCTCCTGGTGGGTCTTTATTCAGGGTTACATTTATTAATCTATAAACGAAACTATTGAAAACAGCAAATTTATGTGAAAAAGGGTTAAAACTTTTATTTTTATGTAATTATCACTATGATTAAACTTCCTATAAATACCAAAGTTTAATTTATTATTATTTCTTATTATCTTTAGATCTAGAACAGGAAGAAATCCATTAATTTCAGTCCCTAATGTAAGTTTTATAGCTTTATCTTGCAAATTTAGTAATTCTGAAGCATCGTTTATGAGTTTATCAGGGACAATTGCAAAAACATCATCAACATATCTATACCAAGCTTTAAAAAATTAAAGGGAATGCTTTAGTGACTTGCATTTCGGAAAAACTCATAAAAAGATCAGCAACAAAAGGTGACAGAGAATTACCCATTGTGATGATAACAGCTTTATTTCCGGCTGAGGATGTGTAAAAAGTTTTATATGAAATCGCGATCCCGGACAATTTATAAGAAACATATCATTTCTTATAAGATAAGTGAAGTTTTAAGTTACAAATTGTTATATTTGTATATACTAAAAACGATTTTTATCGATACTTAGGTTTTTCTCAAAAGTATTAAATTACACACATTTACACCCTCTTTCCTTCCTCAGACACAAGGTCTGATGGGGAATAAGCCAGGCTAAAGAAAAATTTCCATCCTGCAGCTGGTAAGAGTACCTGTAATATCTGAATTTGAAGTTGGTATGCTAAGCACCATCCAGAGGTAGAGTTAAATAAACTATGTTCTTTGGATTAACTTTTATACATTATAATAGACACAGTTTTGGGTCACTTTTTGAAATTCTTAAGGCATTTTAGAAAACTTATTTTCATTTTATGGGCCATTTCTCAAATCTATTTTCTTCAGATACCAGATCCCAGGGCTATAAAGTTTTGTTGCAAAATTGTCTGCAATTGAGACAAATGTTAAAAAATGTTCAGTAATACAAGACTGAAATAACTAGAAAAAATTAGAAAGAACAAGCACAAAATAAACCAGAATGAGTAAGTACTAGCTAAATTAAAAACATGCTAAAGGTTAACTATAAGCTACATGAAATGACTGAAATAAATACTGTAATCGCTAAGAAACCAAGTACTACTGCTTATAACGTCACGACCAGATTATAGAGTAAATGCAAAATTACTCAGCAACTATATTTCATAACTCTTAATGTCCAAAATCTAAATAAGTTTATTATATTCTCAAAGCCGTTGAAGTACAAAAATACACCACAATTCAGATCACACTCTGCATTTAAGTGAAAACACGTTACAATACGCCTAATAAGGATGGTATACGAGTGGCTCGTTGGGTATGATTCTCGCTTTGGGTGCGAGAGGTCCCGGGTTCAAATCCCGGACGAGCCCGAGATTTTTTTTCTTTTCTTCTCCACTGCAGCGAAGCTGTGCTCTTGTTCTTGATATGTTATAATTATGCTACCTGGAGTTAGAACAGTCTTTATCACAGATATATAGATATTGTATTAAAATAGCTGTCAATTTACAATGTGTTCTTAAGAGGACATTTAGTATGTATGCAATCTAGCCATGTCTGGAACACTAGAGGTAGCCAAAGCGGAATTTTAAGTCCAAAACGTAACAACGCTCTAGAAGATGATCAATCGTGCTGATGATCAATCTCTTATTCCCGATTATCCATGTTGAAGATGCATTAGCCAGCGTGATGAAGCGTATTATGTATGCATAGCTTATCACTATGCCTAAATGGGTGCTGTACTACGGTTACCGGAAACCACTTCATCTGACTGCTCTTAACGCCCAAGATTTTCTTTACTTTTCAATTATAAAACAGTTCTGGAATTATGCATTTTCTATTTGTTTCCTGATACGTCAATAAAATGTATGAAGACATAGCTACTCTTACCACCTATATTTATTCTCACTCATAGCTGCAAAGAAGTGTCTTGAAACAACTTGTATCAAAATTCAATACATTTTAAAGCATAAACTTTAGAAAGCATCCCAACATATTTGAACTCACAACCGTTTTTATACTCTTGTAGAAATGTTTTAAAGCGCTTTGCTTTCTCTTAACGTGTAGTCAATAGTAACAGAGGTTTTATGAATACTAGTTTTTGGAAGAAAGGTTTGATAAAATCATTTAAGTGCAGCGTATATGGTTTTTATAAAAAATGTTACTATATTAGCTTTTGTGAACAGTTAAATTAAAAAGGTTAGGATAAATGCCAAATTTGGTAATTAGGATAATCAGGGAGAGAATTCGACACCGTGACCAGTCTCGATATATTGTTACTATGCCCCCAAGTGGGGCATCCCGTAAGGAAGGATGAGGCGAGAAGAGCCAGAGGTGGACCGACCCAAGGGGACACGACTGTGCAGAGGACAGGGTCCCTACATTTTACTTAGATGTAAACCTTCTCCGGTAGGCGAGGACAAAGGACATTTCCCCCTTCTGTGATTCGGAAGCGGTCCGAGCAGACAGTTCAGAGACCGGCAACCGACCTACCGAAGGGGGACGCATATCATTCTGCCATGCACCGCTTAGACTCCCACTGACACTTTTACTTTGAAAGATACCTCCAAATGAGAGGATGTGAAAGAATAATGGAGATGAAAGGAGGGACAGGAAATTTGGAGGATGCAATTAACCTACAAAGCATACACCTGGGGACCCGGAAAAAATAACGGAAAACCCCATGGGTTAGGTAGGTCGGCCACGGGAATTGAACCTGGGCCTCTCGAAAGCGGAAATTGATAGTTTAGTTTAGAATCCTCCAAGGATGTACTACGGAAATTTTCAAGAAAATTCCCTTCTATGAAAGACCCTTTAACCCGATAGCTCAGGTGGTTTCATCTGTGGCCCGTTCAGGAGGTCCGGATTCGATTCCCTTGGCAGACCTTACTGACCCATGGGTATTTTTCGGGGGCGTTCCCAAGTCACTAGGGAAATGTTGGGTAGGTAAATTACATCCTCCGAGTTTCCTGTAGCTACATTTCATCTCCATTAACATTCCATATCATTTCTCATCTGGTGGTCTCTTTCATGTTAAACGTGTCGGCGGGAGTCTCGGCGGTGCATGGCAGGATAATATGCTCCTGGTGAAAATGTCCTCCTCCAGTACGACGGTATCCGTTCTTCGGACACGGTCTGGTAGGGTTATCTCCACACCACACTAGGATGGAATGCGGATTATACTGACCTGCCAGAGAGTTTCCACCTGGTAAAATGTAGAGATTCTACCCTCTGCATTGTCGTGGCTCCTTGGTAAGGTCGCCCTCTGTCTCCTCTCACCTCGTCCTTCCTCTTGGGGCATAGGAATAGACCAAGTATGGACCTCCGTACCGAATCCCCTCCGTAATGTAGTTCAGTCCAGCTAACCTTTATATGAACAATTCATCAAAATTTATGTTTCCTAAAATTTCTTTTGTTTATTTCAGATTATTACCATATATTTATGATACATATAAATGATGATTTTAAATCATTCAGGAGTAACCTGTTCATTCCAGGCCGCACCGTGGCTCAGTGGTTAGACCGCTTGGCTCTCACCAAGGCGGCCCGGGTTCGATCCCAGGCGACCGCAAAGTGAGATTAGTGGTGGACAACACGGCGCTGGGGCGGGTTTTATCCGGGATCTCCGGTTTCCCCCGCCATTTCATTCCACTCCATCTTCATCTCATGTATCATAAGTGTCATCGTCTGCGGTGCCGTATGTAGTAAAAGCGGGCGTTAAACACTACACATTTCATTTCATTTGTTCATTCCAGCTAACCTTGTATAAATGTGATAGATATGGTAAACAATAAGTGATACAGAATACTGAATAATTTTTTTAGCATTAATAAGATAATGCTAACAAATGTACGAAATGTTACCTGTGGTAATAAGACTATTTTTGTTTCTAACTTTATATACCCGGACCGTGAGAAAGAGAGGGTAATTTTAATCATGTATGCCTGCCCCCTCTTTTGTGCAAATAATTAATATTCCATGTACTCGAATTTCTAGATGAAACCTGAGATATGCTGTACATGTGGTTTCATATTACCTCATTGGTTTACTCTTTCTTGCGTTTAAGTTAACCTGCATATGCTCAGAATCATATGTACATAAAAAAGAAAGAAAACGAAAATACGACAGGAAAAGAATGAGATTTGGCTTCTACGTAACATTTTCAATTATTTATGCGTCTTCGAACGTTACCAAAATCCTTTCAGATCAATTTTAGAGACTTTGGAATATAAGTTATTTTGTCTTACATAGTACTAATAACTATATTTCGACATCTTTGTTTGCTGGAAAACAATGTTGTATTTTGTTTACATAAAGAACAATAAAAGTCGGTATGATCTCACAAACAAGAAACCACAGTAAAACACAGGACGCATTGCACCGACATGAAAATATTGGGCTCGTCCGGGATTTGAACCCGGGACCTCTCGCACCCTAAGCGAGAATCATACCCCTAGACCAACGAGCCGTGCTTGTCTGAGCATTCTTGTAATTGTTACCCAAATATGACTGTGACCTGCTTTCTCCGCGTGTTTGCGTATGTCTCTATCTCTGCAAGTTACGGATCAACTCGGGAGTCGCATTTCGTTGACCATAAGAATAGGTATTTTAAAATGACTCATATGATGAATCTGTATCTATTCATTACGTAGCTTAAAAGTATAATTTATTTAATTTATTAACAATAGAAAGATGCAGTGTAATTTATAGGTGGATGTAAATAAGTCATGTTCGTTCAGTGACGTTTTAGTTAGTGGTATTCGGTGCCCTTCCAAGCAGGTAGGGGTTAGGCCAGTGGTGGGAGGAGGGGGCTCACTCAGTCCGTGGCAAGTGAGGGGTAAATGTGCGCAAGATAGCAAAGGAAGCAATATTCCCAGTAATATTTGCGTTCACGGTCATCCGATTGCGAGTAAAGTCCTGCAACAATGTTGACTGTCTTTTATTTTACCCGGCATGCGCAACACTGGTTTAGCATGCCTTATACTACTCCCGCCTAGCGAAATAGCTAGTGAACGAACAGAAAAGCAATTTAGGTTTAAGAATAATTACGATATAATTTAAAATTAATTGAATTACATATTAGTTCCAAGAAAACTTGAATCTGAAAGTAAAATTAAGAACATTAATTTCTAAATAATAAGTGTAGCAATAGCCCTTTGAGTTCTGAGATGATAGCAAAATTTATTGCAAATGAGAATAACTTCACAGTGCATGATGTGGTATAAGGTTAAGCACAAAGTCAACGGACTCTAGGCACTCTATGGGAAATCTGGAGAAGCAGCCTCTTTGATTCCTCTTTTGGGACATAAATCCTTAATTGTAATTGTAGCCTGCCAGAGAGGTAGACAACCCTTGACCCTCAAGTATCGTTTCTAGAAAAACTATAAAATATCAGTTTACACAGTGAATATATATATATATATATATATATATATATATATATATGCAAGAAAATTACAGAAAAGAACACAATGGACAAACTAATGATCAAACAATTAGCCAGCCCCATAAAAATGATAACGTAGAAAATTCCTAAGCAGAACTAATAAATATATCTTTAATCGTAATCTGGGGGTTGTTACAAAGATTTGTGTACTTATAAGTAATATCTATGATAGAACAAGAGGACCTAAAAGAGGACCTCATCAGAACCCTGGCCCTGCTGATAACGTGATGACCATTTTCTTCTTGGCTTTGGATAGTTTAGGTAAGTGAGATAATGTACTTCCCGATAACAACAACAACAACAACAACAACAATAATAATAATAATAATAATAATAATAATAATAATAATAATAATAATAATAATAATAATAATAATAATAATAATAATAATAATAATAATAATAATAATAATAATAATAATAATAATAATAATAATAATAATAATAATAATAATAATAATAATAATACTAATAATAATAATAATAATAATAATAATAATAATAATAATAATAATAATAATAATAATAATAATAATAATAATAATACTAATAATAATAATAATAATAATAATAATAATAATAATAATAATAATAATAATAATAATAATAATAATAATAATAATAATAATAATAATAATAATAATAATAATAATAATAATAATAATAATAATAATAATAATAATAATAATAATAATGATGATGATGCTGATGATGATGATGACGACGGTAATCATTTTCAAACTTATCAGTCTTAGTAACTAGTTTCAATCGCATAAAAATGGATCAATTCAGTCCTCGACGCAAAATCCTTAAGCTTGCCCGGTATTTCTTCATGCTCACGTGACTTAATCAACTCTCATTCACTTCGTGGTATAGGTTCTTCGTTGCGGTAAAAATGAGTTCGTTATTTAGCACGATGATATATTTTAATATATTCGAAGAAAATTGTCAAATTTATATTTTCATAACCATATGAATTAAATGTATATATTACACAACAGAGTTAATTAAGCTCAAACGCATGATGATTCTTAACACGAAATAAGGTGGAGGATCCTTTGCTTCAACACTGCCTTACTCGGGATGTCTGACGATAGCACGTGCGTTTATCGGTTGTCGTGATATGATTATTTAGATGACTTTTGTCACTAACCTTCCTTTGAACTGGATTTGTCACACATACCATCCAACGCGTGAGTTCAGTTTCATTATAAACTTGTATTTTTATTTGCATGATTTTATGTATCTTTATGGCAATTATTATGACCTGAGATCGGAGCCCGTACACCTTTAAAGGGATATGAAGTTTACTAGTCTCGCAGTATATAACTGCTGACGTTAGTCCCGAGGACAACACGATGGGATAGTCCAGTTCGCAACGCGCAGCTTTAGTTTCATTACAACTACTACTGAGCACGCAGGCAGATCTGCCTTTCAGGGAGTGTAAGGTGTTGGACATATTGTGTTAATAGTTTAACTTTCACAACAATTATTGGACAATCTCCATTTTATAAATAAAAAGTTTTGGGTATTATCAAGAACGATTAAACAGCTTGAAGAATGTACTTTCGAGCTGTCTAAAAGCAGGCAAGGAAGTATTTGCAAAAGTTAAGAATATTGTTGCATACCAGGTTTGTAAGGGGGGTTGAAAGACTTACAAACCTAATCAACTGCGGGTGTAGCTATTGAGATGGTAGAATAAAGGAAACATCTAAATCAAACTAAACTGAATAACTCTATTTTTGAAGAAGCCTAGCATTTATACAGAGTACTATTTAATGAAATAATAACTTGATATAACTTTACATTTGGCGATGCGTTGTTTGTATGGCTGGGCTGTCGAAAGACGTGTGATCTTCTAAGACCGACTGACTAGTAACAATTTTAAATAAACTTTGGTTGATTCTCACAGAGACCAACATAAAGTCTCCTCTGGCATTCCTGCGACGTTTCTCCCCGAGAGCTGACTCTACCAAGCTTAAATAGGGGTCCTACCAAAAAGTCAATTCAGCGATTCCCACTAACTATTAATTTTGCTCCATACCGTTTACATCATTGAGAGAATGTTTAAGCCTGTACTGAGCTACTTAACAATTACTTCTTTTGATCAGCAAACAAGTTCAGGTCACCTGTGAATTATTTCCTTAAGCCAACAGTCCAAAGTACATGTTTTGCCAGTCAGCAGAATTTACGCTTGACATAAACTTGTGTCAGAATCAATACATGTTACAGAATAATGATTACCGAAATTTCCAAATCTAGCTCAGCCCATACATGCAACAATATACAGAAATTCACCACCTACCAAACGAGCAAAAAATGAATTGGCCAGTATTCAACACAAAAATACTGGATTTTCAGTGCTGCGTAGTATAACAAATAAACTAAGTCCCGGACAAACATATGAAAATGATTTGTACTACTCATATGCACCATTAACGTCATGTGACGTTGGACGAACTTTCTCACTGAGAGTCTCAGAAAATTCACATTCGGCAATTTACGAATGAACATGGTTGTTCACTGTAATTCCCGCAACGAAATCAATGAGGAGGGTGGCATATTATAGTAACGTAGGTTACATTTTGTATCTGCACTCACACAGCGCTTCGGTATACTTGTTGACACAGACGTTTGTGAATGTTGCGCTTGACCTTGTATACTCTCTGTACATTGATTGCTAAGGTGTACTGGATCCGATTTCTGATTATGATGTTTACAGCAGGTTTCCACGTGGTGTGAAAGCAATGCCTACGGCGCCGAAAGCATTAACCAATTAGTAGAAAGGGGAAGGCAATAGTACGCGGAGCAATACATGTCAAGGTTATTTGAAACAAATAATACCTGTCAATTACAAAGTGTTATCAGTTATGATGATTGGCTTTCTGTCATTCTGTTTATACGCTCTTTATATGGATACACAATAATTAATTTTCTCTATTGGCCACATACATTTTGAAGTCTCATTACAGACTTCTGCTTATTTGTGGTCAGTAATTTGCTGACACAGAAGTCTAATATCAAGTTGGCCATACTCTGTTTTTGAGACGTAACAGTTAAAAGTAGAGTTTAATAAGCTCAATTTGAACGTACAGGCTCAAATAACACGTTGGTCGAGGGTCATGATTGTCTCAAAGGATGTGGGAGCTCCCAGGTTCAAATTCTGGTCAAGATAAAGGCCTCCTTTCTCATATAATAAATAATCACAATAGTAACCAATATAATGTGTCTTAACAATTACATTTTAATTGATATTCAATTAAATTACTAAAAATCGTTGTTCCAGCAGAATTGAAAATAAAATCAACCGGTGTAAACTTTTATAAGCTAATGACAAATTCAGAACATGGATTCTTATGACACATTGTTTCTACTGTTGCATTATAGACATTTCTAACGTATACATTTGTCCTTATTAGGGATTTCACAATATAAAAATATCTTAATCGGGTACCATTCTGTCATTTAATGACATTTTTACTTTATTGTTCATCTTCGTACTTAGCTTCTTCGCTTACAATTTTTTGGCCTTAAATATATTTTCTATCGAGTATGTACATTTTGTTATAATATTTCGCATTTTCCTATTCAGTTCAAAATGGTAGTAACTTGTGTAGCATTATTCCTAATCTTGGAAGCAGAATATTGTCACACCCTACATTAGAATAGATTTAATATTTATTAGCTTTGAGGGGGGGAATCCGTAGCGGTAGAGCTAAACCATCTCAACAAACACTAGTTACACCACGCGGTAGGGTGGACATGTTATTTTACTGATAACTAGCTTACCTGCATGGTGGTGAAAGGTCCAGCGAAGGAAAACTCACAAATGCATTTTAAAAAGAGGTTTAATAATTCCAGACAACTTACATTCAATGAGGCTTGTGTTCCGGAGGGTTGCTACAAACACATCCTCTCACGCTGGTGGCGGCCGCTCGTCTGCCGAAGAGGAAGCCAACCCCCTCTCCAGCGCAACCAATGAACAAAGATCAGCCAGTGGCGCCAGGTCTGACAACCCATACAGGGTTGCCACACCTCCCCCCGGACCACAAGCTGTTGACCCAGGGTCAACAGAACAATTAATAACAAATGAAAAGAAACTCGCTTGAGTGATGGAACAAAAAAAAAAAAAAAAAAAAATTAGCATACAAACATCACAAACAGTATTACAAACATAAATCTTCTCTTGACGTTACACATTCGTTTCTTTACTCCAGTGTCTGTCTATAACTTTAATTAAAAAGCCCTCAAAGAAAAATAAATGAAGTTCAGCACTTTTCACCACTACTGCACCAAGCAAAAAAAGTTTCACAACCTGCCTGAACAGTACATTCCATTCCCACTGGTCTCACAAATGTAATAAAAAACTTGAAGCTTGCACTGCAGTCACTGATGAATAAAGACCACTGAATTGAGCACAATTGTACTTGCTCTACACTGAATAACAATGTGGGGCATTAATAGTTCTTCTGCCCCCAACACAGGTACGAAGTGACAGCACTAATAGCTGCCAAAGCTCTGACGAACAGTGGTCATAAAGGGCGGACCAGAGCCCAATGACACAAGGCAGTGTGGCAGGTTTAGTACTCCCATGGTGCAAACAGTTCTGCAGGAACAGTGTGGTGCAGCAGGAACGCAGATAAATAGGGCTGGCTTGATACGTATCATCATACTACAACATTATTTCCAAAAATATAAGTGTACGTCAATTACAGAAGACAACTACATCATTAAAAACAAACTTCACTTCTGAACAATAATAAATAATACAAAAAAATTAGGTACACCCCATCTGGGTAGCAAGATACATGATAAAACTAAGATAATTTCCATCACTCGGCAATATATAGAGCTTACAAATTTTGACAAGATAAATCAAATAATCTTTACAAAATAATCTTCACAAAATACATAAAACGTAGGAATGTCACAATCAAGACTTTACAAAAACCCCTTAGGGTAGAAATAATACAATACACACAGCACAAAATAATTTGACCTTCCAAAACATTGAATAAAAATATTACACATTTTCAAAATACCAAAACTTACAATTAGAGGGGTACCCCAAAATATTACACGTGGCCATAAACTTTTTAACAAAAACTGACGTGTACACTTAAACAAAAATGAGCTCAGTTTTTCTCTTTGTTTTACCATTATAATTTCAATCATATTTATTATGTGCGCGCACTACTTAATATCATCAGTACTACTACCTTTCAAATCAACAAAACTACTTACAATCTACTAACATCAACATTTTGCATGCCAACAAAACTACTGTCACATTACTACCCCAACGGAAAAAAAAAAAAAAAAAAAAATCGTTCTACAACACAATACATAGAACAAAACTGAAAGAAAAATTAAGTTCTGGGGCCTCAAAATTTCACATCCTAGATACACAAAAGAGAAAATATAGTATCATGTCTTAGCCTATTCTAAAACTTTTGTATACATTGAAGGGTACTTTTGCTTTTCAACATAAAACTTAGAATTCAATAAACCATTAAAGCATACTGGTAATCACACAACTCCAAAATATATATCACTCTTAATGCAAAACAATTTTATCAAAATGTTCAAACTATTAGCATCCTGCAATAAAGAGACAAAGTAAACATCTGTACTAGTAATGTGCTATCTCCCAAATACCTGGTAACTATGGCGAGGATGACAAACAGAACATCCCCAGGTCTCAGCTTCATAACAGTCATTCACAAACCTCTCTGTGATTCAGGTTTTCCTCATCATCTTAGCATGCACATTTCAGCACCAATGCTAAACAAAACTCAAAAATACACTTAATTACTTGCATCGATAAGCACATTTCAGCCATTTATCGAGCCTAAAACACTGGATTAACGGGCACATTACAGCAACCCCATTAACCAGATAAACTTTACCTCTACATCTTTCACATAATCACACATAATTTCATTCATCCTTCTTATCGAGGTAGCACAGCACTATTCCAGAATGTAAACTTAAAATTAATAAACAAAATTTCAATTTCCTAATCATTGTAAAATTTATCATCAAATGAGGTTATTCAACTCAAAACAGTTATTAGGGAACATATACTTTTAATATCAATTAATTGTGACTTTCAATAATAACAATTGTATGTTCAACTTTTGACATCTAATTCATCAAACATCTATCCAAGTATTGCCATTTGCCAATAATATACATCATATTCCAAAACAAAATAGCTTAGCACACTATACACTAAATCTCAAAATTCTCACTCAGAAAACAAGGGGCAATATACTTTACATACAACCTTTTTACATTTAATGTGACACAAAAGAAAAGCAAAATGCATTTACAGTCTATATGGTCCCACAGGATCAAAATATGGGAATATCCTAGAAACATGTACTGATTGTTCCTTAACTCTAGGAGCATTTGGTCGACGAACCACATAAGTAACAGGAGTAATTTGTCGAACAATTTCAAAAGGCCCAAAATATCTATGAAGCAATTTGGTACATTTTCCCTTTTTCCTAATTGGAGTAAAAATCTTAACAAGCTGACCTACTGCAAAATGAGTATCTCTATGCTTAGCATCATATCTTTCTTTCTGTTTAATCTGTTGCTGATTAATATTATGGATGGCTACTTCACGAGCTTTCTGAATCTCTTCCAAAGTTTGCCGAACAAATAAATCATTTGAAGTGGCCTGAAGTTGCACCTGATTTGGTAAGGAAGGTTCACGACCATATATCAAATAGAATGGTGAAAATTTTGTAGTTTCCTGAACAGAAGAATTGTATGAAAAAATCACATATGGTAAAACATTAGACCAATTGCGCTGATTTGAATCCACAAAATGACTAAGACAATTTAGTAAAGTCTGGTTAAATCGTTCAGTAAGGCCGTTGCATGCAGGGTGGTATGAACTAGTAAAATGAGGGGAAACTGACAAAGCTTTCAAGAGTTCCTGGGTTACTTCACTCAGAAAGACACTACCACGATCAGACAGTAACATGGCAGGGGCCCCATGCCTGCAAATAATCTGATGTAAGATGAACTTAGTAACCTGGGGAATGGTAGCCAAAGAGAGAGGGGCAGCTTCAACCCACCTAGAAGCATATTCTGTAGCAACTATGATATACTTATGACCCGACGTAGAACGAGGCAAAGGGCCTAACAAATCTATTCCCCAACGTTCTCCAATAAAGTTAACTGGAATAGGCTGCAAAAGACCAGCAGGTTTTTGATTCTTAGGTGCCTTCCTAGACTGACAACTTGGACAAGTTTTCACAAAATGCTCAATATCTTTTTTCATACCTATCCAGTAGTATCTTGAATTAATCTTACTAAAAGTTTTAGAAAAACCTAAATGACCAGATAGTGGATCATCATGACATGAGGACAAAATTTCATGCTTTAACACCTCAGGAATGACTAGTAAATGCAAGGGACCAGTAGAACTCGAATTTTTCCTGTACAAGACATCACTTTTCAAAATATAGGTAGAAGCTTGACGTTGAACCTTAGCAGGAGCAGATTCAGGATCCTTAAGGGCATTAATAATTGGAGTCAGAACTGGATCATCATTTTGTTTCTGAGCAACCTCAACCGGTGATAGCAAACAGGTAATTAGCTCATCAAGTTGTTCAATTTGATGCTCTTCAGGCTGTAACACAGGGAACCTTGACAAAACATCTGCGTCATTATGTTTCTTACCAGATTTATAACATATATCATAATCAAATTCCTGTAACTTTAGACTCCATCGAGCCAACCGGCCTGTCAAATCCTTTAAATTGTTCAGATAACAAAGGGAGTGATGGTCTGAAATAACATGCACTTTATAGCCATACACAAAAGTCCTGAAATGTGTTAAACCAAAAACGATTGCCAAAAGCTCTAACTCTGGTACACTGTAATTTCTTTCACATTTTGACAAAGTTCTAGAAGCATATGCAATAGGTCTAAGATTATCATTTACTTTCTGTAGTAAAACACATCCTATTCCTAGACCACTAGCATCAGTGTGTAATTCTGTATAGGCTCCAGGATTATAATGAGCCAACACAGGAGCAGAAACAAGAGAGTTCTTTAACTGCTGGAATGCTGTTTGCTGATCCGGGCCCCAAATAAAACTTTGACTTTTCTTGGTCAGCTGAATCAATGGATGGGCAATGTAAGAGTAATTCTTAATAAATTTCCTGTAGAAATTGAACAAACCCAAAACTTTTCTCACGTCTCTAACATTCTTTGGGCGTGGTAGTTCTTTGATCACTGTAACTTTCTCAGAATCTGGGGAAATTCCATCTTTAGATACTTCAAAACCCAATAACTTTATCTTTTCCATAGCAAAGAAACATTTCCCATGTTTCAGTTTAAAATTATGCATTTCCAAACGTTGAAAAACAGCTTCTAAGTTTTCTAATAATTGTTCAAAAGTTTTGGCAAAAACAACAATATCGTCCAAATATGCTAAAGCTTTCTTAAATTTCAAGTCTCCTAACAATTTCTCAGCAACAAAACTGAAAAATCTTGGTGCATTAGCAAGCCCAAAAGACAAACGTTCAAATTCATACTGCCCTTCATGAGTAACAAATGAGGTATACTTTTTACTATTCTCCTCTAAAGGAATTTGAAAGTATGCTGACAACAAATCTAAGGAAGCAAACCATTTAGCTTCTCCAAGGTAACTAAGGAGGTCATCAATAAGAGGCAAGGGAAAGGCTGAGTTTACTGTAACCTTATTCAGTTGACGATAATCTACACAAAACCGCATAGAGCCATCTTTTTTCTTTACCAACACAACAGGTGATGACCAAGGTGACTGAGAATCTCTAATAATACCAGCATTTTTCATTTCCTCTACTTGTTGGGAAATAATCTCTTTCTGCTTATGAGCTACCCTATAGGGTCGTTGCTTAATAGGTTTGTCATCCTTTACCTCTATTTTAAATTCAGCTACATTAGTTGAGCCTAAATCTTGCAATGAAGTGGCAAAAACATGTTCATATTTTAACAACAGATTATGAAGATCTGACTTTTGAGCTTCAGTTAAGTTGGTATTAACATTAAATTCAAACTTTGGAGCGTTCAATGGAGTAACATCCTTAGGTGAAACTGAGTTACTTTGAACAAATGCAACTTCATGAGCATTAGCTAATACAGTTCTAGCAAAAAGTGTTTGAGGAACAGCTGAATTATTATGTACTGGTATCACAAAGTCCTTTGAAGATTTGCAAACTACAGGTGGAATAGAAATATTCTTCTTATGCATAATACTGGTAGAAGGCTCGAACATAACCTCATTTGTAATATCAGCTGAAGGCTGCACTGCCACAAAACAAGTAGTAAGCGGTGGCAATTTAACATCTTTTACAACAGAAACTTTATTAACTATCTGTACCTCATCGTTCAATGGAATCACAGCAATATCTGTAAAGGGACCACCACATGTTGTTTCAAAAGGAATGTGTACCATTTCTCCCTCATGAGTTTGAATCTTAACTTCTGCACAAGAATAATCAATGGTAACTTTATGTGAAGTTAGAAAGTCATTACCCAAAATGAGATTATGTGCCAAGTCTTTTACCACTAACACATCTTCCTGAAAAACAAAGTCATTAATTTGAAATTTCAAATTTGTTTGATAAGGCGCATCTAATAACTTGTTACCAGCTGTTTTAAGCAAAATCTCGACAGGTTTCATTTTAGAAATGTCATTGATATGAGCTGCATTCACAATGCTAACTGCACTTCCTGTATCCAACAAAATTGGAAGTTTTGACTCCCCAATGGACCCCAAAATTTGCAAAATTTGACCTGGAAGAGAAACAACATTAGACACAGGTGAACTTACTTTGGGTACCTCTAGGTTATGTCGTTGGAGGCTGGGCCTCTCGAGTTTTTTGAAGCAGATGGTGAAGTCCAGCAATTACGTGCCATATGACCACGCTTGTTGCAATTGTAACACACAATAGGTGCCTGCTGTCTCTTTTCATGATGTCTTGGAGGCTTAAGTGGAGGTGGCTGCACAGTAGATGCAGCAGCAGTGAATTGAGACTGAAGCTGTTGCATTTGGGTAGCAAGTTTAGTGACCTGTTCACTCAATGTGGAAACAACATTAATAACTGGTTCAGAGTGATTTACACTTTCAAACCGTGATAAAACAGGTGCAGATGACACAGGTGGAGAAGTGTAAGTTGCTGTTTGTGCTTGTACTAAATGTTGTCTATGTTGCACATAAAAATTAGCTTTATCAATGCTTTTAATAATTTGTAAAACCTCCTCAACTGTTTGTGGATTTAATGGGAGCAAAGCTTGCACATACTGAGGTTTCAATCCTTTCACTAAGTTTTTTACCTGCTCCATTTGTGTCATTGCAGCGTTAACTTGGTCACACAAGGATAATACATCATAAATGTAATCTAATACAGGTTCATTTTCTAATTGTACCCTCTGCCTAAGTTTAATTTCCAACAATTCATCTTGATTGGACATTTGAAAAGCTGCCAAAAACTGTTGAGTTAGAAAATGCCAATCATGCTCAGGGTGTCTATGGCAAAAAGTTCGGTACCACAGTGCTGCTGTGTCTCGCAAGTAACATGGGAAAAACTTCAACTTTTGTACATCTGACCAACCATTTGCTGTAGAAACTAAGTTAAATTTTCTCAAAAATTCTGAAGGAGATATCAGTGCTATCCTGTCAAAACAGGGTGGATCAATAAAAGGCCGAGAAACTTGCATTGTCTGAGTCTGATTAACATTAGGTGCCATGGATACTTCTAAATTACTAGGTACATGTGCACTTTGATTAGCTAAAGCAGAAGTCGAAGCTATTACATCATGTGAGTCCATTGTAACTGGCACATTGGATGATTGCCGCGTTTTCTTAGGCATTTTGACTTACTTTTAAGTAACACTGGACACCAGAATAAAATAAGCAGAATTACCAACTGGAATGAACACAAAAATGAAGTGCATACTTCACAAAAACACCAAAAAAAGAAACTATTTACTTTGAATTTTACTGCCAAAACTCACACAGCGTCCCTTGAAAATCAACACGTGACCACGTGGTGTCCATTATCAATTTCCATGTCGTTATAAAAAAAATTTTAGCACAATATTATGAAATAAGTTTACTATTGAAGAAATCAAATAAAAAACAGACCAAAAGTTAAAGGATTACGAGACGATGACCAGATTAGAATTTCTAACTAAATGAACACCACGCGGTCGGCCATGTTTCCTCCATCTTTCACCACCGTATACATTCAAATTTTTTTCATAAAAACCGGACTAAAGCAAGGAGAAAAAAAAATTTTGAGATCTTACCCGGCGCCTCCACCAATATGTCACACCCTACATTAGAATAGATTTAATATTTATTAGCTTTGAGGGGGGGAATCCGTAGCGGTAGAGCTAAACCATCTCAACAAACACTAGTTACACCACGCGGTAGGGTGGACATGTTATTTTACTGATAACTAGCTTACCTGCATGGTGGTGAAAGGTCCAGCGAAGGAAAACTCACAAATGCATTTTAAAAAGAGGTTTAATAATTCCAGACAACTTACATTCAATGAGGCTTGTGTTCCGGAGGGTTGCTACAAACACATCCTCTCACGCTGGTGGCGGCCGCTCGTCTGCCGAAGAGGAAGCCAACCCCCTCTCCAGCGCAACCAATGAACAAAGATCAGCCAGTGGCGCCAGGTCTGACAACCCATACAGGGTTGCCACAATATTATTCCTGTATAATGCTTATTCTGGAAAGGGTGACTACTTTCATGTGAGCTGGTATAATTACAGTTATTAAATTAATATGTCCAAGGAGTAGATTTTATAAAATAAGACCTGAAGCTTTCCTGGCGACTAATACGCTCACTTTCTTCTCGGGCAGGCAGCCAGGTGAAAAGATGATTAGATATCAACGTTTCGGGAGTGTGCATCTCTCCCACCATCAGGATATTTATAAAATGTTATAACCACAAATGAAATATTGGATATAACACAACTATAAACAAAGACGAAACACTATCACAATTCGCATTACTGAACAAAAGACTGTTTTCAGTAAATTAAATGCCAGGTCAAGAGATGGCATGAGTATAGAAAATTGTGTCAAAGAAACGTAACTACTTAACTTGATTATCAAGCTGTATTGATCTTTGCTTCTTAATTCGATGAATTTCCATTTTAAGGCCGGTTTCCAAGAGGAGCTGAACTGAAATCCTCACTGAAAAGATTTTATCTTCAACAAACAATCAAGCCCCTGTGGTCCATGTCTGTTTCCTATATCAGCATATGTGTCTCATGAAATGGGTTGTCAAATCCTCTTCGTATACAGCCAATCCTGTACGATTTGAGCACTTAAATATGTTAATACTAGACCTGATTTAATAAAAGTTTTCTTAAATTACTTTATAATACTTCAATAATTTCTATTAAAAGTTATATACGATACCTACTGTTTATGCCATTATAGCAGCTATTATGATTTTTCCCCATTTGACTTCTAAGGAATTACCGTCGCGTTTTCCCTTAGGTCAATTACCCACTGACGATGTTCACTATTTCAGACTCCAGCGACGATGGAGAAAACGTCCTGGAAACTACACTACTGAAATAAACATACACGCGCGACCATTATCTCTTTTCGAAAGAAGGTTCACACATGATGATGCAGACGACGTCCAGAACTTTCTGGACAACCTAATAAGGGACGACTGACACAGACAGTTAAGCTGTTACTTGGAGGGCTCTGTGCGGGCAGCGTTCTGAAAAGAGTCAGAAAGATTAGTGAAGGGATAATAGGAGTAACAGCCTAACTGTCTGTGTCAGTCGTCCCTTATTAGGTTGTCCAGAAAGTTCTGGACGTCGTCTTCGTCATCATGTGTGAGTCTTCTTTCGAAAAGAGATAACGGTCGCGCGTGTATGTTTATTTCAGTAGTGTAGTTTCCAGGACGTTTTCTCCATCGTCGCTGGAGTCTGAAATAGTGAACATCGTCAGTGGGTAATTGACCTAAGGGAACAAGCGACGGTAATTCCTTAGAAGTCAAATGGGGAAAAATCACAATAGCTGCTATAATGGCACAAACAGTAGGTATCGTATATAACTTTTAATAGAAATTATTGAAGTATTATAAAGTAATTTAAGAAAATTTTTATTAAATCAGGTCTAGTATTAACATATTTAAGTGCCCAAATCGTACAGGATTTGCTGTATAGGAAGAGGATTTGACAACCCATTTCATGAGACATTAAAATGTATCTAATTATGAAAGTTTCTTATTCAAATACTTTGTAAATTAATCTGAAGCAGGTCAAACAGAGAGGAGAGAAATCATCTAGTTTAACGAATTCAGAATTTGAAAAGTGGAAAATCAGAACTTTGCTGGAATTAATTAATTAATTAACTTTAATAATTCGGTTGTTATGTACCATTCTGAATATTTTTGTGAAATGTATAGAAATGTAACATGTGACAAAAATATTACTAAAGGAAATTTTAAGAGAATCGACAGTTGCCGAATAATTGTATTGTATTTAATATTGTAATTCGCCTAAGACGTGTATACATAATCTCGATGACTTCATCAGAATCCAAATTCTGTTAAAAACAAAGATAAACGTTTTCTCGTACGCCTTGAACATTTTTTATATAGAACGGAATTTCTCACGCTCAAGAGGTTCAAACTTCGATCAGGAAGAGTTATCTACCAAAGGTTTTTTCAGGGGTTTTCCCAGATTGTTAAAATGTGCATATATTTAACAGGTTGTTCTAGGAGTATTTTGCCTTTAGGATTTTTGAGACGTTTTAACTAATTATTTGATCATTCTTTTGTTCTTTACCAGCTTTTTTGTTATCTTTTCATTTACATTCATTACATTAAGAGTTATATAGTGACTTTGGAATTAGTGAATGAGGGGGGGGGGGGTTAGGCTACACTCGGGGAGCAGCTATAGCAATTTATGTCTCAAAATAGGTATGAAAGATGCCGGTTTTCCAACTTTCGCAATGACTGCCTATTATTTCTTTAGTTTGCACTTATCCATATGCACTGTCCCATGAAGGTGTGAGGTTGTCTTTTGCAGTTAATTTTGAATACTCTAAGTACTCAAGAGAATGAATATATTTTACGCTACTATTTTCTACTTACTTTAATAAATTGAACAAGTCTCACTTTTAGTGAACTTTTGTGTGTAGTTTTACTTCTTAAAACATTAAAAAAAAGTTATGCTCCTCAAAATGGAACCCTGAGTTGAACGGTAACTGGCCGAAACAGCAAGACGTACTGAACCACTGGGTGAAAGCGGATTACACTCATGCTGATTACCGCGAATACAGTACTTGAGACTGAACAGACAGGAGTGGCTCGTTGGTCTAGGGGTATGATTCTCGCTTAGGGTGCGAGAGGTCCCGGGTTCAAATCCCGGACGAGCCCAGTACTTTTATTTCGGAGCAATGCTTGGATGTTTAACTGTGCATTGCTTTCTTGTTTATGAGGACCATGCCTGCTTTTGTCACTCTACACATACACACACGCACATAATCCATAATTGCTTTACAGCTGACAAAGATGTTCAAACTTAGTTGTTAGTCTGGATGAGAGTAGGAATAATATATCTACTAGGGTTGAGGATTAATGAGGTAGGGATATGTGAATTTTGTATGCGCTACTATTTCCTATTTCTTTTAATAAATTAAACAAACTTCACTTTTAGGGAAATTTTGAAAAAGTGCAGAATCATTTTATAGATCATTGTACAACGTTTTTATGTTTATCAAAATGCCGATCTGCGTTAATCACTAACTGGCAGAAGCAGCAAGATGTACTAAACCGCGGGTGAAAGCAGCTTACACTCGTGCTGATGTAACAGTTACGAAAATAAAGTAGTTGATATTAATGCAGCGCGTGCGGCTCGTTGGTCTAGGGGTATGATTCTCGCTTAGGCTGCGCGAGGTCCAGGGTTCAAATCCTGGACGAGCCCTGTGTTTTTATTTCGGAGCAATGACTTGGAAGTATCACTGTGCATTGCTTCCTAGTTTGTGAGGACCATACCCCTTTTGTTGATCTACATGTATACCTTCTACGAAGGAAAAAAAAAGTCTAGAGTGTTGTAATGTTATGGATTTACCTGTCCGTTTTAGCTACCTATACCATTCCAGCTATTGTTAGATTACTTAGATACTGAATGTCCTTTTAAGGACATATTGTATATTGCCTTTTAATTTAATAAAAATAGTTCTGGCTCTAGATAGCCTGAATTCATGTTGAAAACAGGTGCACCACTTCGCAGCAGTGCAAAAAAGTGGGCTCGTCCGGGATTTGAACCCGGGACCTCTCGCACCCTAAGCGAGAGTCATACCCCTAGACCAACGAGCCGCTCTTGCTTTGTTAATTCTTACTACGAGTGTTATGGTCCACTAGGTAGCGTGTCTGCCTCAAGTTCAAGAGGTCCCGAGTTCTAATCTCCGTCAGAATGAGTTACCTGGATAGGGGTTTTCCGGGGTTTTCCCTTATCCTGAAAGAAAATATGTCGGGTGACTCTAAGCTCTATGGACCCTGGAGTCATTTGAGCATCATTTCACTCATTCCATTCATCGTCCGATATGACTTAACTTTGGAGGATGTAAATTACAACAACAAAAGCCTGTTGTAAAGTGCTTTCAACCATAAACATGAAGTCTGGCCTATATTGTGAGGGACGTGTAGTCCATTTATTTGCCCCAGCAAGGCACTCTGTTGTTTTTAGGTTTGGATGATTAAGAGTATAAGAAAAGAGTTGCTGAGCAATTCAGCACATGCTGCAGAATCCAGTCTCATAGCTCAGCACCGCCTTAGTCTGTTAACGATGCCATTCATTTTACGGGCATGTTAGCTAATTTATATTTTATCCTTTGGTTCATATTACTTTAACTAGTACTCACTTTTCTGGCTTTCTTTTTATTGTTCTTTGTATTTTGCTCATGATCTTTCAATTTAATTTACTAGAATATTCCCAATATTTCTCTTACGTACGGATTTCTTGATCTAAAACATATAAACTTTTCAATTAAATCGTTTAACTCTGAGTTTGGATATCTAGAAAAAAAAAGGATTTTAAAAATTCTGCAACATTTTTGTATAGTCTTGAACAGTCAAAACTACGTAAAATGTTTAATTTAAAGTACTAAATTTAGTTCAGATAATTTATATTTGAACCTTCTCTGTAGTCGGATGGAAATTTTTCTTTAGGCAAGCTGATTCTCCATTTTTTTTTTTTTTTTAACTTTGGAGGGGAAAAACCCAGTTACATGTGACGGCCCACGTGCGATGGCCGACAGTGTGAGGGTCCCTTAGCCCTGAGGGGGCCAGGCATACTCAGTAAAAAAAAAAACCTCCACGTGTTAGTTTCGTGGATCTTATATTATTTTGCGTGCATTTATTAACATGCTTCTTAGTTGGGTTCCGCATAGCACCCCGGTTAGTATGTGGTATCTACTATGCTGGCATGCGTTGCATTCGAGCGCGTCAACGTTGCTTCTTGGTGGTGACCATGAAACCTGCGCACCACCAAGTGTTAATCATGCGTTAGTTTAATGTTATAGCTGTGGCTCAGGCTGGGTAGGCCTGTTAGTCAGTGTTACGGGTATGTAACTTATCTATTATTTATAAGTGCTGTGTAAGCCTATGTGTATTGTAATAATAAAACTCAGGCCTTGGTGACCTGTCAGGAATTAGTAGTGGTATGGTTATTAACTGTCCTACTTATGGCCCCAGATTCCTAGATTTGTCAGTGGTTGGTACGTAGCATGCTATTCGAACAATGTGTTCGATCGTGTTATGTTCCGGCGTGGCCGTTCGTCATTTCCTCAGTCCATGCGCTGTGTCGTCGGTGTGTCCTACTACATCTGCAGTCGCCCGCTGTCTCTGCGCCTGTAGGACACTGGTGGGAGGCCCTCTAACTCCTGGACCGCCTTGCCGGAACAAAGGACGATCGAACACATTGTTCGAATAGCATGCTACGTACCAGCCACTGACAAACCTAGGAATCTGGGGCCATAAGTAGGACAGCTAATAACCATACCACTACTAATCCCTGACAGGTCTCCAAGGCCTGAGCTTTACTATTACAATACACATAGGCTTACACAGCACTTATAAATAATAGATAAGTTACATACCCGTAACACTGACTAACAGGCCTACCCAGCCTGAGCCACAGCTATAACATTAAACTAACGCATGATTAACACTTGGTGGTGCGCAGGTTTCATGGTCACCACCAAGAAGCAACGTTGACGCGCTCGAATGCAACGCATGCCAGCATAGTAGATACCACATACTAACCGGGGTGCTATGCGGGACCCAACTAAGAAGCATGTTAATAAATGCACGCAAAATAATATAAGATCCACGAAATACACGTGGAGGGGTTTTTTAGTGAGAATGCCTGGCCCCCTCAGGGCACAGGGACCCTCACACTGTCGACCATCGCACGTGAGCCGTCGCCTGTAACTGGGTTTTCCCCCTCCAAGGTAAAAAAAAAAAAGAAAAAGAGTATCAACTTGCCTAAAGAAAAATTTCCATCCGACTACAGAGAAGGTTCAAATATAAATTATCTGAACTAAATTTAGTGCCTTAAATTAAACATTTTACGTTGTTTTGACTTTTCAAGACTATACAAAAATATTGTACCAATTTAAAATTCTTTTTTTTTCTTCAAGATATCCAAACTCAGAGTTAAACGATTTTACTGAAAAGTTTATATGTTTTAGATCAAGAAATCCGTACGTAAGAGAAATATTGGTAATATTGTAGTAAATTAAATTGAAAGATCATGAACAAAATACAAAGAACAATAAAAAGAAAGCCAGAAAAGTGAGTACTAGTTAAAGTAATATGAACCAAAGGATAAAATATAAAATAGCTAACTTGCCCGTAAAATGAATGGCAGTCGTTAACAGACTAAGGCGGTGCTGAGCTATGAGACTGGATTCTGCAGCATGTGCTGTATAGCTCAGCACTCTTTTCTTATACTCTTAATCTTCCAAACCTAAAAACAACAGAGTACTTTGCTGGGGTACATAAATACACAACACATCCCTCACAATATAGGCCAGACTTCATGTTTATGGTTGAAAGCACTTTACAACAGGCTTTTTTGTTGTTGTAATTTACATCCTCCAACGTGAAGTCATATCGGACGATGAATGGAATGAGTGAAACGATGCTCAAATGACTCCAGGGTCCATAGAGCTTAGAGTTACTCGACATTCGTCTTTCAGGATAAGGGAAAACCCGGAAAAACCTTATCCAGGTAACTCACTCTGACCGATATTCGAACTCGGGACTTCTTGAACGTGAGGCAGACACGCTACCTAGTGGAGCATAACACTCGTAATAAGAATTAACAAAGCAAGAGTGGCTCGTTGGTCTAGGGGAATGACTCTCGCTTAGGGTGCGAGAGGTCCCGGGTTCAAATCCCGGACGGGTACACCTCGCTTTTTTTATTATAGAATAATCCAATATTTATACAGCTTGGTGTTGGAGACTTACCATGGTTCGTTTGGAGAACACTTTCTTTTTCTTCGTAGAAGACATACATGTAGAGCGACAAAAGAGGTATGGTCCTCACAAACAAAAAAGCAATGCACAGTGAAATGTACAAGTCATTGCTCCTAAATAAAAAGTAGGGCTCTTCCGGGATTTGAACCCGGGACCTCTCGCAGCCTAAGCGAGAATCATACCCCTAGACCAACGAGCCGCTCCTGTCTGTTCAGAATCAATAACTTTATTCGCGGTAATTGTTACATCAGCATGAGTGTAATCCGCTTTCAGTAGTTCCGTACGCCTTGCTGTTTCTGCCAGTTACCGTTCAACTCAGGGTTCCATTTTGACGTGCAAATTTTTTTTTTTAAACGTTCTAATAAGTAAACCTACACACAAAAGTTCACTAAAAGTGAGACTTGTTCAATAAATTATAGTAAGTAGAAAATATTAGCGTAAAATATATTCATTCTCTTGTGTACTTAGAGTATTCAAAATTCACTGCGAAAGACAACCTTACAACTGCATGGGACAGTGCATATGGATAAGTGCAAACTAAAGAAATAATAGGCAGTCCTTGCGTAAGCTGGAAAACCGGCATCTTTCATACCTATTTTGAGACATGAATTGCTATAGCTACTTCCAGAGTGTAGCCTAACCTCCCTCATGCACTAATTCCAAAATTACTACGAGATAACTCTTAATGTAATGAATGTAAATGAAACGATAAAAAACAGTTGGTAAAGAACAAGATAATGATAAAATAATTAGCAAAAACATCTCAAAAATCCTAAAGGTAAAAAAATCCTAGAACAAGCTATTCAATATATGCATATTTTAACAATCTGGGAAAACTCCTGAAAGAACCTTATGCAGATAACTCATCCTGATCGAAATTCGAACCTCTTGAGCGTGAGAAATTCCGTTCTATATAAAAAATGTTCAAGTCGTACAAGAAAACGTTTATCTTTGTTATTAGCAGAGCTTAGATTCTGATGACGTCATCGATAGTATGTATATACGTCTAGGCGAATTACAATGTTAAGTAAAATACAATTATTCGGCAACTGTCGATTCTCTTAAAATTTCCTTTAGTAATATTTTTGTCACATGATACATTTGTATACATTTCACAAAATATTCAGAATGGTACATAACAACAAAATTATTAAAGTTAATTAATTAATTCCAGCAAAGTTCTGATTTTCCACTTTTCAGATTCTGAATTCCTTAAACTAGGTTTCCACTTTATTTTAGATGATTTCTCCCCTCTCTGTTTGATGTGCTTCAGATTAGTTTACAAAGTATTTGAATAAGAAACTTTCATAAATAGGTACATTTAAAAGTAATAAACTATTGTACAATAATACATTTTTATATACAATATCTCTCTATTCATCTATTGGATTCTGTATAAACTTCCATTTCAAAAGTCTTTCATTGTTTTATTTTTCTTTAATCACTGGCCTTGTTTTGTTTAAATGAATGCACTGTCACTTCACTCTATATTTATTCTATATGATTCGCGCCCACCTCGTTAGCGTAGATGGTAGTGTGTGTGCCTCACATTCAAGAGGTCCCGAGCTCGAATCTCGCTTAGGTTGAGCTACCTGGATAAGTTTTTTTCGGGGTTTTCCCTTATCCTGGAAGACGAATGTCGGGTAGCTCGTAACTCCATGGACCCCGGACTCATTTGAGCATCATTTCACCAATTTCATTCATCGTTCGATATGACTTAACGTTGGAGGACGTAAATTACAAAAAAAAAAAAAAAAAAAAAAAAAAAAAAAAAAAGACACTTCCCTCAGAGAAGTGGAGTTTATTTGGACACTCGATAACAAAGAGCAGGGACAAAGAACACGTTGTCCAGCTATGAAACGGCCGCGCCGTGGCTCAGTCGTTAGACCGCTTGGCTCTCATCAAGGCAGCCCGGCTTCGATCCCAGGCGACCGCAAAGTGAGATTTGTGGTAGACAACACGGTGCTGGGGCGGGTTTTCTCCGGGACCACCGGTTTCCCCCGCCATCACATTCCACCGGTGCTTCATCTTCATCTCATGTCTCATCAGTGTCATCGCCTGCGGTGCCATATGTAGTAAAAGCGGGCGTTAAACACTACACATTTCATTTCATTTCAGCTATGGAACATACAGAATGAGTAATAAATAAGTGAAAATCATCGACACAAGCTACATATCCTATATACCTACCGAATATTTATTTAATGAACGGCATATCAAAGATCGTCTTCGTAGAATATGGGTAGCGTGCCAGTAAGAAAACACTTTATAACAGGCCTAATTTTCTAGTAATATGTTAATTCATCACTAAACAGCCAACGTGTACCAATAACGTGATTAAGTACTGCAACTTAATAATTAAGTATCCTGAAAGCAGGACATGTAGTATTACAAATTATGCAATGTAGCATGCTGCAATTAACAAAAGAAAAAGAGACTTAATAAAGATTAAACAAACAACAGTGGCTCGTTGGTCTAGGGGTATGATTCTCGCTTTGGGTGCGAGAGGTCCTGGGTTCAAATCCCGGACGAGCCCATATTTTTTTTTAAACTGCAGCAAAGCTGTGATTGACATGTCGTAGTCATGCTATCTAAAGTTAGAACTGCCTTTATCAAGCTTATATACAAATGTTTTATGAAGTGAATAGGCAATGTGAATGTCATTAACAGGTCATCTAGCATTTAAGCAATCTAACCATACTTGGAACAATGAAAGCTAAAGTGAAATGGTAAGTCCAAAATAATTACAGCGCACTGGAAGATGTTTAATCGTGCTTCTGTTGTCTAGCAACAGAGATCTGTAGATTACATGAGCGCTGCTGATACCAAAGACTATGGCTATGATTTCCTCCTTTATTGGAGATTGTGTATGTCTTTATATAACGTGGCGTTAGGGACTTAACATTGTTCATTTGAAGGACAGCTCTAGATTCAAATCTTCGTAAGATGTCAAATACACAAATAGTTCTATAAAATATATTATTAGCCTCCTTGCAGCAGAATGTGAATTAAGAACAGTAACATTTTTATTTACGTAGTTCGAGAACTGTTTATTGCACTATATCCAAAAGTTCAGTCTTGAGTACTTTTTGCTTTCTTGTTATTGTTTTTTTTTGTTCAAAAACAAATCAAATGTAGGAAACTAGTCGTCGCCAATTGCAATAGATACCATTTTACCACGAGCCAAAATATTCTCATAATCTGTTGCCAAACCTACAACAGTTAAAATTTAACACATCAACAAAATATACATATTTAATTCTGTTATAATTTATTGAAGAATCCATAATTTTTGTAACAAATTCTATAATTAAATTCAAATCGTAAAAGATTTACAGATAATACTCATCCGTTAATATTTTAATTGGATTTTAAATATTGATTTTTATCTATATTTAACATAGAACCATTTCATCCAAGGCAGCTTTCTAGAATCACTGTTTTTCAATATAAGAGAGTCAAAGAGAAGTAATTGAGGATTTACTTGGCTTCACGTCTTCTCAAGAACGAAGTTGCAACCTCAGAGGGGTACTTAGAGCTGAGTACAATTACTGACTTTGTTCCATTTGTTGCTTATGAAAAATGAATGTTATTTTAGAGTAACGTAAACAAAATTAGTTTACTAAAATGATGCCTTGTGAGTATTTTATAGGGAATGGTGGGTAGCAGAAGAGTCACATTTTAAGATATTCAGTGTTTGACGCTACAGAGAATATGATATACGCGGTGTTCATTTGTATCTGTGATTTTACAGCACAAAATTTGACGTCATCATTAGCATCGCTGATGGAACGAGTTTATATAGGATTCCCCTGGCGGCTTGCGATCGTATTTGATGTGCTGACAGCAGCTTTGAGGCCTCCCTCTACCGGCAGGTAAATATACTATTTGAAAGGTAGGTCCTGCCCACGTATTATAAGTGGGCGTAATTCGCCTGGTGCGTAGATACTGTAATTGTTTTTAAACACTATAAGTACACTGTAATGCACTCCAGCTGATTATGCAGCCATAAAAGTATACAATGAAGAATATACGAAATGATAGGTCAATGAACATTTATTTCACAATGAACATCTGGTTTTTTCTGTTATAGTAGACATATGTCCATATTGTAAGCCTGTCACATAAAATAGAAATATTTCAATTAGATCTCAGTTCTTTCCTATCACCCACAGTTTCCTCAATGTAACTCATTACAAGCCAGAAAATTAGCAGAACATGTTGTAGGAATGAAAAATAAATTAGCGATACAATATGTAACACTTTTATCCACGTCTAAACAAGAAAATATCTCTAGTACATAGTCTTATGTGTCCATTTTCTTATATTTCCTTTCTCGTTTTCCCTTAAACACTGTTTGCATTGCGAGAATGAATGCCTGAGGATTTCTGTCATAACGTTACTTATTGCTTCCAGATTGGGACCAGTCACTTTACAGCGTTCAGTGTCTCTCTTTTTGCGAGTAACTCTTGGAAATGTTTGACGAACCTATTGATTTTAAAAGAAATAAGGATACCAACATTAATAGGCATTTTAATTAAGCGTGAGAATGACAAAAATTTATATCGTATACTGATAAAACGTAAGACGTGTATGTCGCAAACAAATGTAACTTTTGATAACATTACGCTCCGAGGGACTTGTCTGAATGTCAGATAGCGTTGCATAAACTCCTCTATAAACTATATTTATATGTCGCACAAATTTTAATGCCGGTACGAAAGTAGCATTCAACCATGAAGATGCGATGCCCTGTGTTCATATCCAGAGGAAGCTGGTTGTATTAGTTATCAGCGCAACCACACTCAGAGTGCTGTAATTTGCTTACCACTTCTTCTCCGTAGTGCGTACTATGATTTCAAGATAGACTCACCAGTCAGCTATGACGTCATTCATGCTCAATTGGTGGGCGGGAAATAGCGAATAAATATGAACACCGTGTATAAACTTCCTCTAAATAAGTAGCCTAGCTAAAAGAAGGTTCTCAATTGGCTATAGGCAATGCAAATCCTACAAGAAATTTCAAAGCTGTCTTGGTGACTAACTCCATGTTAGAAATATCAAAACAGCATTGCCTTTTATAAGTGGACAAGCATATAACACTAATATATTAAGTACAAATCTCTTTTATAATGCTATCATTTATATGTTCAAAGGCTGTTACGCATTCCTTTTTACCTGTGGTCAGTATTTTGCATACAATGTACTGACATAGTCCTTTCTTCAGAGGTTGCAGTTGAAGGCAGTCTCTACGAAGTCCATTAGGAAGTTAGGGAATTAAGAAGTGGTTGGTTGGTCTAGAGGTGTGATTCTCGCTTTGGGTGGATTTCCCGGGTTTGAATCCCGGATAAATCCACGTTCTTTACGCTACAAAGAAGCGCTGCACTTGTTAGAAGTATGCTTAATTGTGCCTTATGGAAATAGAATTGCTATCAAAGCCGTAACATAAAATAAAATATCAAACTTTTTGGCCTTCCTCTAGCAGATTGATAGTTAAGATCAATACCATCATCAACACTTAATCGTCTACTTACGGTAGATAGAGAAGCATTATTATCGAGCTTTCAGCCCAAATAGGCGTTTTTAAATTAAAGTATTTTCAGTAAAAAAGTGAATTGGTTATTGAAAAAGTAAAAATTCGGAGAATATCACTCTTTGTATTTAACAGAAGCGTCTTTAGTTAACGACATATGTACTACAGTTACTTTGTGATGGCTTCTAGTGATGCTCGCATTAGAGAGGTCTGCAGTTCAATTCCCATCAGCATAGTCACACACACGAAGCTACACACATTTATTCTGGACAGGCTCAACATTTATATTTCTTTATCATTTGACAGGGTGGGCTAAGAAGGACTTAATTCTCCCTTCATAAATGAACGCTGAGTAAAACTATATAAAGTCATGGAAAACATTTACATCTTATGTGTGCATATCAAGTAATAAAACCAGGAAAGGTGCTCTTAAATAAAAAACCAATGCGAAGCTTAAACCTCGGCCGCTTTCTTCTAATATAAAAGTAGAGGGCTCGTCTGGGATTTGAACCCGGGACCTCTCGCACCCTAAGCGAGAATCATACCCCTAGACCAACGAGCCACGGTTGCTGTTAAGAGGCTAACTACTAAGTTGTTTTCAACAGTTGCAACACGAACTCGGGTGTGACCAACTTTCTCTGAGAGCTACAGTATCGTTAAATTGACTCGCGATCCGGATTATGAGGTGGTAAAAATGTTTCAGAATGATTTTAAAAAGTTATATATATATATACTTTAATATGACTAACAGTGAGATTTATATACATAATTCATTAATAATATAGCACACAAAACTGTAAAGCAATGTATACTTGGATATACTCGTATGTATATTCTATAAGTACAAAACGCAGTTATAAGAAAAATTATGAGATAATAGCGAAAATAAGTTGAATTGTATATCTTTTCATGTTCTTAAAATAAAATTAAGAAAACTGTTTTTGAAGCAATAAATTTATCATTAGCATTTTTGACTTGCTAGAACATACACAGTTCCGTGCAGAAGAAAGAACTTCACCAGTATATCGTATCATATAAGGACAAATATAATGGCAACGGACACTGTACTTACTGTCCTGTTTTGGAAGTCAAGTCTAGTGATATCTGCTTCGTTGACAGTAGGTATGCCTCCAGGTTGTACAGTCGTGCGGAGTTACACAGGGAGGTGGATATTTTTGATATATATACGGAGCCAAAATTATTCCTGGAAATGTCCAAGTATGAAACATTTAGTAGGCTACAGTTGGACCGAGGGTAATATGATGCTTTACAAATGCATGCATGTAATTTAACATGCTGAAATATAATAATATTTTAAAGCTGTTGATTGCATTTGTTTAGTAAGTATGAATTTAAGCTTACTAGGGAGTGTCGTAGTGTTTTAATTATCACCAGGTAGTTTTTATGCCCGAGGGATGAAAATTTTTCAGTGTCATCATTGATCCTTCGGGACATAATGTTGATAGTTTTAGTGATTTGAGTCCTTTTTTTTTTTTTTTTTTTTTTTTTTGTTTTTTTACAGTGAGTGCCAGAGGTGACTGAGGTGTAAGATGGAGAAAATTGAGGCTCGTAGTGTGATCAAGTTCCTACATTTGAAGTGAAATACTGCCCGGGATATCCATGATGAGATGACGGCTGTTTATGAAAATAAGTTTCCATCGTATGGTACTATTGTGAGGTGAAAAAGTAGTTCTAAAACTGGTCACATGTCCCTGACAGCTGAGCCAAGAGCTGGTAGACCGTCAATGCCAGACGATGCTGTCACAGTAAGAAAGTGGAGTGTTTAATACTGGATGACAGACGAGTAACCATCCAAATGATCATGAATGAGACACATCTTAGTTATGGTAGTGTGTGGAAAATTATTCATGACGAACTGCTCAAGTCTAAGGTGTCTGCACGGTGTGTTCCACGTTTGCTAACCCCTTTTCCAAAATCAAACACGGCGTAACATTTCGAGACAGATGTTGATGCTGTTGGAACAGGATTAAGATGATTTTTTGAACGTCTGGTGACCATGGATGAATCCTGGGTCTGTCAGTATGATCCAGAGACAAAAGCCAAGAGCATGGAATGGAATGATGCCGATTTCTCCCTCCCTAAAAGGCAAAGGTGCAAAAGTCAGCTGGGAAGGCCATGCTTTCAGTTTTCTGGGACTGTCGTGGAGTCATCCTTACAGATTATCTTGCCAAGGGTCAAACCATCAGTGGCAGATACTACTGCAATCTTCTGGACAACTTACGGGCAGCTCTGATTAAGAAATGACGTGGCATGCTCTCCAAAGGTGTTCGTCTTCTGGCGGACAATGCACCAGCTCATTCATCTCAAGTTGCAGTTGAAAAAACAAGGGAATGTGGCTTTGTGAACTTACGGCATCCGCCATATTCGCCCGATGTCGCACCAAGTGACTTTTTCCTATTCCCGGAAACGAAGAATCTGTTGCGTGGTCGCCGATTTGACAAAACAAATGACGTCATTAGTGAAGTGGAAAAGTGGTTTAAAGCGAATTCTGCAGACTTTTGCAATCAAGGTATTCGGAAGGTCAAGAAACGCTGGAAGAAATGTATAAATCTGGATAATAAATACATAAAGAAGAACTAACAAGCAAATATCAACACAAACTCTCTATCACATTTTTTAAAGGGTGAAAATTAAATCTTTGCGACACCCCCTCGTACTCTGGACTCTAATAGTACAGTGAGATAACGCGCATGCTATAATATAGGAGTTCAATCAGACCACCAAAGGAAAGCTTTTAATTATTTACAACGAGCATCAATATATATTGTCTATAGCAACAAAGAAGAGGTAATTTACTGTCAGTGTATAAACTTCATAAGAATAAAATAAATAATAAGAATATAAGAAGAAACACAAATGGAAACACAGTCTTAGCGAAAGAAGTCGTGATTGCACCTCCAATCAAGAAGCACATGAGGCGTGAAAACACTTTATAAACAAAAGTCAATAAATGGAACAGATTCCACAATTTCAACTATTTACGCTGAAAATGTTGGCCAGTTCTTCAACGAAGGCTATGACTTAGTCACATTGCTATCATTACATAAGAATGCCAAGCAATTGATACATAGCATTAACCGAAAAAACATATGGGGCCCTAAAAATCGGACTGATTCAGAAGTAATTATTTTTCAAGAGAATCACCTCTGAATGGTGGCAGCAATGTTTTAGCAAAAGATTACAAAAAGGGACTTAAGGACAGATTGTTGGATTTTGCTATCAAAAATGTAAAATCATCTTTATCAAGCCGCCATTCATGTGTTATTAACGGTACTTTTAACAAATGGAGGAACCAGCGACGATGGAGAATCAGCTTGCATAAAGAAAAATATCCATCCGACTACAGAGAGGGTTCAAATATAAATTATCTGAACTAAATTTAGTGCATTAAATTAGGTTGTTTTGAATTTTCGAAACTATATAAAACTTATGCGCCATTTTGTAAGTTTCTTTTACTAGATATCCAAACTCAGGGTTAAACGTTTTTATTAAAAAATTTTTAGATCAGAAATCCATACGTAAGAGAAATATTGGGAATATTGTAGTAAATGAAACTGAAAGATCATGAGCAAAATACAAAGAACAATAAAAAGGAAGCCAGAAAAGTGAGTAATAGTTAAAGTAAAATGAACCAAACGATAAAATATAAATTAATTAACTTGCCCGTAAAAAGAATGACAGTCGTTAACAGACTAAGGCCATGCTGAGCTATGAGACTAGATTCTGCAGCATGTGCTGCTGAATTGCTCAGCAACACTTTTCTTATACTCTTAATCTTCCAAACCTAAAAACAACAGAGTGCCTTGCTGGGGTACATAAATGCACAACACGTCCTTCACAATATAGGCCAGACTTCATGTTTATGGTTGAAAGCACTTTATAGCAGCCTTTTTTGTTGTTGTCCTCCAATGACTAACGTCCTCCAACGTTAAGTCATATCGGACAATGAATGGAATGAGTGAAATGATGCTCAAATGACTCCAGGGTCCATGGCATGTGATTTTGTATTTTATTATACAATATGTAGATATTTAGCTTGGTGTTGGGGACTTAACATGGCTCGTTTGGAGAACACTTTCTTTTTCTTCGTAGAAGATATACATGTAGTGCGACAAAATAGGCGTGGTCCTCACAAACAAAAAGGCAATGCACAGTGAAATGTCCAAGTCATCGCTCCTGAAAAAAAGTAGGGCTCGTCCGGGATTTGAACGCGGGACCTCTCGCACCCTAAGCGAGAATCATACCCTAGACCAACGAGAATCACGTGATTGAGTAAGATCAACTACTATATTTTCGTAACTATTACATCAGCACGAGTGTAAGCTGCTTTCACCAGTGGTTTAGTACATCTTGCTGTTTCTGCCAGTTACTGATTAACGCACGGTCCGCATTTTGATAAACATAAAAATGTTGTACAATGATCTATAAAATGATTCAGCACTTTTTCAAAAGTTCCCCAAAAGTGAGGTTTGTTTAATTTATTAAACGAAATAGGAAATAGCGTAAACAAAATTCACATATCCCTACCTCATTACTCCTCAACCCTTTTAGATACATTATTCCTACTCTCATCCAGACTAATAATTAAGTTTGAATATCTGTCAGCTGTAAAGCAATTATGGACTATGCGCGCGCGCGCGCGTGTGTAGAGAGACAAAAGCAGGTATGGTCCTCATAAACAAGAACGCAATGCACAGTTAAACATTCAAGCATTGCTCCGAAATAAAAATACTGGGCTCGTCCGGGATTTAAACCCGGGACCTCTCGCACCCTAAGCGAGAATCATACCCCTAGACCAACGAGCCGCTGCTATTCGCGCACTATCAATAACTGTATTCGCGATAATTGTTACATCAGCATGAGTGTAATCCGCTTTCACCCAGTAGTTCAGTACGCCTTGCTCTTTCTGCCAGTTACCGTTCAACTCAGGGTTCCATTTTGAAGAGCATAGTTTTTTTTAAATGTTTTAAAAAGTAAACCTACACACAAAATTTCACTAAAAGTGAGACTTGTTCAATTTATTAATGTAAGTAGAAAATAGTAGCGTAAAATATATTCACTGTCATGAGTACTTAGAGTATTCAAAATTCACTGCAAAAAACAACCCCACACCTGCATGAGACAGTGTATATGGATAAGTGCAGACCAAAGAAATAATAGGCAGTCATTGCGAAAGTTGGAAAACCGGCATCTTTCATATCTATTTTGAGACATGAATTGCTATAGCTGCTCTCTGAGTGTAGCCTAACCCGACCTCAAGCACTAATTCCATATAACTATATAACTCTTAATGTAATGAATGTAAATGAAAGGATAACAAAAAAGTTGGTAAAGAACAAGAGAATGATCAAATAATTAGTTAAAACGTCCCAAAAATCCTAAAGGTAGAAAAATCCTAGAACTAGCTGTTAAATATATGCATATTTTAACACTCTGGGAAAACCCCTGAAAATACCTTTGGCAGATTACTCATCCCGATCGAAGTTCGAACCTCTTGAGCAGGAGAAATTCCGCTCTATATCTAAAATGTTCAAGATGTACAAGAAAACGTTTATCTTTGTTATCAGCAGAGCGTGGATTCTGATGACGTCGTCGAGATTATGTATATACGTCTTGGCCGAATTACAATTATTCGGCAACTCTCGATTCTTTTAAAATTTCCTTTTGTAATATTTTTGTCACATGATAAATCTGTATACATTTCACAAGAATATTCAGAATGGTACATAACAACCGAATTATTACTGTTAATTAATTAATTAATTAATTAATTAACTCCAGCAAAGTTCTGATTTTCCACTTTTCAAGTTCTGAATTCCTTAAACTAGATTTCCACTTTATTTTAGATGATTTCTCTCCCCTCTGTTTGATCTGCTTCAGATGAATTTGCAAAGTATTTGAATAAGAAACTTTCATAATTAGATACATTTTAAAGTCATAATCCATTGTACAATAAAACCTTTTTATATACAATATCTCTATATTCATCTATTGGATTCTATATAAACTTCCCTTTCAAAAGTCTTTCATTGTTTTATTTTTTAAATCACTGGCATTGTTTTGTTTAAATGAATGCACTATCACTACACTTTATTTTTATTCTATATAGTTTGTGCCTGCCTCGATAGCGTAAATGGTAGAGTGTTTTCCTCACGTACAATTGGTCCCGAGCTCGAATCTCGGTTATGTAGAACTACCTGGATAAGTTTTTTCGGGGTTTTCCCTTATCCTGGAAGACGAACGTCGGGTAGCTCCTAGTTAAATGGACCCCGGATTCATTTGAGCTTAATTTCATTAATTTAATTCATCGTCCGATATGACTTAACGTTGGAGGACCTAATATATATAGCAATTTTTTTCTGATTCTAATTTTACAATTTATTATGGTAATTTTAGATGAATACGACTATATCCAAGTTTCCACTATTTACAAGCTAATTGATTCCACGACTTACTTAATGGAATCAATTATCTGCTTGCTACTTTCCCTTTCCGAAATTTCTAATCTACTCTTAGTTCTTATAATTCTTTTCTAATTCATTTTATTTGTGTAATTTCTGGACTACTTCCTCCCTCAGTGAAGTGGAGTTCATTTGGACACTCGATAACAAAAAGTAGGGACAAGGAAGACGTTGTCCAGCTATGGAACATACAGAATGAGTAATAAATAAGTGTAAGTCATAGTCACAAGGTATATACTATATACCTACCAAATATTTATTTAATGAACAGCATATCAAAGGTCGTCTTCGTAGTATATGGGGAGCGTGTCAATAAGAAAACACTTCATTACAGGCCTAATTTTCTAGTACTATAAAGATTTACCACTAAACAGCCAATGTATACCAATAATGTTATAAAGTACTGTAACTTAATAATTATTTAAGTATCCTGAAAGCAGAAAATGCAGTATTACAAATTATGTAATGTAGCATGCTGTAATTAACAAGAATGACAGACTTAATAAAGATTGCACAAACAACAGCGGCCCGTTGGTCTAGGGGTATGATTCTCGCTTTGGGTGCGAGAGGTCCCGGGTTCAAATCCCGGACGAGCCCATATTTTTTTTTAACTGCAGCAAAGCTGTGATTGACATGTACTCATGCTATCTAGAGTTAGAACTGCCTTTATCAAGCTTATATAAATGTTTTTATGAAGTGAATAGGCAACGTGAATATCCTTAACAGGTCATTTAGCATTTAAGCAATCTAACCATACTTGGAACAATGGAAGCTAAAGTGAAATGGTAAGTCCAAATTAATTACAGCGCACTGGAAGATGTTTAATCGTGCTTCTGTTGTCTGGCAACAGAGATCTGTAGACTACATGAGCGGTGCTGATACCAAAGACTATGGCTATGATTTCCTCTTTTATTGGAGATCCTGTATATCTTTATATAACGTGGCGTTGGGGACTTAACATTGTTCATTTGAAGGACAGCTCTGGATTAATATCTTCCTAAGATGTCAAATACACAAATAGTTCTATAAAATATATTATTAGCCTCCTTGCAGCAGAATGTGAATTAAGATTAGTAACATCTTTAATTACGTAGTTCGAGAACTGTTTATTGTACTATATCTAAAAATTCGGTCTTGAGTACTTTTTGCTTTCTTGTTATTGGTTTTTGTTTTCTTTTTTTGTTTTTCAAAAACAAATCAAATGTAGGAAACTAGTCGTCGCTAATTACAATAGATATCATCTTACCACGAGCCAAAATATCCTCGTAATCTGTTGCCAAACCTACAACAGTTAAAGTTTAACACATATCAACAAAATATACACATTTAATTTTGTTATAATTTATTCAAGAATCCATAATTTTTGTAACAAATTGTATAATTAAATTCAATTCTTAAAAGATTTACAGCTTATACTCATCCATTAACATTTTAATTGGATTTTAAATATTGATTTTTATCTATATTTAACATAGAACCATTTGATCCAATAATGTTAGGAGAAACTGGAAGCACCAAGGCAGCTTTCTAGAATCACTGGTTGGCAATATAAGAGAGTCGAAGAGAAGTAATTGCGAATTTACTTGGCTTCACGTCCTCTCAAGAACGAAGTTGCAACCTCAGAGGGGTACTTAGAGCTGAATACAATTACTGACTCTGTTCCATCTATTGCTTATGAAAAATGAATGTTATTTTAGTGTTACGTAAACAAAATTAATTTACTAAAATGACGTCTTGTGAGTATTTTCTAGGGAATGTTGTGTAGCAGAAGAGTCGCATTTTAAGTTATTCAGAGTTTGACGCTACACAGTATTATGATATACGCGGTGTTCTTTTGTATCTGTGATTTTACCGTACAAAATTTGACGTCATCATTACCATCGCTGATGGAACGAGTTTATATAGGATTACCCTGACGGCTTGCGATCGTATTTGATGTGCTGACAGCAGCTTTGAGGCCTCCCTCTACCGCCAGGTAAATATACTATTTGAGAGGTGGGTCCTGCCCGCGTGTTATAAAGGTGCGTAATTCGCCTGGTGCGCAGATACGATAATTGTTTTTATACACTATAAGTACACTGTAATGCAATGCACTGCAAAGCTAATTATGCAGCCATAAACGTATACAGTGAAGAATATACGAAACTATAGGTCAATGAACACTTATTTCAAAATGAACATCTGTTTTTTCTGTTATAGTAGACATATGTCCATATTGTAAACCTGTCACATAAAATAGAAATATTTCAATTTGATCTCTGTTCTTTTCTGTCACCTACAGTTTCCTCAATGTAACTTCATTACAAACCAGAAAGTTAGCAGAACATGTTTTAGGAATGAAAAATAAATTAATGTTACAATATGTAACACCTTTATCCAAGTCTAAATAAGAAAATATTTCTAGTACATAGTCCTATGTTTGCATTTCCTTATATTTCCTTTCTCTCTTCCCCTTAAACACTGTCTGTATTGCGAGAATGAATGCTTGAGGATTTCTGTCGTAAGGTTACTTATTGCTTCCAGATTGGAACAAGTCACTTTATAGCGAATAACTCTTGGAAATGTTTGACGAACCTATTGGTTTTAAAAGACATAAGGATACCAACATTAATAGACATTTTAATTAAGCGTGAGAATGACTAAAGTTTATATCTTATACTGATAAAATGTAAGACGTTTATGTCGCAAACAAATGTAACTTTTGACGACATTACGCTCCGAGGGACTTGTCTGAATACCGAATAGCGTTGCATAAACTCCTCTACAAATTATATTTATATGTCGCACAAATTTTAATGCCGCTACGAAAGTAGCATTCAGCCATGAAAATGCGATGCTCTGTGTTCATATCTAGGGGAAGCTAGTTGTATTAGTTATTGGCCCAACCACACTCAGAGTGCTGTAATCTGCTTACCACTTCTCCGTAGAGGGTACTATGATTTCAAGATAGACTCACCAGTCAGCTATGACGCCATTCTTGCTCAATTGGAGGGCGGAAAATAGCGAATAAATATGAATACCGTGTATAAACTTCCTCTAAATAAGTAGCCTAGCTAAAAGAAGGTTCTCATTTGGCTATAGACAATGCAAATCCTACAAAAAATTTCGGAGCTGTCTTTGTGAATGATTCCATGTTAGAAATATCAATACAGCATAGCCTTTTATAAGTGGACAATCATAGAACACTTATATATTAACTGCAAATCTCTTTTATAATGCTATCATTTATATGTAGGTACAAGGGCTGTTACGTATTTCTGTTTACCTATGGTCAGTATTTTGCATACACTGAACTGATAAGTCCCTTTTTCATAAGTTGCAGTTGAAGAGGGACTCTACGAAGTCCATTAGGAAATTAGGGCAGTTAAGGAGTGGTTGGTTGGTCTAGGGGTGCGATTCTCGCTTTGGGTGGAAGCCCCGTGTTTGAATCCCGGATAAATCCACGTTCTTTACGCTAGAAAGGAGCGCTGCACTTGTTAGAAGTATGCTTAATTTTTGCAATATAGAATTAGAATGGCTATCAAAGACGTAATATAAAATTTGGCCTTCCTTTAGCAGATTGATAGTTAAGATTTATACATTATCCACACTTTATCGTCTACTTACGATAGATAGAAAAGCATTGTTATAGTTTTATTCAGGCTAAATAAACGATTTTCAGAATTAAAGTATTTTTGGTGAAAAAGTGAATTAGTAATTCAAAAAGTAAATTACGCAGAATATCACTCTTTGTTTTTAATAGCAACATCTTTAATTTACGATATATGTACTGCAGTTACTTTGAGATTGCTTCTAGTGATGCTCGCATTGGAGAGGTCTCCACTTCAACTCCCATCAGCATAGTCACGCACACGAAGCTACGCACATTTATTCTGGAGAGGCTCAACGTTTTTATTTCTTTATCATATGGCAGGTTGGGTTAAGTAGAACTTAATTCTCCTTTCATAAATGAACGCTGGGTAAAATTATATAAAGTCATGGAAAACATCTACATCTTATGTGTGCATATCAAGTAATAAAACCAGGTATGGTTCTCTTAAATAAGAAACCAATGCGAAGCTTAAACCTCGGCCGCTTTCTTCTAATATAAAAATAGAGGGCTCGTCCGGGATTTGAACCCGGGACCTCTCGCACCCTAAGCGAGAATCCTACCCCTAGACCAACGAGCCGTTATTGTTGGCTAAAGGCTAACTACTAATTTTCTGGTAATTGTTTTCAACAGTTGCAACACCAACTCGAGTGTGACCTACTTTCTCTGAGAGCTACAGTAACGTTAAATTGACTCGCGATCCGGATTTTGAGGTGGAAAAAATGTATCAGAATGATTTTAAATGGTTACATATATTTTTTTAATTTGACTAACAGTGTACTTAGAAATACTTGTATGTATATTCTGTAAGTACAAAGTGTAGGTATAAGAAAAATTATGAGATAATAGCGAAAATTAGTTGAATTGTATATCTTTTCATGTTCTGAAAAGAAAATTAAGAAAACTGTTTTTGAAGCAATAAATTTATCACTAGCATTTTTCACTTGCTAGAACATACACAGTTCCGTGCAGAAGAAAGAACTCCACCAGTATATATTATATAACAAATATAATGGCAACGGACTCCGTACTTACTGCGGAAATTGAAAAGCTGTCCTGCTTTGGAAATCAAGTCTAGTGATATCTGCTTCGTTGACAGTAGGTATGCCTCCAGGTAAGTCGTGCGGAGTAACACTTACAGGTAAGTGGATATTTTTTACATTATACGGAGTGAAAATATTAATCCCGGAAATGTCCAAGTATGAATAATTTAGAAGGCTACAGTTGGACCGAGGGTAATATGATGCTATGCAAATGCAGGCATGTCATATAAAATGTTGCAATATACTTATAATATTGTAAAACTGTTGATTCCATTTGCATAGTAAGTATGAATTTAAGCTTACGAGAGGGTGTCGTAGAGTTTTAGTTATCACCCGGTAGTTTGTATGTTCGAGGAATGAAAATTTTTCAGTGTCATCATTGATCCTTCGGGACATAATGTTGATAGTTTCAGTGATTTGAGTCCTTTTGTTTTTTTACAGTGAGTGCCGGAAGTGACTGAGGTGTAAGATGGAGAAAATTGAGGCTCGTAGTGTGATCAAGTTCCTACATTTGAAGTGAAAAGCTGCCCGGGAAATACATGATGAGATGACGCCTGTTTATGAAAATAATTTTCCATCGTATGGCACTATTGTGAGGTGAAAAAGTAATTTTAAAACTGGTCACATGTCCCTGATATTTGAGCCAAGAGCTGGTAGACCGTCAATGCCAGACGATACTGTCACAGTAAGAAAGTAGAGTGTTTAGTACTGGAAGACAGACGAGCAACCATCCAAATGATCATGAATGAGACACATCTTAGTTATGGTAGTGTGTGGAAAATTATTCACGACGAACTGCACCTGTCTAACGTGTCTGCACGGTGGGTTCCTCGTTTGCTAACCCCTTTCCAAAATCAAACACGGCGTGTCATTTCAAGACAGATTTTGATGATGGTGGAACAGGATGAAGAGGATCTTTTGAACGTCTGGTATGGTCAATGAATCCTGGATCTGTCTGTATGATCCAGAGACAAAAACCATGAGCATGAAACGGAAACATGTCGATTTCTCCCTCCCATAAAGGCAAAGGCGCAAAAGTCAGCTGGGAGGGTCTTGCTTTCAGTTTTCTGGGACTGTCATCCTCACAGATTATCTTGCCAAGGGTGAAACCATCAGTGGCAGATACTACTGCAATCTTCTGGACAAGTTACGAGCAGCTCTGATTAAGAAACGACGCGGTATGCTCTCCAAAGGTGTTCGTCTTCTGTCTGACAATGCGATTGGGTTGGTCTCGAGGGGGCAGTTGGTTCCCGTCACCCACGGGCAATTGGGTACCTCCGGCCAGGTCGCCAGGGCCGCCCGGAGGGGGCAGAGGGTTGTCTTATAAGTCCCGGGGACTAGCCTGCAGAGCTAGTAGCTGGTGAGCTAGACACTGGCGGCCCTACGAAGGTTTTTTGGTGGCTGGTTCATTAAGGACTGGCGCGTATGTGGCGTATCCACATCCGTCCTGTTTGCCGTAAGGCAGACGGGGGGGGGCAGCTTATAAAATAGGTGCTGTCCTAATGGAAATAACAGACGAGGCCCGGGTTCCCGGTCCTACGGGGCTGGGGCTTATGGGAAGTAGACCTCGGCGAGTATGTCTGACAATGCACCAGCTCATTCATCTCAAGTTGCAGTTGACAAAACAAGGGAATGTGGCTTTGAGACCTTACAGCATCCGCCTTATTCACCCGATCTCGCACCAAGTGACTTTTTCTTATTCCCGGAAATGAAGAATCTGTTGCGTGGTCGCCGTTTTGACAACACAAATGACGTCATTAATTAAGTGGAGTGGAAGAGTGGTTTAAAGCGAATTCTGCAGACTTTTGCAATCAAGGTATTCGGAAGGTCAAGAAACGCTGGAAAAAATGTATAAATCTGGAAAGTGAATACGTAAAGAAGAACTAACAAGCAAATATCAACACAAACTCTCTATCACATTTTTTAAAGGGTGACAATTAAAACTTTGCGACACCCCATCGTACTCTGGACTCTAATGCTACAGTGAGATAACGTGCATGCTATAATATAGGAGTTCAATCAGACCACCAAAGGAAAGCATTTAATTATTTACAACGAGCATCATTATATATTGTCTATAACAACAAAGAAGAGGTAATTTACTGTCGGTGTATAAACTTCATAAGAATAAAATAAATAATAAGAATATAAGAAGAAACACAAATGGAAACAGAGTCTTAGCGAAAGAAGTCGTGATTGCACCGCCAATCAAGAAGCAAATGAGGTGTGAAAACACTTTATAAACAAAAATCAATAAATGGAACAGATTCCACAATTTCAACTATTTACGCAAAAGATGTCGGCCAGTTCTTCAACTAAGGCTAGGACTTAGTCACATTTCTATCATTACATAGGAATGCCAAGCAATTGATACACCGCATTAACCGAAAAAACATATGGGGCCCTAAAAATCCGACTGATTCAGAATAATTATTTTTCAAGAAAATAACTTTTGAATGGTGACAGCAATGTTTTAGCAAAAGATTACAAAAGGGGACCTAAAGACAGAATATTGGATTTTGCTATCAAAAATGTAAAATTATCTTTATCAAGCCGCCATTCATGTGTTATTAACGGTACTTTTAACAAATGGAGGAACCAGCGACGATGGAAAATCAGCTTGCATAAAGAAAAATATCCATCCGACTACAGAGGGCTCAAATATAAATTATCTGAACTAAATTTAGTACTTTAAATTAGGTTCTTTTGAATTTTCGAAACTAAATAAAAGTTTTGCGCCATTTTGTAATTTTATTTTTCAAGATACCCTAACTCAGGGTTAAACGTTTTTATTGATTTTTTTTAGATCAGAAATCCATACGTAAGAGAAATATTGGAAATATGTAGTAAATGAAATTGAAAGGGCATGAGCAAAATACAAAGAACAATAGAAAGAAAGCCAGAAAAGTGAGTAATAGTTAAAGTAAAATGAACCAAACGATAAAATATAAATTAACTAACTTGCCCGTAAAAAGAATGACAGTCGTTAATAGACTAAGGCGGTGCTGAGCTATGAGACTGGATTCTGCAGCATGTGCTGCTGAATTGCTCAGCAACTCTTTTCTTATACTCTTAATCTTCCAAACCTAAAAACAACAGAGTACCATGCTGGGGTACATAAATGCACAACACGTCCCTCACAATATAGGCCAGACTTCATGTTTATGGTTGAAAGCACTTTATAACAAGCTTTGTTGTTGTTGTTGTTGTTGTTGTTGTTGTTGTTGTTGTTGTTGTTGTTGTTGTTGTAATTTACGTCCTGCAGCTTTAAGTCATATCGGATGATGAATGGAATGATTGAAATGATACTCAAATGACTCCAGGGTCCATAGAGCTTAGAGCTACCCGACATTCCTCTTTCAGAATAAGGGAAAAACCCGGATAAAACGTTATCCAGGTAACTCACTCTGACCAAGATTCGAATTCGGGACCTCTTGAACGTGAGGCAGACACACTACTATCTACGCTACCGAGGTGGACCATAACAATCTTAATAAAAATTAGGCTAGCAGCAGCGGCTCGTTGGTCTGGGGGTATGATTCTCGCTTTGGGTGCGAGAGGTCCCGGGTTCAAATCCCGGACGAGCCCACATTTCTTTCTTTCTTTTTTTTTTTTTTTTCACTGCTGCGAAATGGTGCAGCAGTTTTCGACATTTATTCACGCTATGTAGAGCCAGAACTGTTTTTATTAAACTAAGAGGCAATATACAATTTGTCCTTAACAGAACATTCAGCATCTAAGTAAACTAACAATATCTGGAATAGCATAGAAAGCTAAAACGGAAAGTTAAATCCATAACATTACAACATTCTAGAAGATGATCAGTGTTGTTGTCCAGGAAATTAACGATAACAGAGGTCAAATGGTAGCATGAGCGCTACGGATGGTAAATGCTATGGCATGTGATTTCGTATTTCATTTTAAAATATGTCAATATTGTGGAAACGTAAAGTCAGACTGAAAAATTCAATGCCATAGCCGGGATTTGAACCGTCCAGCCGCACTACCTTTGTGCTACTATGGCCAACATGCCGATATGACATTAAATTCTCCAACTGACTCGTATTTTCCCGGTAAACCATTTAGGAGTTCTCATAAACACATGAGACAACTACCTTAATGGCGACTTACTATATTGTAAGTACTTTAAGGCCCGGGCTTTATAGTTCGGACCACTATTCAATTAATGGAAATTAATTGTTCTTTCACACTGGCCGTGTGCAGGCTAAATTGTGGAAACGTAGCCGGGATTTGAACCACGGATCTTCTGGTTTCCGTCCAGCCGCACTACCATTGTGCTACTATGGCCAACATGTCGGCATGACATTAAATTCTCCAACTGACTCGTATTTTGTCAATATTTATATAGCTGCTGTTGGGGACTTACCATGGTTCGTTTGGAGACCAATTTCTTTTTCTTCGTAGAAGATATACATTTAGTACGACAAAAGAGGTGTGGTCCTCACAAACAAAAACGCAATGCACAGTGAAACTTCCAAGTCATTGCTCCGAAATAAAATTACTGGGCTCGTCCGGGATTTGAACCCGGGACCTCCTGCACCCTAAGCGAGAATCATACCCCTAGACCAACGAGCCCCACGTGCTTCAGCAATATTAACTACTATATTTTCGTAACTGTTACATTAACACGAGTGTAAGCTGGTTTCACCAGTGGTTCTGTAGATCTTGCTGTTTCTGCCAGTGACTGATTAACGCAGGGTCCGCCTTTTCATACACATAAAAATGTTTTAAAATGATCTATAATATGATTCTGCACTTTTCCAAAAATTCCCTAAAAGTGAGGTTTGTTTAATTTATTACAAGAAATAGGAAATAGTAGCGTAAACAAAATTCACATAAGTCTACCTCATTACTCCTCAACCCTTCTAGATATATTATTCCTACTCTCATCCAGACTAATAATTAAGTTTGAACATCTTTGTCAGCTGTAAAGCAATTATGGACTATGTGCGCGCGCACGCGCGTATGCACGCGATGCACAGTTAAACATTCAAGCATTGCTCCGAAATAAAAATACTGGGCTCGTCCGGCATTTGAACCCGGGACCTCTCGCACCCTAAGCGAGAATCATACCCCTAGACCAGTGAGCCGGTCCTGTCTGTTGAGTATCAAGCACTGTATTCACGATAAGTGTTATATTAGCATGAGTGTAATCCGCTTTCAACCAGTAGTTCAGTACGTCTTGCAGTTTCTGCCAGTTACCGTTCAACAAAGGGTTCGCTTTTTGAGGAGCATAAATTCTAAAAAGTAAACCTACACACAAAAGTTCACTAAAAGTGAGACTTCTTCAATTTATTAAAGTAAGTAGAAAATAGTGGCGTAAAATAAATTCATTCTCCTGAGTACTTAGGATATTCAAAATTCACTGCAAAAGACAACCTCATACCTGCATGGGACAGTGCATATGGATGAGTGCAAACCAAAAGTGCGTAAGCTGGAAAACCGCATCTTTCATACCTATTTTGAAAATTGAATTGCTATAGCTGCTCTCTGAGTGTAGCCTAACCCCACCCTCAAGCACTAATTCCAAAATAACTATATAACTCTTAATGTAATGAATGTAAATGAAACGATAACAAAAAAGTTGGTAATGAACAAGAGAATGATAAGATAATTAGTTAAAACGTCTCAAAAATCCTAAAGGTAGAAAAATCCTAGAACAAGCTGTTAAATATATGCATATTTTAACAATCTGGGAGAACCCCTGAAAAAATCTTATGCAGATAACTCATCCTGATCGAAGTTCGAATTTCCTGAGCGTGAGAAATACCGTTCTATATAAAAAATGTTCAAGGCATACAAGAAAACGTTTATCTTTGTTATTAGCAGAGCTTGGATTCTGATGACGTCATCGAGATTATGTATACACGTCTTAGGCGAATTACAATGTTAAATAAAATACAATTATTCGGCAATTCTCGATTCTCTTAAAATTTCCTTTAGTAATATTTTTGTCACGTGATACATTTGTATACACTTCACAAAAATATTCATAATGGTACATAACCGAATTATTAAAGTTAATTAATTCCGTCTAAGTTCAGATTTTCCACTTTTCAAATTCTGAATTCCTTAAACTTGATTTTCACTTTATTTTAGATGATTTCTCTCCTGTCTGTCTGATCTGCTTCAGATTAATTTACAAAGTATTTGGATAAGAAACTTTCATTATTAGATACATTTTAAAGTCATAAACCGTTGTACAATAATAGATTTTATATACAATATCTCTATATTCGTCTATTGGATTCTATATAAACTTCCCTTTCAAAAGTCTTTCATTGTTTTATTCTTTTTAAATCACTATCCTTGTTTTGTTTAAATGAATGCTGTATCACTACACTTTATCTTTATTCTATTTAATTTGTACCTGCCTCGATAGCGTAGATGGTAGTGTGTTTACCTCACGTTCAAGGGGTCCCGCGTTCGAGTCTCAGTTAGGGTGAGCTACCTGGATAAGGTTCTTTTCCGGGTTTTCCTTTATCCTGGAAGATGAATGTCAGGTTGCTCTAAGCTCCATGGATACCGGACTCATTTAAGCATAATTTCATTAATTTAATTCATCGTCCAATATGGTAATTTTAAATGAATATATCCAAGTTTCCACCGTTTCCACGACTTAGTTCATGGAATCAATTAGCTGCCTTCTACTTTCCTTTTCCGAAATTTCTAATCTACTCTTAGTTCTTATAATTCTTTTCTAATTCCTTTTATTTGTGCAATTTCTGGACTACTTCCTTCCTCAGTGAAGTGGTTTTCATTTGGACACACGATAACAAAGAGTAGGGACAAGGAACACGTTGTCCAGCTATGGAACATACACAATGAGTAATAAACAAGTGTAAGTCATCGACACAATGTATATACTATATACCTACCGAATATTTATTTCGTGAACGGAATATCAAAGAACGTCTTCGTAGTATATGGATAGCAAGTCAATAAGAAAACACTTTATAACAGGCCTAGTTTTCTAGTAATATGTCAATTAATCACTTAAGAGCCAACGTATACCAGTAATGTTATAAAGTACTGTAACTTAATAATTATTTAAGTATCCTGAAGGCAGGACATGCAGTATTACAAATAATGTAATGTAGCATTCTGTAATGAACAAAAGAATAACAAGCTTAATAAATATCACACAAACAACAGCGGCTCGTCGGTCTAGGGGTATGATTCTCGCTTTGGGTGCGAGAGGTTCCGGGTTCAAATCACGGATGAGCCCATATTTTTTTTGTTTTAAACTGCAGCAAAGCGGTGATTGACATGTCGTATTCCTGCTATCTAGAGTTATAACTGCCTTTATCAAGCTTATATAAATGTTTTTATGAAGTGAATAGGCAATGTGAATATCCTTAACAGGTCATTTAGCATTTAAGCAATCTAACCATACTTGGAACAATGAAAGCTAAAGTGAAATGATAAGTCCAAATTAATTACAGCGCACTGGAAGATGTTTAATCGTGCTTCTGTTGTCTAGCAAAAAGTCTGTAGATTACATGAGCGCTGTTGATACCAAAGACTATGGCTATGATTTCCTATTTTATTGGAGAAAGTGTATATCTTTATATAACGTGGCGTTTGGGACTTAACATTGTTCATTTGAAGGACAGCTCTAGATTCAAATCTTCGTAAGATGTCAAATACACAAATAGAGCTATAAAATATATTATTAGCCTCCTTGCAGCATAATATGAATTAAGATTAGCAACATTTTTAATTACGTAGTGCGAGAACTGTTTATTGTACTATATCCAAAAATTTAGTCTTGAGTATTTTTTAGTTATATACATATTCAATTTTACTATAAATTCAAATTTATACAAGAATCCATAATTTCTGTATCAGATTTTATAATTAAATTCAAATCCTAACAGATTTACAGCTTATACTCATCCGCTAATATTTTAATCGGAGTTTTAATATTTGAGTTTTATCCATAATCAAAATTAAACCATTTGATACAATAATAATAGAAGGAAGTGGAAGCACCAAAGCAATTTTCTGGAATTACTGGTTGGCAACATAAGAGTATAAAGAAAAAAAGTAATTTTGAACTTACTTAGCTGTACATCCTCTCAAGAATGAAGCTCGAACTTCAGAGGGGCACTTAGAGCTGAGTACAATTACTGAACCTGTTCCATCTGATGCTTATGAAAACGGAATGTTACGTTAGAATTACTAAAATAAAATTAATTTATTAAAATCTCTTGTGAGTATTTTCTAGGGAATGCTGGGTTATAGAAGGGTCACATTTTAAGGTATTCAGAGTTTGACGCTACACAGAACATGATATATAAACTTACTCTAAATAAGTAGCCTAGATAAAAGAAAGTTCGCTTTTGGCTACAGGCAATGCAAATGCTACACAAAATTTCGAAGCTGTCTTGGTGACAAAGTTCATGTTAGGAACAGCAATGCATCATTCCCTTTTACAAGCATATAACATTATATTAACTACAAACCTTTTGTATTGTATAATTTTATCATTTATATGGCCAAGGGCGGTATTTCTGTTTACCTGTGATCAGTATTTTGCATACACTGCACTCACATAGTCCCCTTTTCAGAAGTTGCAGTTGAGGACGGTCTCTACGAAGTTATTAGGAAGTTAGGGTAAGTAAGAAGTAGCTCGTAGATCTAGGGGTGTGTTTTTCGCTTTGGGGAGAGATTCCGGGTTCTAATCCCGAATAAACCCACGTTCTTTACGCTTCAACGAAGCGTGTGCATATAAAGTAATAGAACCAGGTATGGTGCTCTTAAATAAGAAACCAATGCGAATCTTAAACCTCGGCCGCTTTCTTCTAACATAAAAGTAGAGGGCTCGTCCGGGATTTGAACCCGGGAGCTCTCGCACCCTAAGCGAGAATCATACCCCTAGACCAACGAGCCGCTGTTGTTGCTAAGAAGCTAACTACTAATTTTCTGGTAATTGTTTTCAACAGTTGCAACACCAACTCGACTGTGACCTACTTTCTCTGAGAGCTACAGTGTCGTTAAATTGACTCGCGATCCGGATTTTGAGGTGGTAAAAATGTTTCAGAATTATTTTAGAAAGTATTTTTAATTTGACTAACAGTGAGATTTATATACATAATTCATTAATAATAGTGCACGCAAAACTGTAAAGCAATTTATACTTGGATATACTCGTATGTATATTCTATAAGTACAAAACGTAAATATAAGAACAATTATGAGATAATAGCGAAAATAAGTTGAATTGTATATCTTTTCATGTACTGAAAAGAAAATTAAGAAAACTGTTTTTGAAGCAATAAATTTATCATTACCATTTTTGACTTGCTAGAACATACACACTTCCGTGCAGAAGAAAGAACTTCACCAGTATATCGTATCATATAAGGACAAATATAATGGCAACGGACTCTGTACTTACTGCGGAAATTGTAAAACTGTCCTGTTTTGGAAGTCAAGTCCAGTGATATCTGCTTCGTTGAGAGTAGGTATGCCTCCAGGTTGTACAGTCGTGCGGAGTAACACAGGGAGGTGAATATTTTCGATTGACATATTTACGGAGTCAAAATATTAATCCCGGAAATGTCCAAGTTGATACATTTAGAAGGCTACAGTTGGACCAAGGGTAATATGATGCTTTGAAAATGCATGCATGTAATATAAGATTTTGAAATATAATAATAATATTTTAAAACTGTTGATTGCATTTGTGTAGTAAATATGAATTTAAGCTTACTAGGGTGTGCCGTAGTGTTTTAATTATCACCCGGTAGTTTTTATGCTCGAGGGATGAAAATTTTTCAGTGTCATCATTGATCCCTTGGGACATAATTTTGATAGTTTCAGTGATTTGAGTCCTTTTGGTTTTTTACAGTGAGTAAAAGTAACTGAGGTGTAAGATGGAGAAAATTGAGGCTCGTAGTGTGATCAAGTTCCCTCATTTGAAGTGAAAAACTGCCCGGGAAATACATGATGAGATGATGGCTGTTTATGAAAATATTTGTCCATCGTATGACACTAGTCACATGTCCCTGACAGCTGAGCCAAGAGCTGGTAGACCGTCAATGCCAGACGATGCTGTCACAGTAAGAAAGTGGAGTGTTTAATATTGGAAGACAGACGAGCAACCATCCAAATGATCATGAATGAGACACATCTTAGTTATGGCAGAGTGTGGAAAATTATTCATGACGAACTGCACATGTCTAAGGTGTCTGCACGGTGGGTTCCGCGTTTGCTAACCCCTTTCCAGAATCAAACACGGCGTGACATTTCAAGACAGATGTTGATGCTGTTGGAACAGGATGAAGATGATTTTTTGAACGTCTGGTAACCATGGATGAATCCTGGATCTGTCAGTATGATCCAGAGACCAAAACCATGAGCATGGAATGAAAACATGCCGATTTCTCCCTCCCAAAAAGGCAAAGGTGCAAAAGTCAGTTGGGAAGGTCATGCTTTCAGTTTTCTGGGTCTGTCTTGAAGTCATCCTTACAGATTTTCTTGCCAAGGGTCAAACCATCGCTGGCAGATACTACTGCAATCTTCTGGACAAGTTACGAGCAGCTCTGATTAACAAACGACGTGGTATGGTCTCCAAAGGTGTTTGTCTTCTGGCGGACAATGCACCAGCTCATTCATCTCAAGTTGCAGTTGACAAAACAAGGGAATGTGGCTTTGAGACCTTACAGCATCCGCCTTATTCGCCCGATCTCGCACCAAGTGATTTTTTCTTATTCCCGGAAACGAAGAATCAGTTGCGTGGTTGCCGATTTGACAACACAAAAGACGCCATCAATGGAGCGTAAGAGTGGTTTAAAGCGAATTATGCAGACTTCTACAATCAAGGTATTCGGAAGGTCAGGAAACGCTGGGAAAAATGTATATATCTGGATATTGACTACGTAGAGAAGAACTAAGAAGCAAATACCAACACAAACTCTCTATCACATATTTTAAAGGGTGATAATTATAACTTTACGACACCCCCCCCTCGTACTCTGCACTCTAACACTACAGTCAGGTAACGTGCATGCTATAATATAGGAGTTCAGCCAGACCATCAAAGAAAAACATTTAATTATTTACAACGGGCATCAGTATATATTGGCTATAGCAACAAAGAAGAGGCAATTTATTATCAGTGTATACGCTTAATAAGAATAAAATAAATGATAAGAATATAAGAATAAACACAAATGGAAACACAGTCTTAGCGAAAGACGCCATGATTGCACTGCTGATCAAGAAGCAAATGAGGTGCGAAAACACTTTGTAAACAAAAATCTATAAATGGAACAGATTGCACAATTTCAACTATTTATGCTGAAGATGTCGGCCAGCTCTTCAACTAAGGTTATGACTTAGTCACATTGCTATCTTTACATAGGAATGCCAAGCAACTGATACACCTCATTAGCGAAAAAGCATATGGGGTCCTAAAAATCCGACTGATTCAGAAGTAATTATTTTTCAAGAAAATCGCTTTGAATGGTGACAGCAATGTTTTAGCAAAAGATTACAAAAGGGGACCTAAAGACAGTATATTGGATTTTGCTAGCAAAAATGTAAAATCATCTTTATCAAGCCGCCATTCGTGTGTTATTAGCCAAACTTTTAACAAATCGAGTAATCATTTTGTACAGTGTTATTTGTCATCTTGGAATTTCCTGGAGGACGACAAACGATATTCTAGCCGTCTACGCCGTACCACAAAGGCATAAGGAGTTCTACAACAATTTTGTAGACCAGCGACTCATTAACTAGCATATGCCAAGAGATATGTGAAACTGTAATGGAAGCCGCCACCGCACTAAGAACGTCTCATTTGTACAAGAAGTTTAATACTCTGTTCAGAACCCTTCTATTCAGCATGTTCTCGTCTGTCAAATTGACAGACCAACGTGGATATAAAAAATTACAAAGTCGTTGTTAACAGTTGTTAGTGGTCATTCCGTACAGCTGTCTACATTCCACTTCTGATACATTTGGTACATGATAAAGCTCTGTACAAGTGTTTTGGTGTACCAGTGTCACTTTTTGCAAGTCTTCCAATGCCTTATCTTTCCAGAATTAATATGAACTATGTACTATCAAAAGAATTGGGATATGCCAAAGCTGTCATTTTCCACCTTTAAAATTTGTCCGTAGTGAAAACGTACACATTCTCAATGTAAAAATGACTTATCCCAACTATCAGTGCTTTATTTATGACCGCTTTATTTAGGAATCATGGTGTTGTAGTGAACGGTAGTGAATATGGCGCCATCTAAACATGTATTGCTAAATCTAAAAAGAAGAGAAAAAAAAAAGAATGAAAGAAAGGAGTGGTAAAGGCAACTGAACGGGTGATAAACAGAAGAAAGCTGATGAAAAATCTGAAGATTTGGAGATAAAGCTAAATTATATTTGAAGATGTTAAATGAAGCAAAAGTCTATTTTGCACTATTTTTTTTCTGTTTTGTATAGCTTTTGTTCTAATAAAGAAAACAAATTCAAGGAAACTATTAATTACAATAGTTCAAAAGTTTTCACATAAACCTGAAATTCCTTAGTTTAAATATCCAGAAAATATCTAATTTTTATACTAACTACTTTCCATGTTTTGGAAAAAAAAGTAATAGAAAATGGCATTTAGCTCAAAAGGAACTTCGGTTGGGATTTGCCGTTATTATTCCAAGCGTCTCAATTGTATGCATCTGTCGATGCCTGCGTATTTTCACAAGATTCAGAGCAAAGAATATGCACAGCTTATCTTATTTTTCATTTGCATGCTGATATTGCGAATTTCAAATTTTTTAGAAATTATCCTTATCCAACTATAACTCTTTATAAGTTAGATATAAACGTAAGAAAATAATATAATAAAGGAATACGCAAGTGGTGTGTAATTACCAAAAATGTTCAGAAATAGTCATTATTGTTTTCATCGTCAACTTCGTTAACCTTAAGAGTTACCCTGTTGGCTCGTTGCAGTGGATTATTTCATCTACTTAATGTAGGATTCTTTAGCACAAGTCATTGGATAAACTGTTATATGTTCGCAATTTTTTATCTGCTATGTGTTTGCATTGTTTGATTTTGTTCATAAACCTATATATATATTGGATTGGATTATTTACTTAGAGAATTTTACATGAAGCATATTTCTATATCTAGGTACATAACTATAAATGGGGACCTTTCTTCCTGCTATAGCACAGAAGCACTTCATTTAATTACTCTTGGAGGAATTTTTCCGCTTAAAATTTCCAGTAGATACATTAACGGTTAAGAAATTTACACTCAACTAAAATGTATATCTTCGTATAACTGAAAATCCATAAAATATATGTAGGTAATAACTTGGGACAAGAAAGGGCACATGTCTTTAAAACATACAATTCGCTACAAAACTTTTTGGCACTGATTTTTTATCTGAATTTATTAATATGTGAAGTGCTATGGTCATTCAATTATTTATCGCGATCACTGTGACTCATAACAGTTTACAACACATTTTGTAAACATAAGCTTCCTACATGAGTTTATAATCAAATTCAAATCATAACAGCTTTACAGTTTATACTCATCCATTAACATTAGCAATACAAGTATCAGTATTTGAGTTTTATCAAGATGCAACATAAAACCATTTGGTCCAAAAATCTTACGAGAAAGTGAAAGTAACAAGAATTTGTATGTGGTAATATAAAACAGTCAAACAAAAGAAACAGCGAATTGTCTAGGCTCCAGTGCTCGTAAACAATGTAATTGCAAATTCAGAGGTATACTTAGACAAGAATACAAATTATTACTAACCCTGCTCCATCCGTTGCTTATGAAAACGGATTATTAACTAAGCATTTCCTGAACGAAATTAATTTAGTAATTCAATGACTTGTAAGCATTTTCTAGAGAATGGCTTTTTATAGAAGCGTCAGATTTTAAGGCATTCAGAGTTTGACGCTACACAGAATATATGGATCAAAAAACTCTACATAAGTAGCGTGAATAAAGGAAGGTTCCCTTTTGACTATAGGTAACGCAAAATTCAGAGCTCTCTTGTGACAAGATCCAGCAAAGGGTACCAACATACCCTCAGCTTTATAAGTGTACAAGGCTGTAGCATTATCTTTTAGGTATAAACTTTCTGTATCCTGTAATTTTATCATGTAAATGCTCAAGGGTTATTAGACATTTCTGTTTTCCAGGGCCCGTATCCTGCACTGCACTGCACTGCCACTCCTGATTTTCAGACTTTGTGGTTCAAGACGGTATTAGTAAGTCCTTTGTGAGCTGATGATAACGAACAACTGGCTCGTTGGTCTAGGGGTATGATTCTCGCTTTGGGTGCGAGAGGTCCCGGGCTCAAATCCCGGACGAGTCCATGCTTATATGCTACAACAAAGCGATATACTTATTAGAGATGTGCTGTAATTTTGCAGTGTATATTTACCATTGCCTTCAATGTGACAAAGTAAAACAAAAAACAATTATTTGACTTCTTCCAACAGAATAATAGGATCAATAATCTTTTTGATGGGTTAGACAAGAGGAGCATTATGAGTACCAAAATAAACGTTTTTGAAAATTAAAGCGTCATCCTTGTAAGTCTTGCTTGTGGGTGGTATAATGCAAATAGTGAAGACTCGGGAATATCATTCTTTGTATGTAACAGCAGCTTTTTTAATTTACTAAAGTTCTTTTATATGCTCATATATGTATATTAACTACAATTCTTTTGAGATGGTGCCACGTGACTCTCCTATTAGTTAGGTCTCCATTTCAGTTCCCATCAGCATAGGCACACACGAAGCTACAAGTAGCAGTTCTGATTTTAAACTTTTCAAATTCTGAATTCCTTAAACTAGATTTCCACTTTATTTTAGATAATTTCTCTCCTCTCTGTTTGATCTGCTTCAGATTAATTTACAAAGTATTTGAATAAGAAACTTTCATAAACAGGTACATTTTAAAGTCATAAACCATTGTACAATAAGACATTTTTATATACAATATCTCTATATTCATCTATTAGATTCTATATAAACTTCCCTTTCAAAAGTCTTTCATTGCTTTAGTTTTTTTTAAATCGCTGGCCTTGTTTTGTTTAAATGAATGCACTATCACTACACTTTATATTTATTCTATATAATTGGTGCCTGCCTCGATAGCGTAGATGGTAGAGTGTTTGCCTCACGTTCAAGAGGTCCCGACTTCGATTCTCGGTTAGGGTGAGCTACCGGGGTTTTCCCTTATCCTGGAAGACGAATGTCGGGTAGCTCTAAGCACTATGGACCCCGGACTCATTTGAGCATTATTTCACCAATTTCATACATCGTTCGATATCAATTAGTATTGGAGGACAGAAATTTAATATATATAATTTGCAATTTTTTCTGATTCTAATTTTACAATTTATTATGGTAATTTTGCTTGAATATATCCAAGTTTCCACCATTTCCAAGCTAATTGATTCCACGACTTACTTCATGGAATCAATTAGCTGCCTTCTACTTTCCCTTTCCGAAATTTTTAATATACTCCTCGTTTCTTATAATTCTTTTATAATTCCTTTAATTTGTGTAATTTCTGGACTACTTCCTCCCTCGCTTCCCTCGGTAGCGTAGATGGTAGCGTGTCTGCCTCACGTTCAAGAGATCCCGAGTTCGAATCTCGGTCAGGGGGAGTTACCTGGATAAGTTTTTTCCGGGGTTTTTCCTTATCATTAAAGACAAAAGTCAGTTAGCTCTAAGCTCCATGGACCCCAGGCTCATTTGAGCATCATTTCACCAATTTCCTTCATCGTCCGGTATGACTTAACGTTGGAGGACGTAAATAACAAAAAAAAAAAAAAAAAAAAAAAAAAAAAAAAACTTCCGCCCTCAGTGAAGTGGATTTGGACAAAAGAGCACGGACAAGGAACACGTTTTCCAGGTATGGAACATACAGAATGATTAATAAATAAGTGTAAGTCATCGTCGTAAGATATATCCTATATACCTACCGAATATTTATTTAATGAACGGAATATCAAAGATCGTCCTCTTAGTATATGGGTAGCGTGCCAGTAAGAAAACACTTCATAACAACCTTATTTTCTAGTAATATGCTAGTTAATCACTAAACAGCCAAAGTATACCAATAATGTTATAAAGTTTTAAAGAAGACGTTGTCAAGTGTTAAAAGTGAGATATATTTTATATAGAATATGAGTAGTTGTCATGCAGTTTTTGAGATTACTCACTCAGATAAGATGTTCTCCATATCTCCATAAGCGTTTTTCGGTCTAGTTTAGACCATCTTCAGTTTTTTTTTTTTTTAAAGAAGACATTGTCAAGTGTTAAAAGTGAGATATATTTTATATAGAATATGAGTAGTTGTCATGCAGTTTTTGAGGTTACTTACTCAGATAAGATGTTCTCCATGTCTCCATAAGCGCTTTTCGGTCTAGTTTAGACCATCTTCAGTGGGTGCTGACCAACTACTGAGGTTTTGGAAGGTTTGGCTCTTCTCAACCTCAGTAGTTGGTCAGCACCCACTGAAGATGGTCTAAACTAGACCGAAAAGCGCTTATGGAGATATGGAGAACATCTTATCTGAGTGAGTAATCTCAAAAACTGCATGACAACTACTCATATTCTATATAATGTTATAAAGTACTGTAACTTAATCATTTAAATATCCTGAAAGCAGGATATGTAGTGTTACAAATTATGTAATGCAGCATTCTGTAATTAACAAAAGAATGACACAGTTAATAAAGATTACACAAACAACAGCGGCTTGTTTGTCTAGGGGTATGATTCTCGCTTTGGGTGCGAGAGTTCCCGGGTTCAAATCCTGGACGAACCCATAATTTTTTTTTTTTAAACCGCAGCAAATCGGTGATTGACATGTCGTATTCATGCTAGAACTGCCTTTATCAAGCTTATATAAATGTTTTTATGAAGTGAATAGGCAATGTGAATATCCTTAACAGGTCATTTAGCATTTAAGCAATCTAACCATGATTGGAACAATGAAAGCTAAAGTGAAATGGCAAGTCCAAATTAATTACAGCGCACTGAAAGATGCTCGTTCGCTCGCTCGTGCTGGCTGGCTGTATACAGCCAGAAGGTTTTTGCTGCGTGCCCACCCATTAAGGGTTTTACCGCAGGTAGGATTATTATTGAAAGATGTAGGATGAAGGTGATGTAGGTTTTTGATTGGGAGGAATGATGTTTAATCGTGGTTCTGTTGTCTAGCAAAAAATCTGTAGATTACATGAGAGCTGCCGATACCAAAGACTATGGCTATGATTTCCTCTTTTATTGGAGAACGTGTATATCTTTATATAACGTGTATATCTTTATTGGGGATTAAAACATTGTTCGTTTGAAGGACCGCTCTGGATTCAAATCTTCGTAAGATGTCAAATACAGAAATAGAGGTATAAAATATATTATTAGCCTCCTTGCAGCAGAATGTGAATTTAGATTAGTAACATTTTTAATTACGTAGTTCGAGAACAGTTTATTGTACTATATCCAAAAATTCGGTCTTGAGTATTTTTTGCTTTCTTGTTATTGTTTTTTTTTCAAAAACAAATCAAATGTAGGATACTAGTCGTCGCTAATTACAATACATATCATCTTACCACGAGCCAAAATATCCTCATAATCTGTTGCCAAACCTGCAACAGATAAAATTTAACACATATCAACAAAGTATACAACAGTTAAAATTTAACACATATCAACAAAATATACATATTTAATTTTGCTATAATTTATTCAAGAATCCATAATTTTTGTAACAAATTAAATAATTAAATTCAAATCGTAAAAGATTTACAGCTTATACTCATCCATTAACATTTTTATTTGGAGTTTAAATATTGAGTTTTATCTATATTTAACATAGAACCATTTGATCCAATAATGTTAGGAGAAAGTGGAAGTACCAAGGCAGCTTTTAAGAATCACTAGATGGCAATATAAGAGAGTCGAAGAGAATTAATTGCGAATTTACTTGGCTTCACGTCCTCTCAAGAACGAAGTTGCAACCTCAGGGGTACTTAGAGCTGAGTACAATTACTGACTCTGTTCCATCTGTTGCTTATGAAAAATAATGTCATTTTAGAGTTACGTAAACAAAATTAATTTACTAAAATTATGCCTTGTGAGTACTTTCTAGGGAATGTTGGGTAGCAGAAGAGCCGCATTTTAAGGTATTCAGAGTTTGACGCTACACAGAATATGACATACACGGTGTTCATTGGTATCTGTGATTTTACCGCACAAAATTTGACATCATCATTAGCATCGCTGATGGAACGAGATTATATAGGATTACCCTGGCGGCTTGCGATTGTATTTGATGTGCTGACAGCAGCTTTGAGGCCTCCCTCTACCGCTAGGTAAATCTACTGTTTGAGAGGTGGGTCCTGCCCAAGGCAACTAGAGTACTCAGGTAGGCCATTCCGGAGAGTCGCGCTGCTATTGGCTAACACGCATGACGTCACTGAGAATACAGTTCTACCGCGAGAGTTAAACACTAGCCCCTCAGTATGTGTTATTTAAGCTCTGCTACGTGTAAAATCGGAAGGAATAAACATCCACTTGTGTATTATAATGAAGGTTCTTTCTAGCAGTTAGTATTAAGAGTTTAAAACATGTTACTATTCATATGTACTTACTCAGTGTAGCTCAAGAAAATGACGAAGCAACCCATTGAAGACTTTTCTTTGCTGCAAGTTTCCTGATCATTTCTGCCTTCGCTCTTTTGTTTAAGTGCCTAATTCTAATGAAGGTTCTTGTCCTCACATTAAGAGAGATCACTTTGTGATGAATTTCGGGAAACTTGGAACGTATTATAGAAATTAAGTTTTGCATCACTCCATTACACTTCGCAGCACTTTGTCCATGGAAGCTACAAAATATTACTTCTGTACCTTGTTCTGCCGTTTCAAAACACTGTTTTCTTTCTTCAGGGCTTGCATCTGAGTCTTTAGTCTAATTATTTCCTCTTCAGCAACAACAGAGTGGTCAGGAGCTACCTCTGTGCTGGTCGACGGGTCAAATATTTTTTTTTTGGGGGGAGATAAAGATATTATAGTAAACAGCGCCCTCTTTCGCACGGTCCTAACTTCGCACCGGCGATCTCTTTCTGATATTGCCTATTAATAAAAACAGTATTATTATTATTATTATTATTATTATTATTATTATTATTATTATTATTATTATTATTATTATTATTATTATTATTATTATTATTATTATTATTATTATTATTATTATTATTATTATTATTATTATTATTATTATTATTATTATTATTATTATTATTATTATTATTATTATTATTATTATTATTATTATTATTATTATTATTATTATTATTATTATTATTATTATTATTATTATTATTATTATTATTATTATTATTATTATTATTATTATTATTATTATTATTATTATTATTATTATTATTATTATTATTATTATTATTATTATTATTATTATTATTATTATTATTATTATTATTATTATTATTATTATTATTATTATTATTATTATTATTATTATTATTATTATTATTATTATTATTATTATTATTATTATTATTATTATTATTATTATTATTATTATTATTATTATTAATATTATTATTATTATTTTTTTTTTTTTTGAAAAAGTCTGAGCAGCATGCCCCATTACAATGTAATACTACATGCTTTATATTCCGAGACATCGGTTCAGAGCGACTTGCGATACATTGGCCAAAGTACATTGTTCTATTTTTTTTAGCCTGCGACCTCTATAATACTGTTGAACCACTTATTTTAGTATAATAATATCTTAGTACTGCGCTTCTGAACTGACGTGTCGGTCACAATGATTCATTAATTTAATTTAATTAAGTTAATTTACATAACATATTTTTTAACAATGTCTTGACAAGATGACTTCCTATATATTGACATTTCGCTAGCGTAAAATCACAGTGTGGTCACAATATCTATCACAATTATTATAACTTTTTAAAGTCTATTGCATTTACGAATCTGCTGAACTGTCTTATGAATCTTCTTGTGAGGTCCTTCTTTGCAGTCGGCCATTTCCCGCCCTGGTGAATTATGGCTGCTGCAAGATCCTTCCTTTGTTTGCCGAGGATAGGTCAGTGATTATTATTATTATTATTATTATTATTATTATTATTATTATTATTATTATTATTATTATTATTATTATTATTATTATTATTATTATTATTATTATTATTATTATTATTATTATTGTTATTGTTATTGTTATTGTTATTGTTATTGTTATTGTTATTGTTATTGTTATTATTGTTATTATTATTGTTATTGTTATTGTTATTGTTATTATTATGATTATTATTATTATTATTATTATTATTATTATTATTATTATTATTATTATTATTATTATTATTATTATTATTATTATTATTATTATTATTATTATTATTATTATTATTATTACTATTATTATTATTATTATTATTATTATTATTATTATTATTATTATTATTATTATTATTATTATTATTATTATTATTATTATTATTATTATTATTATTATTATTATTATTATTATTATTATTGTTATTATTATTATTATTATTATTATTATTATTATTATTATTATTATTATTATTATTATTATTATTATTATTATTATTACTATTATTATTACTATTATTATTACTATTATTATTACTATTATTATTACTATTATTATTACTATTATTATTATTATTATTATTATTATTATTATTATTATTATTATTATTATTATTATTATTATTATTATTATTATTATTATTATTATTATTATTATTATTATTATTATTATTATTATTATTATTATTATTATTATTCCACGCATCAAACTTTTCTTATAAAAAAGGAGCGAATAAACTCAGTGTACACATAGAAACAAATACATAAATGGAATGTATCTGATAATTACCTGCAAATTGGTTTTGCTGGTACTTGCTACTACCGCCTCAAATACATCCCCATGCCAATTAGGAATTTTCTATGACGGTACAGCGTCGCCCTTTAATTTAATTTTCAGCGGCAAACCTAACAGCTCGTTTTTTAAATCCCGTTCATAGTTTTCGGGCAGGAAGTGATCGGGACAAATCCTGGCATTATTCACATTAACCGGATCAGCCCTTTTACAGCGTAAAACCCACTTGCGCTGTAGTTCTCGATCTTTAGGCAAACAATGGAAAATCACATTTGTAGTTTTATACGCAGCATGTTTGCTTTCAGCAACAGCGCAATGGTTTCTACTTTTACTCATAATGTTACGACAAAAGCCACAGATAATAACTACAATACATAAATACTGAGGCTTTCACGGCCGGCGTCGTTCACTCCACTAACTATGATGTCCGGGCTTGTAGGCCGTGGTCCATTTTTTCTACCTTCCAACGTTTCGCCGAAGACTGCGTTCGGCATCATCAGGGTTCTAAGTATATAGACCCGGAGTCCAACACAAGACTGGAGCACCGAGTCCTGAAGCATGGAATTTATAGCCGCGCGTGGCTAGGGGGCGTGGCCTGGTGGTGGGCGGAGCGTGATTGCCTATTGGCTCTGTCGGTCCGTGGGTTGTCTCTGTTTTTAGGCATAAATTGGAGCGCTTCGTCTTGCTGCGGTTTCACTCTTGTATTCTCCAGAGCCGGGATCCATGCCCTGCTCATCTGCTGTCGCTCTTCTTTCCGATTGTAGCAATTCTTATGCTTGTAAATTTCTATAGCTTCCCTTGTCAGTCGGGCATGGTAATGTGTAGTTCTTGACAGAACCGCAGTGTTCTTATAGCTTACGTCATGTCCAAACAAGAAAGAATGCTCTGCCACTGCTGATTTTTCTGTCTGACCCAATCTGCTGTGTCTTTCGTGTTCTTTTAAACGTGTACTGATGCTGCGCATGGTGGTTCCAATGTATACCTGGCCGCAACTGCATGGGACTCTGTATACACCAGCTGCGCTGTGAGGATGACGCTTGTCCTTTGCCGAATTCAGTAAATCCTTTATCTTCTTAGTTGGTCTGAAGATGGTACTGATGTTTTGTGACCGTAGCAGTCTGCCTATTCGGTCCGTAACTCTCTTAATGTATGGTAAGCAGATGGTGGCTAATGGCGGTTCCTTCCTCTCTGTCCGTACCGACGGGTACCTCGGATGCCGGGCTCTAGCGATTTCTTTGTATGTGTAGCCATTCCTCTTGAGGGCTCCATTTAAATACAGGATTTCCTTGTGCAGCTTTCTTGGTTCGCAGATTTTCTTAGCTCGTTCAGTAAGAGTCTTGATTATGCCTGATTTTTGCTGGGGGTGATGGTTTGAAGTCTTGTGCAGATACCTGTCCGTGTGAGTAGGTTTACGGTACACTGTGTGACCCAGGCGTGATCCATTTTCTCTTGTTACCAAGACATCAAGGAAAGGAAGACTGTTGTCTGTTTCCTTTTCCATGGTGAACTGTATGCCTTGGTTTCGGCTGTTTAAATGTTGAAGGAATATTTCCAGTTTCTCAGCTCCATGATTCCAGATGGCAAAGGTGTCGTCCACGTATCTAAACCATACTTTCGGTTTATATTCAGCTGTCTTCAGAGCTTGGTCCTCAAACCTCTCCATAAAGAAATTGGCAATCACTGGACTTAGTGGACTGCCCATGGCCGGACTGCCCATGGATCCTAACACCTACAAAAAGCTACAGAAGGATCCAACTGGCCGGATCCAACTGGTGTATACAGAGTCCCATGAGATTGGGTCAGACAGAAAAATCAGCAGTGGCAGAGCATTCTTTATTGTTTGGACATGACGTAAGCTATAAGAACACTGCGGTTCTGTCAAGAACTACACATTACCATGCCCGACTGACAAGGGAAGCTATAGAAATTTACAAGCATAAGAATTGCTACAATCGGAAAGAAGAGCGACAGCAGATGAGCAGGGCATGGATCCCGGCTCTGGAGAATACAAGAGTGAAACCGCAGCAAGACGAAGCGCTCCAATTTATGCCTAAAGACAGAGACAACCCACGGACCGACAGAGCCAATAGGCACTCACGCTCCGCCCACCACCAGGCCACGCCCCCTAGCCACGCGCGGCTATAAATTCCATGCTTCAGGACTCGGAGGATAACCCTTCAACGACCCCACAGCGTGTCTGGTGCTCCAGTCTTGTGTTGGACTCCGGGTCTATATACTTAGAACCCTGATGATGCCGAACGCAGTCTTCGGCGAAACGTTGGAAGGTAGAAAAAATGGACCACGGCCTACAAGCCCGGACATCATAGTTAGTGGAGTGAATAACTACAATAGCTCATAAGCAACTGCATCTCGTTTATTTCATCAAAAGGATTGTGGAATTTGCATGCATCAGTGCCTTATCTTATCTAATAATGTGCAATCATAATATTGCATTACGCACATTCACGTGTAAGCGCTCTTGCGTTGCATTCTCAGTGACGTCACGCCCCTCAGTCAGCAGTGACAGTGTTTCGCGCGGGAAGGCGGGAATGGCCTGCCCTGGGTCCTCCCACGTATTATATGTGGGCGTAATTCGCCTGGTGCGTAGATACGATAATTGTTTTTAAATACTATAAGTACACTGTAATGCAATACACTGCAAAGATAATTATGCAGCCATAAAAGTATACAATGAAGAATATACGAAATGATAGGTCAATGAACATTTATTTCACAATGAACATCTGGTATTTGTGTTATAGTAGACATATGTCCATATTGTAAACCTGTCACATAAAATAGAAATACTTCAATTTGATCTCAGTTCTTTTCTATCATCCACAGTTTTCTCAATGTAACTTCATTACAAACCAGAAAATTAGCAGAACATGTTCTAGGAATGATAAATAAATTAGAGTTACAAGATGTAACACTTTCATCCAAGTCTAAACAAGAAAATATCTCTAGTACATAGTCTTATGTGTCCATTTTCTTATATTTCCTTTCTCCCTTCCCCTTAAACACTGTCTGTATTGCGAGAATGAATGCTTGAGGATTTCTGTCATAACGTTACTTATTGCTTCCAGATTGGGACCAGTAACTTTATAGCGTCCAGTGTCTCTCTTTTTGCGAGTAACTCTTGGAAATGTTTGACGAACCTATTGGTTTTAAAAGACATAGGGATACCAATATTAATAGAAAGTTTAATTAAGCGTGAGAGTGACGAAATTTCATATCGTATACTGATAAAACGTAAGACGTTTTGTTCGCAAACAAGTGTAACTTTTGACAACATTACGCTCCGAGGGACTTGTCTGAATGCCGGATAGCGTTGCATAAACTCCTCTATAAATTATATTTATATGTCGCACAAATTTTAATGCCGGTATGAAAGTAGCATTCAGTCATGAAGATGTGATGCTCTGTGTTCATATCCAGAAGAAGCTGGGTGTATTAGTTATTAGCACAACCACACTCAGAGCGCTGTAATCTGCTTACCACTTCTTCTCCGTAGAGGGTACTATGATTTCAAGATAGACTCACCAGTCAGCTATGACGTCATTCTTGCTCAATTGGAGGGCCGGAAATACGAATAAATATGAACACCGTGTATAAACGTACTCTAAATAAGTAGCCTAGCTAAAAGAAGGATCTCATTTGGCTATAGGCAATGCAAATCCTACATTTATAAGTTCCACAACTGTTACGTATTTCTGTTTACTTGTTGTCAGTATTTTGCATACACTGCACTGACATAGTCCCTTTTTCAGAAGTTGCAGTTGAAGAGGGTCACTACGAAGTCCATTAGGAAGTTAGGGCAATTAAGAAGTGGTTGGTTGGTCTAGGGGTGTCATTCTCGCTTTGGGTGAAAGTCCCGGGTTTTAAACCCGGATAAATTCACGTTCTTTACGCTACAAATAAGCGCTGCACTTGTTAGAAGTATGATTAATTTTTGCCTTATGAAATTAGAATTGCTATCAAAGCCGTAATATAAAATAACACTATCTTGGCTTTCCTCTAGCACATTGATAGTTAAGATTTATACATTATCGACACTTTATCGTCTACTTACGATAGACAGAAAAACATTATTATATATTTTTCAGCCTAATAAATGTTTTTAAAAATTAAAGTACTTTTTGGTAAAAAAAGTGAATTAGTAATTCAAAAAGTGAAAATACGCAGAATATCACTTTTTGTAGTTAATAGCAACATTTTTATTTAAGATATATGTACTACAGTTACTTTGAGATGGCTTCTAGTGATGCTGGCATTGGAGAGGTCTCCACTTCAATTCCCATCAGCAAGTCACACATACGAAGCTACGCACATTTATTCTGGGCAGGCTCAGCGTTTATATTTCTTTATCATTTGGCAGGGTGGGCTAAGTAGAACTTAATTCTCCTTTCAGAAATGAACGCTGGGTAAAATTATATAATCAAGGAAAACATTTATATCTTATGTGTACATATAAAGTGATAAAACCAGGTAAGGTGCTCTAAATAAGACATCAATGCGAAGCTTAAAGCTCGGCCGCTTTCTCCTAATATAAAAATAGAGGGCTCGTCCGGGATTTGAACCCGGGACCTCTCGCACCCTAAGCGAGAATCATACACCTAGACCAACGAGCCGCTCTTATTCGCGCACTATCAATAACTGTATTCGCGCTAATTGTTACATCATCATGAGTGTGATCCACTTTCACCCAGTACTTCAGTACGCCTTGCTGTTTCTGCTAGTTACCGTTCCACTCAGGGTTCCATTTTGAAGAGCATAATTTTTTTTAAATGTTCTAAAAAGTAAACCTACACACAAAATTTCACTAAAAGTGAGACTTGTTCAATTTATTAAAGTAAGTAGAAAATAGTAGCGTAAAATATATTCACTCTCTTGAGTACTTAGAGTATTCAAAATTCACTGCGAAAGACAACCTCACACCTGCATGAAACAGTGTATATGGATAAGTGCAGACGAAAGAAATAATAGGCAGTCATACCCTCAAGCACTAATTCCAAGATAAGTATATAACTCTTAATGTAATGAATGTAAACGAAAGGATAGCAAAAAGTTGGTAAAGAACAAGAGAATGATCAAATAATTAGCTAAAACGTCTCACAAATCCTAGAAAAAGCTGTTAAATATATGCATATTTCAACAATCTGGGAAACTCCCTGAAAAAACCTTATGCAGATAACTCATCCTGATCGAAGTTCGAACCTCTTGAGCGTGAGAAATTCCGTTCTATATCAAAAATATTCAAAGCGTACAAGAAAACCTTTTTCTTTGTTATCAGCAGAGGGTGGATTCTGATGACGTCATCGAGATTATGTAAATACATCTTGGCCGAATTACAATGCTAAATACAATACTGTCACCCAATTATCGGAAAGCACGACCAACTGAGAACTGAGTAGGGGACCGGAGGCATTCAGGCCACACCTACCCATTTATCTCATGTCACTAACTGAGGGGATGATTAGGGAAGTGTCAGTGGTCGCTGGACTCCTCTTGCCCCTGCCCGCTGGCGTCTGTAACATTCGGGATTATTTTCTGAACCGCGAGACTTCTAAAAACAGCGATCTCCCTATATAAGACCTGCAGTGGGCGAGTCAGTTCAGTTCTTGGCGAGAAGCCGTGAGGAGCGCCGAGTGAGTGACTGGACCGGAAGACTATGTACGTGAATCACGGGAGTTGTACGTAATTGTGAGTGTAGAGTGGACCTGTGACAGACGATTTGGCGAATTTTAATTATGTGCGCTACGTAATTCTGTGTAATCGGCAAGTGTTCCAACTGTAATTCGGTGGAAATAAGCAACATTTTGAGCTTGTGTAATTTAACTTTTAATTTCACGAACCCACAAAGTCACAATACAATTATTCGGCAACTCTCGATTCTCTTAGAATTTACTTTTGTAATATTTTTGTCACATGATACATTTGTATACATTTTACAAAGATATTCATAATGGTACATAACAAACGAATTATTAAAGTTAATTAATTAATTCCAGCAAAGTTCCCATTTTACACCTTTCAAATTCTGAATTCCTTAAGCTAGATTTCCACTTTATTTTAGATGATTTCTCTCCTCTCTGTTTGATCTGCTTCAGATTAATTTACAAGGTATTTGAATAAGAAACATTCATAATTAGATACATTTTAAAGTCATAAACTATTGTACAATAATACATTTGTATATACAATATCTCTATATTCATCTATTGGATTCTATATAAACTTCCCTTTCAAAAGTCTTTCATTTTTTTTTAATCACTGGCCTTGTTTTGTTTAAATGAATGCACTGTCACTTCACTCTATATTTATTCTATACGATTCGCGCCCACCTCGGTAGCGTAGATGGTAGCGTGTGTGCCTCACGTTCAAGAGGTCCCGAGCTCGAATCTCGGCTAGGTTGAACTACCTGGATCAGGTTTTTTCGGGGTTTTCCCTTATCCTGGAAGACGAATGTCGGGTAGCTCCATGGATCTCGGACTCATTTCATCATTATTTCACTAATTTCATTCATCGTTCGATATCTCTTAACGTTGGAGGACGGCAATTTAATATATATATATATATATATATATATATATATATAATTTGCAATTTTTCCTGATTCTAATTTTACAATTTATTATGGTAATTTTACATGAATATATCCAAGTTTCCACCGTTTCCAAGCTAATTGATTCCACGATTTACTTCATGGAAACAATTGGCTGCCTTCTAATTTTCCTTTCCGAAATTTCTAATCTGCTCCTAGTTTCTTATAATTCCTTTCTAATTCCTTTTATTTGTGTAATTTCTGGACTGCTTCCTCTCTCGCCCCCCTCGGTCGCTTAGATGGTAGCGTATGTGTCTCTCGTTCAAGAGGTCCCGAGTTTGAATCTCGGACAGGGTGAGAAACCTGGATAAGGTTTTTTTCGGGGTTTTCCCTTATCCTTAAAGACAAATGTCAGGTAGCTCTAAGCTCCTTGGACCACGGACTCATTTGAGCAATTTCATTCATCGTGCGATATGACTTAGCTTTGTAGGACGTAAATTACACAAAAAATCTCCCTCAGAGAAGTGGAGTTTATTTGGACATTCGATAACAAAGAGCGGGTCAAGGAACACGTTGTCCAGCTATGGAACATACAGAATGAGTAATAAATAACTGTAAGTCATCGACACAAGTATATCTTATATTTCTACCGAATATTTATTTAATGAACGGCATATCAAAGATCGTCTTCGTAGTATATGGGTAGCGAGTCAATAAGAAAACACTTTATAGCAGGCCTAATTTTCTAGCAATATGTTAATTCATCAGTAAACAGCCAAAGTATACCAATAATGTTATAAATAACTGTAACATAATAATTAAGTACTATCCTGAAAGCAGGACATCTAGTATTACAAATTATGTAATGTAGCATGCTGTAATTAACAAAAGAGTAAGACACTTAATAAAGATCACACAAACAACAGCGGCTCGTTGGTCTAGGGGTATGATTCTCGCTTTGGGTGCGAGAGGTCCCGGGTTCAAATCCCGGACGAGCCCATATTTTTTTTTTAAACTGCAGCAAAGCGGTGATTGACATGTCATATTCGTTCTATCTAGAGTTAGAACTGCCTTTATGAAGCTTATATAAATGTTTTTTTTTTTAAGTGAATAGGCAATGTGAATATCCTTAACAGGTCATTTAGCATTTAAGCAATATAACCATACCTTGAACAATGAAAGCTAAAGTGAAATGGTAAGTCCAAATTAATTACAGCGCACTGGAAGATGTTTAATCGTGCTTCTGTTGTCTAGCAAAAAATCTGTAGATTACATGAGCGCTGCTGATACCAAAGACTATGGCTATGATTTCCTCTTTTATTGGAGAACGTCTATCTCTTTATATAACTTGGCATTGGGGATTAAAACATTGTTCGTTTGAAGGACCACTCTGGATTCAAATCTTCGTAAGATGTCAAATACACAAATAGAGCTATAAAATATATTATTAGCCTCCTTGCAGCAGAATTTGAATTAAGATTAGTAACATTTTTAATTACGTAGTTCCAGAACTGTTTATTGTACTATATCCAAAAATTTGGTCTTGAGCATATTTTATTTTCTTGGTTCTTTTTCGTTTTTTTTTAGTTTTTCAAAAACAAATGAAATATAGAAAACTACTCGTCACCAATTAAAATATAAAATATCATCTTACCCCAAGCAAAAAGAACCTCATAATTTTTTGCCAAACCTACAACAGTTAAAATTTAACACATATCAACAAAATATACATATTTAATTTTGTTATAAGTTAAAATTTATTAAAGAATCCATAATTTTTGTAACAAATTTTATAATTAAATTCAAATCGTAAAATATTTACATCTTATACTCATCCGTTAACATTTTAAGTCGGAGTTAAATATTGAGTTTTATCCATATTTAACATAAAACCATTTGATGCAATAATGTTAGGAGAAAATGGAAGCACCAAGGCAGCTTTCTAGAATCACTGGTTGGCAATATAAGAGAGTCGAAGAGAAGTAATTGCTCAATTTACTTGGCTTCACGTCCTCTCAAGAACGAAGTTGCAACCTCAGAGGGGTACTTAGAGCTGAGTACAATTACTGACTTTGTTCCATCTGTTGCTTATGAAAAATGAGTGTTATATTAGAGTTACGTAAACAAAATTAATTTTCTAAAATGATGTCTTGTAAGTATTTTCTAGGGAATGTTGGGTAACAGAAGAGTCGCAATTTAATGTGTTCAGAGTTTGACGCTACACAGAATATGATATACACGGTGTTCATTTGTATCTGTGATTTTACCGCACAAAATTTGACGTCATGATTAGCATCGCTGATGGAGCGAGGTAATATAGGATTACCCTGGAGGCTTGCGATTGTATTTGATGTGCTGACAGCAGCTTTGAGGCCTCCTTCTAACGCCAGGTAAATATACTATTTGAGAGGTGGGTCCTCCCCACGTATTATAAGGGAGCGTAATTCGCCTGGTGCGCAGGTACGATAATTATTAAACACTATAAGTACACTGTAATGCAACGCACTGCAAAGCTAATTATGCAGCCATAAAAATATGCAAGGAAGAATATACGAAATGATAGGTCAATGAACACTTATTTCACAATGAACATCTGTTTTTTCTGTTATAGTAGACATACATCCATATTGTAAATCTGTCACATAAAATAGAAATATTTCAATTTGATCTCAGTTCTTTTCTATCATCCACAGTTTTCTCAATGTAACTTCATTACAAACCAGAAAATTAGCAGAACATGTTCTAGGAATGATAAATAAATTAGAGTTACAAGATGTAACACTTTCATCCAAGTCTAAACAAGAAAATATCTCTAGTACATAGTCTTATGTGTCCATTTTCTTATATTTCCTTTCTCCCTTCCCCTTAAACACTGTCTGTATTGCGGGAATGAATGCTTGAGGATTTCTGTCATAACGTTACTTATTGCTTCCAGATTGGGACCAGTAACTTTATAGCGTCCAGTGTCTCTCTTTTTGCGAGTAACTCTTGGAAATGTTTGACGAACCTATTGGTTTTAAAAGACATAGGGATACCAATATTAATAGAAACTTTAATTAAGCGTGAGAGTGACGAAATTTCATATCGTATACTGATAAAACGTAAGACGTTTTGTTCGCAAACAAGTGTAACTTTTGACAACATTACGCTCCGAGGGACTTGTCTGAATGCCGGATAGCGTTGCATAAACTCCTCTATAAATTATATTTATATGTCGCACAAATTTTAATGCCGGTACGAAAGTAGCATTCAGTCATGAAGATGTGATGCTCTGTGTTCATATCCAGGGGAAGCTGGGTGTATTAGTTATGAGCGCAACCACATTCAGAGTGCTGTAATCTGCTTACCACTTCTTCTCCGTAGAGGGTACTATGATTTCAAGATAGACTCACCAGTCAGCTATGACGTCATTCTTGCTCAATTGGAGGGCCGGAAATACGAATAAATATGAACACCGTGTATAAACGTACTCTAAATAAGTAGCCTAGCTAAAAGAAGGATCTCATTTGGCTATAGGCAATGCAAATCCTACATTTATATGTTCCACAACTGTTACGTATTTCTGTTTACTTGTTGTCAGTATTTTGCATACACTGTACTGACATAGTCCCTTTATCAGAAGTTGCAGTTGAAGAGGGTCACTACGAAGTCCATTAGGAAGTTAGGGCAATTAAGAAGTGGTTGGTTGGTCTAGGGGTGTCATTCTCGCTTTGGGTGAAAGTCCCGGGTTTGAAACCCGGATAAATTCACGTTCTTTACGCTACAAATAAGCGCTGCACTTGTTAGAATTATGATTAATTTTTGCCTTATGAAATTAGAATTGCTATCAAAGCCGTAATATAAAATAACACTATCTTGGCTTTCCTCTAGCACATTGATAGTTAAGATTTATACATTATCGACAATTTATCGTCTACTTACGATAGACAGAAAAACATTATTATATATTTTTCAGCCTAATAAATGTTTTTAAAAATTAAAGTACTTTTTGGTAAAAAAAGTGAATTAGTAATTCAAAAAGTGAAAATACGCAGAATATCACTTTTTGTAGTTAATAGCAACATTTTTATTTAAGATATATGTACTACAGTTACTTTGAGATGGCTTCTAGTGATGCTGGCATTGGAGAGGTCTCCACTTCAATTCCCATCAGCAAGTCACACATACGAAGCTACGCACATTTATTCTGGGCAGGCTCAGCGTTTATATTTCTTTATCATTTGGCAGGGTGGGCTAAGTAGAACTTAATTCTCCTTTCAGAAATGAACGCTGGGTAAAATTATATAATCAAGGAAAACATTTATATCTTATGTGTACATATAAAGTGATAAAACCAGGTAAGGTGCTCTTAAATAAGACATCAATGCGAAGCTTAAAGCTCGGCCGCTTTCTCCTAATATAAAAATAGAGGGCTCGTCCGGGATTTGAACCCGGGACCTCTCGCACCCTAAGCGAGAATCATACCCCTAGACCAACGAGCCGCTCTTATTCGCGCACTATCAATAACTGTATTCGCGCTAATTGTTACATCAGCATGAGTGTGATCCACTTTCACCCAGTACTTCAGTACGCCTTGCTGTTTCTGCTAGTTACCGTTCGACTCAGGGTTCCATTTAGAAGAGCATAATTTTTTTTAAATGTTCTAAAAAGTAAACCTACACACAAAATTTCACTAAAAGTGAGACTTGTTCAATTTATTAAAGTAAGTAGAAAATAGTAGCGTAAAATATATTCACTCTCTTGAGTACTTAGAGTATTCAAAATTCACTGCGAAAGACAACCTCACACCTGCATGAAACAGTGTATATGGATAAGTGCAGACGAAAGAAATAATAGGCAGTCATTGCGAAAGTTGGAAAACCGGCATCTTCATACCCTCAAGCACTAATTCCAAGATAAGTATATAACTCTTAATTTAATGAATGTAAACGAAAGGATAGCAAAAAGTTGGTAAAGAACAAGAGAATGATCAAATAATTAGCTAAAACGTCTCACAAATCCTAGAAAAAGCTGTTAAATATATGCATATTTCAACAATCTGGGAAACTCCCTGAAAAAACCTTATGCAGATAACTCATCCTGATCGAAGTTCGAACCTCTTGAGCGTGAGAAATTCCGTTCTATATCAAAAATATTCAAAGCGTACAAGAAAACCTTTTTCTTTGTTATCAGCAGAGGGTGGATTCTGATGACGTCATCGAGATTATGTAAATACATCTTGGCCGAATTACAATGCTAAATACAATACTGTCACCCAATTATCGGAAAGCACGACCAACTGAGATCTGAGTAGGGGACCGGAGGCATTCAGGCCACACCTACCCATTTATCTCATGTCACTAACTGAGGGGATGATTAGGGAAGTGTCAGTGGTCGCTGGACGCCTCTTGCCCCTGCCCGCTGGCGTCTGTAACATTCGGGATTATTTTCTGAACCGCGAGACTTCTAGAAACAGCGATCTCCCTATATAAGACCTGCAGTGGGCGAGTCAGTTCAGTTCTTGGCGAGAAGCCGTGAGGAGCGCCGAGTGAGTGAACGGACCGGAAGACTATGTACGTGAATCACGGGAGTTGTCCGTAATTGTGAGTGTAGAGTGGACCTGTGACAGACGATTTGGCGAATTGTAATTATGTGCGCTACGTAATTCTGTGTAATCGGCAAGTGTTCCAACTGTAATTCGGTGGAAATAAGCAACATTTTGAGCTTGTGTAATTTAACTTTTAATTTCACGAACCCACAAAGTCACAATACAATTATTCGGCAACTCTCGATTCTCTTAGAATTTACTTTTGTAATATTTTTGTCACATGATACATTTGTATACATTTTACAAAGATATTCATAATAGTACATAACAAACGAATTATTAAAGTTAATTAATTAACTCCAGCAAAGTTCCCATTTTACACCTTTCAAATTCTGAATTCCTTAAGCTAGATTTCCACTTTATTTTAGATGATTTCTCTCCTCTCTGTTTGATCTGCTTCAGATTAATTTACAAGGTATTTGAATATGAAACATTCATAATTAGATACATTTTAAAGTCATAAACTATTGTACAATAATACATTTGTATATACAATATCTCTATATTCATCTATTGGATTCTATATAAACTTCCCTTTCAAAAGTCTTTCATTTTTTTTTTAATCACTGGCCTTGTTTTGTTTAAATGAATGCACTGTCACTTCACTCTATATTTATTCTATACGATTCGCGCCCACCTCGGTAGCGTAGATGGTAGCGTGTGTGCCTCACGTTCAAGAGGTCCCGAGCTCGAATCTCGGCTAGGTTGAACTACCTGGATAAGGTTTTTTCGGGTTTTTCCCTTATCCTGGAAGACGAATGTCGGGTAGCTCCATGGATCTCGGACTCATTTCATCATTATTTCACTAATTTCATTCATCGTTCGATATCTCTTAACGTTGGAGGACGGCAATTTAATATATATATATATATATATATATAATTTGCAATTTTTCCTGATTCTAATTTTACAATTTATTATGGTAATTTTACATGAATATATCCAAGTTTCCACCGTTTCCAAGCTAATTGATTCCACGATTTACTTCATGGAAACAATTGGCTGCCTTCTAATTTTCCTTTCCGAAATTTCTAATCTGCTCCTAGTTTCTTATAATTCCTTTCTAATTCCTTTTATTTGTGTAATTTCTGGACTGCTTCCTCTCTCGCCCCCCTCGGTCGCTTAGATGGTAGCGTATGTGTCTCTCGTTCAAGAGGTCCCGAGTTTGAATCTCGGACAGGGTGAGAAACCTGGATAAGGTTTTTTTCGGGGTTTTCCCTTATCCTTAAAGACAAATGTCAGGTAGCTCTAAGCTCCTTGGACCACGGACTCATTTGAGCAATTTCATTCATCGTGCGATATGACTTAGCTTTGTAGGACGTAAATTACACAAAAAATCTCCCTCAGAGAAGTGGAGTTTATTTGGACATTCGATAACAAAGAGCGGGTCAAGGAACACGTTGTCCAGCTATGGAACATACAGAATGAGTAATAAATAACTGTAAGTCATCGTCACAAGATATATCTTATATACCTACCGAATATTTATTTAATGAACGGCATATCAAAGATCGTCTTCGTAGTATATGGGTAGCGAGTCAATAAGAAAACACTTTATAGCAGGCCTAATTTTCTAGCAATATGTTAATTCATCAGTAAACAGCCAAAGTATACCAATAATGTTATAAATAACTGTAACATAATAATTAAGTACTATCCTGAAAGCAGGACATCTAGTATTACAAATTATGTAATGTAGCATGCTGTAATTAACAAAAGAGTAGGAGACTTAATAAATATCACACAAACAACAGCGGCTCGTTGGTCTAGGGGTATGATTCTCGCTTTGGGTGCGAGAGGTCCCGGGTTCAAATCCCGGACGAGCCCATATTTTTTTTTTTTTAAACTGCAGCAAAGCGGTGATTGACATGTCGTATTCATTCTATCTAGAGTTAGAACTGCCTTTATGAAGCTTATATAAATGTTTTTTTTTTTGAAGTGAATAGGCAATGTGAATATCCTTAACAGGTCACTTAGCATTTAAGCAATCTAACCATACCTTGAACAATGAAAGCTAAAGTGAAATAGTAAGTCCAAATTAATTACAGCGCACTGGAAGATGTTTAATCGTGCTTCTGTTGTCTAGCAACAGAGATCTGTAGATTACATGAGCGCTGCTGATACCAAAGACTATGGCTATGATTTCCTCTTTTATTGGAGATCGTGTATATCTTTATACAACGTGGCGTTGGGGACTTAACATTGTTCATTTGAAGGACAGCTCTAGATTCAAATCTTCGTAAGAAGTCAAATACAGAAATAGAGCTATAAAATATATTATTAGCCTCCTTGCAGCAGAATTTGAATTAAGATTAGTAACATTTTTAATTACGTAGTTCCAGAACTGTTTATTGTACTATATCCAAAAATTTGGTCTTGAGCATATTTTATTTTCTTGGTTCTTTTTCGTTTTTTTAGTTTTTCAAAAACAAATGAAATATAGAAAACTACTCGTCACCAATTAAAATATAAAATATCATCTTACCCCAAGCAAAAAGAACCTCATAATTTTTTGCCAAACCTACAACAGTTAAAATTTAACACCTATCAACAAAATATACATATTTTATTTTGTTATAAGTTAAAATTTATTAAAGAATCCATAATTTTTGTAACAAATTTTATAATTAAATTCAAATCGTAAAATATTTACATCTTATACTCATCCGTTAACATTTTAAGTCGGAGTTAAATATTGAGTTTTATCCATATTTAACATAAAACCATTTGATGCAATAATGTTAGGAGAAAATGGAAGCACCAAGGCAGCTTTCTAGAATCACTGGTTGGCAATATAAGAGAGTCGAAGAGAAGTAATTGCTCAATTTACTTGGCTTCACGTCCTCTCAAGAACGAAGTTGCAACCTCAGAGGGGTACTTAGAGCTGAGTACAATTACTGACTTTGTTCCATCTGTTGCTTATGAAAAATGAGTGTTATATTAGAGTTACGTAAACAAAATTAATTTTCTAAAATGATGTCTTGTAAGTATTTTCTAGGGAATGTTGGGTAACAGAAGAGTCGCAATTTAATGTGTTCAGAGTTTGACGCTACACAGAATATGATATACACGGTGTTCATTTGTATCTGTGATTTTACCGCACAAAATTTGACGTCATGATTAGCATCGCTGATGGAGCGAGGTAATATAGGATTACCCTGGCGGCTTGCGATTGTATTTGATGTGCTGACAGCAGCTTTGAGGCCTCCTTCTAACGCCAGGTAAATATACTATTTGAGAGGTGGGTCCTCCCCACGTATTATAAGGGAGCGTAATTCGCCTGGTGCGCAGGTACGATAATTATTAAGCACTATAAGTACACTGTAATGCAATGCACTGCAAAGCTAATTATGCAGCCATAAAATTATACAAGGAAGAATATACGAAATGATAGGTCAATGAACACTTATTTCACAATGAACATCTGTTTTTTCTGTTATAGTAGACATATGTCCATATTGTAAATCTGTCACATAAAATAGAAATATTTCAAATTGATTTCAGTTCTTTTCTATCACCCACAGTTTCCTCAATGTAACTTCATTATAAACCAGAAAATTGGCGGGACATGTTCCATGAATGAAAATAAATTATTATTACAATATGTAACACTTTTATCTAAGTCTAAACAAGAAAATATTTCTAGTACATAGTCTTATGTGTCCATTTTCTTATATTTCCTTTCTCGTTTCCCCTTAAACACTGTTTGTATTGCCAGAATGAATGCTTGAGGATTTCTGTCATAACGTTACTTATTGCTTCCAGATTCGGACCAGTCACCTTATAGCGTCCAGTGTCTCTCTTTTTGCGAGTAACTCTTGGAAATGTTTGACGAACCTATTGGTTTTAAAGGACATAAGGAAATCAATATTAATAGACATTTTAATTAAGCGTGAGAATGACTTAAGTTTATATCGTATACTAATAAAACGTAAGACGTTTATGTCGCAAACAAATGTAACTTTTGACAAACATTACGCTCCGAGGGGCCCTTCTGAATCCCGGATAGCGTTGCATAAACTCCTCTAATAATTATATTTATATGTCGCACATATTTTAATGCCGGTACGAAAGTAGCATTCAGCCATGAAGATGCGATGCTCTGTGTTCATATCTAGGGGAAGCTAGTGGTATTAGTTACCAGCGCAACCACACTCAGAGTGCTGTAATCTGCTTACCACTTCTTCTCCATAGAGGGTACTATGATTTCAAGACTGACTCACCGGTCAGCTATGGCGCACTTCTTGCAGAATTGGAGGGTGGGAAATTGCGAATAAATAGGAACACCGTGTATAAACTTCCTCTAAATAAGTAGCCTAGGTAAAAGAAGGTTCTCATTTGGCTATAGGCAATGCTAATCCTACAAAAAATTTCGAAGCTGTCTTTGTGACTAACTCCACGTTAGAAATATCAATACAGCATTGCCTTTTATAAGTGGACAAGCATATAACACTAATATATTAACTGCAAATCTCTTTTATAATGCTATCATTTATAACTTCAAGTGCTGTTACGCTTTTCTGTTTACCTGTGGTCAGTATTTTGCATGCACTGAACTGACTAGTCCCTTTTTCAGAAGATGCAGTTGAAGAGGGTCTCTACGAAGTCCATTAGGTTTGAATCCCGGATAAACCCACGTTCTTTGCACTACAAAGAAGCGCTGCACTTGTTAGAAGTATGCTTATTTTTTGCTTTATGGAATTAGAATTGCTATCAAAGCCGTAATATAAAATAACACTATCTTGGCCTTCCAAGCAGATTGATAGTTAAGATTTATACATTATAGACAGTTTATCGACTACTTATGATAGATAGAAAAGCATTATTATAGATTTTTCAGCCTAAATAAACGATTTTAAAAATTAAAGTGTTTTTGGTGAAAAAGTGAATTAGTAATTCAAAAAGTGAAAATACGCAGAATATCACTCTTTGTTGTTAATAGCAGCATCTTTAATTTACGATATATGTACTACAGTTACCTTTAGATGGCTTCTAGTGATGCTCGCATTGGAGAGAGACCTCCAATTCCCATCAGCAAGGTCACACACACGAAACTACACACATTTATTATGGACAGGCTCAACGTTTATATTTCTTTATCATTTGGCAGGGTTGGCTAAGTAGAACTTAATTCTCCCTTCATCAATGAACGCTGGGTAAAATTATATAAAGTCATGGAAAATTTACATCTTATGTGTACATATAAAGTGATAAAACCAGGTAAGGTGCTCTTAAATAAGAAACCAATGCGAAGCTTAAACCTCGGCCACATTCCTGTAATATAAAAGTGGAGGGTTCGTCCGGGATTTGAACCCGGGACCTCTCGCACCCTAAGCGAGAATCATACCCCTAGACCAACGAGCCGCTGTTGTTGGTAAGAGGCTAACTACTCATTTTCTGGTAATTGTTTTCAACAGTTGCAACACCAACTCAAGTTTGACCTACTTCCTCTGAGAGCTAGAGTATCGTTAAATTGACTTGCGATCCGGATTTTGAGGTGGTAAAAATGATTCAGGTTGATTTTAAAACGTTACATATAATTTTAATTTGACTAACAGTGATATATATAATTCATTAATAATAGTGCACGCAAAACTGTAAAGCAATTTATGCTTGGATATACTCGTATGTATGTTCTATAAGTACAAAACGAGGTTATAAGAAAAATTATGAGATAATAGCGAAAATTAGTTGAATTGTATATCTTTTTATGTTCTGAAAAGAAAATTGAGAAAACTGTTTTTGAAGCAATAAATTTATCATTAGCATTTTTGACTTGCTAGAACATACACAGTTCCATGCAGAAGAAAGTACTTCACCAGTATATATTATATATAAGGACAAATATAATGGCAACGGACTCTGTACTTACTGCGGAAATTGAAAAACTGTCCTGTTTTGGAAGTCCAGTCCAGTGATATCTGCTTCGTTGACAGTAGGTATGCCTCCAGGTTGTGACAGTCGTGCGGAGTAACACAGGAAGGTGGATATTTTTGATTGACATATATACGGAGCCAAAATTAGTCCTGGAAATGTCTAAGTATGAAACATTTAAAAGGCTACAGTGGGACCGAAAGTAATATGATGCTATGCAAATGCATGTAATATAACATGTTGAAATATAATAATAATAATAATAATAATAATAATAATAATAATAATAATAATAATAATAATAATAATAATAATAATAATAATAATAATAATAATAATAATAATAATAATAATAATAATAATAATAATAATAATAATAATAATAATAATAATAATAATAATAATAATAATAATAATAATAATAATAATAATAATAATAATAATAATAATAATAATAATAATAATAATAATAATAATAATAATAATAATAATAATAATAATAATAATAATAATAATAATAGTAATAATAATAGTAATAATAATAGTAATAATAATAATAGTAATAATAATAGTAATAATAGTAGTAATAATAATAGTAATAATAGTAATAATAATAGTAATAATAATAGTAATAATAATAGTAATAATAATAATAATAATAATAATAATAATAATAATAATAATAATAATAATAATAATAATAATAATAATAATAATAATAATAATAATAATAATAATAATAATAATAATAATAATAATAATAATAATAATAATAATAATAGTAATAATAGTAATAATAGTAATAATAGTAATAATAGTAATAATAGTAATAATAGTAATAATAGTAATAATAATAATAATAATAATAATAATAATAATAATAATAATAATAATAATAATAATAATAATAATAATAATAATAATAATAATAATAATAATAATAATAATAATAATAATAATCATAATAATAATCATAATAATCATAATAATAATAATAATCATAATAATCATAATAATAATAATAATAATAATAATAATAATAATAATAATAATAATAATAATAATAATAATAATAATAATAATAATAATAATAATAATAATAATAATAATAATAATAATAATAATAATAATAATAATAATAATAATAATAATAATAATAATAATAATAATAATAATAATAATAATAATAATAATAATAATAATAATAATAATAATAATAATAATAATAATAATAATAATAATAATAATAATAATAATAATAATAATAATAATAATAATAATAATAATAATAATAATAATAATAATAATAATAATAATAATAATAATAATAATAATAATAATAATAATAATAATAATAATAATAATAATAATAATAATAATAATAATAATAATAATAATAATAATAATAAATAATAATATTTTAAAACTGTTGATTGCATTTGTTTAGTAAGTATGAATTTAAGCTTACTAGGGGGTGTCGCAATGTCTTAATTATCACCCGGTAGTTTTTATGCTCGGGGGATGAAAATTTTTCAATGTCATCATTGATCATTTGGGGCATAATGTTGATAGTTTCAGTGATTTGAGTCCTTTAGTTTTTTTATAGTGAGTGCCGGAAATAACTGAGATGTAAGATGGAGAAAATTGAGGCTCGTAGTATGATCATGTTCCTAAATTTGAAGTGAAAAACAGCCTGGGAATTACATGATGAGATGATGGCTGTTTATGAAATTAATTTTCCATCGTATGGCACTATTGTGAGGTGAAAGAGTAATATTAAAACTGGTCACATGTCCCTGACAGTTGAACCAGGAGCTGGTACACCGTCAATGACAGACGATGCTGTCACAGTAAGAAAGTGGAGTGTTTAATACTGGAAGACAGACGAGCAACCATTAAAATGATCATGAATGAGACACATCTTAGTTATGGTAGTGTGTGGAAAATTATTCATGACGAACTGCTCAAGTCTAAGGTGTCTGCACGGTGGATTCCACGTTTGCTAACCCCTTTCCAAAATCAAACACGGCGTGACATTTCAAGACAGTTGTTGATGCTGTTGGAAGAGGATGGAGATGATTTTTTGAACGTCTAGTAACCATGGATGAATCCTGGATCTGTCAGTATGATCCAGAGACCAAAACTAAGAGCATGGAATGAAATCTTGCCGATTTCTCCCTCCCAAAATGGCAAAGGTGCAAAAGTCAGCTGGGAAGGTCATGCTTTCAGTTTTCTGGGACTGTCTTGAAGTCATCCTTACAGATTATCTTGCCAAGGGTCAAACCATCACTGGCAGATCTACTGCAATCTTCTGGACAAGTTACGAGCAGCTCTGATTAACAAACGACGTGGTATGCTCTCCAAAGGTGTTCGTCTTCTGTCTGACAATGCACCAGCTCATTCATCTCAAGTTGCAGTTGACAAAACAAGGGAATGTGGCTTTGAGACCTTACAGCATCCGCCTTATTCGCCCGATCTCGCACCAAGTGACTTTTTCTGATTCTCGGAAATGAAGAATCCGTTGCGTGGTCGCCGATTTGACAACACAAATGACGTCATTAATGAAGTGGAGTGGAAGCGTGGTTTAAAGCGAATTCTGCAGACTTCTACAATCAAGGTATTCGGAAGGTCAAGAAATGCTGGAAAAATGTGTAAATCTGGATATTGAGTACGTAGAGAAGAACTAACAAGCACATATCAACACAAACTCTCTATCACATTTTTTAAAGGGTGATAATTAAAACTTTACAACACCCCCTCGTACTCTGAACTCTAATAATACAGTCAGGTAGAGTGCATGCTGTAATATAGGAGTTCAATCAGACCACCAAAAGAAAGCATTTAATTATTTAAAACGGCATCAATATATATTGTCTATAACAATAAAGAAGAGGTAATTTATTGTCAATGTATAAACTTAATGAGAATAAAATAAATAATAAGAATATAAGAGTAAACACAAATGGAAACACAGTCTTAGCGAAAGACGCCATGATTGCACTGCCGATCAAGAAGCAAATGAGGTGCGAAATCACTTTATAAACAAAAATCAATAAATGGAAAAGATTCCACAATTTCAACTACTTACGCAGAAGAGGTCGGCCAGTTCTTCAACTTAGGCTATGACTTTGTCACATTTCTATCACTACATAGGAATGCCAAGCAATTGATACATAGCATTAGCCGAAAAAAACATATGGGGCCCTAACAGTAATTAATTTTCAAGAAAATCACTTTTGAATGGTGACAGCAATGTTATAGCAAAAGATTACACACAGGGACCTAAAGAAAGAATATTGGATTTTGCTAGCAAAAATGTAAAATCATCTTTATCAAGCCGCCGTTCATGTGTTATTAACGGAACTTTTAACAAATGGAGCAGCCAGCGACAATGGGGAATCAGCTTGCCTAAAGAAAAATGTCCATCCAACTACAGAGAGGGCTCAAATATAAATTGTCTGAACTAAATTTAGTACTTTATAATAGGTTGTTTTGAATTTTCAGGACTATATAAAACTTTTGCGCCAATTTGTAATTTCTTTTTTCAAGATATCCAAACTCAGGGTTAAACGTTTTTATTTAAAATTTTATAGATTTTAGATCAGGAATCCATACGTAAGAGAAATATTGGGAATATGTAGTAAATGAAATTGAAAGAGCATGAGCAAAATAAAAAGAACAATAAAAAGAAAGCCAAAAAATGTGTAATAGTTAAAGTAAAATGAGCCAAAGAATAATGGAGAATTTAATGTCAGGACTGCATGGTAGCTCAAAGGTTAAGAGCAACTGGACGGAAACCAGGAGATCCGTGGTTCAAATCCCGGCCATGGCATTGAATTTTTCTTATTGACTCTATCTATCAAAGCGCTTAGCCTATATACGGCTACTGTGGAGAAATGATTAATTTCCATCAGTTAACTAAAATAATAAGAGTTAAATGATGAAGCCTGGACTTAAGTACTGACGATAGTAAGTCGCCACAAACGGTGTATCTCGGATGCGAGAGCTCCTAGTGGTCTACCGGGGAAATATGTGAGTCAACTGGAGAATTTAATGTCAGGACGGCACGTTGGCCATGGTAGCTCAAAGGTTAAGAGCGACTGGACGGAAACCTGGAGATCCGTGGTTCAAATCCCGGCCATGGCATTGAATTTTTCATATTGACTCTATCTATCAAAACCCTTAGCATATATACGGCTACTGTGGAGAAATGATTAATTTCCATCAGATAACTAAAATAATAAGAATTAAATGATGAAGGCTGGGACTTAAGTACTTACGATAGTAAGTCGCCACAAACGGTGTATCTCGGATGCGAGAGCTCCTAGTGGTCTACCGGGGAAATATGTGAGGCAACTGGAGAATTTAATGTCAGGACGGCACGTTGGCCATGGTAGCTCAAAGGTTAAGAGCGACTGGACGGAAACCTGGAGATCCGTGGTTCAAATCCCGGCCATGGCATTGAATTTTTCATGTTGACTCTATCTATCAAAACCCTTAGCCTATATACGGCTACTGTGGAGAAATGATTAATTTCCATCAGTTAACTAAAATAAAATATAAATTAACTAACATGCCCGTAAAATGAATGACAGTCGTTAACAGACTAAGGCGGTACTGAGCTATGAGACTGGATTCTGCAGCATGTGCTGAATTGCTCAGCAACTCTTTTCTTATACTCTTAATCTTCCAAACCTAAGAACAACAGAGTACCTTGCTGGGGTACATAAATGCACTACACGTCCCTCACAATATAGGCCAGACTTCATGTTTACGGTTGAAAGCACTTTATACGAGCTTTTTTTTTTTTTTTTTTGTTCTAATTTACGTCCTCCAACGTTAAGTTATATCGGATGATGAATGGAATGGGTGAAATGATGCTTAAATGACTCCAGGGTCCATAGAGCTTAGAGTTACCCGACATTCATCTTTCAGGATAAGGGTAAACCCCGGAAAAACCTTATCCAGATTAACTCACTCGGACCGAGATTCGAATTCGGGACCTCTTGAACGTTAGGTCCGAGGTGGACCATAACAGTCTTAATAAAAATTACCAAAGCAAGAGCAACACGTTGGTCTAGGAGTATGATTCTCGCTTTTGCTGCAAGAGGTCCCGGGTTGAAATCCCGGACGAGCACACCTTATTTTTTTTTCACTGCTGCGAAGCTGTGTACCTATTTTCGACATGTATTCAGGCTATCTGGAACCAGAACTGTTTTTATTAAACCAAGAGGACAATTTGTCCTTAACAGAACATTCAGCATCTAAGTAATCTAACCATATCTGGAATAGTATAGGTAGCTAAAACGGAAATTTAAATCCATAACTTTACAAACTCTAGAAGATGATCAGTGTTGTTGTCCAGGAAATTAACGATAACAGAGGTCAGATGGTGCCATGAGCGCTACGGATAGCACAGACTATGGCATGTGATTTCCTATTTTATTATACAATATGTAGATATTTAGCTTGGTGTTGGAGACTTAACATGACACGTTTGGAGAACACTTTCATTTTCTTCGTAGAAGATATACATATAGAGCGACAAAAGAGGTATGGTCTTCACAAACAAGGAAGCTATGCACAGTGAAACTTCCACGTCGTTGCTCCGAAGTAAAAACATAGGGCTCGTCCGGGATTTGAACACGGGACCTCTCGCACCCTAAGCGAGAATCATACCCCTAGACCAAAGAGTCTCACGTGCTGCATTAATACTCGTCCGGGATTTGAACACGGGACCTCTCGCACCCTAAGCGAGAATCATACCCCTAGACCAAAGAGTCTCACGTGCTGCATTAATATTAACTACTATATTTTCATAACTGTTACATCAGCACGAGTGTAAGCTGCTTTCCCCCGTGGTTCAGTACATCTTGCTGTTTCTGCCAGTTACTAATTAACGCAGATCGGCATTTTGATAAACATAAAAAGGTTGTACAATGATCTATAAAATGATACTGCACGTTTTCAAAAGTTCCCTAAAAGTTAAATTTTGTTCAATTTATTAAAAGATATGGGAAATATTAGCGTAAACAAAATTCACATATCCCAACCTCATTACTTCTCAACCCATTTAGATATATTTTTCCTACTCTCATCCAGACTAACAACTAAGTTTGAACATCTTTATCAGCTGTAAAGTAATTATGGATTGTGTGTGTGTGTGTGTGTGTGTGTGTGTGTGTGTGTGTGTGTGTGTGTGTGTGTGTGTGTGTGTGTGTGTGTGTGTGTGTGTGTGTGTGTGTGTGTGTGTGTGTGTGTGTGTGTGTGTGTGTGTGTGTGTGTGTGTGTGTGTGTGTGTGTGTGTGTGTGTGTGTGTGTGTGTGTGTGTGTGTGTGTGTGTGTGTGTGTGTGTGTGTGTGTGTGTGTGTGTGTGTGTGTGTGTGTGTGTGTGTGTGTGTGTGTGTGTGTGTGTGTGTGTGTGTGTGTGTGTGTGTGTGTGTGTGTGTGTGTGTGTGTGTGTGTGTGTGTGTGTGTGTGTGTGTGTGTGTGTGTGTGTGTGTGTGTGTGTGTGTGTGTGTGTGTGTGTGTGTGTGTGTGTGTGTGTGTGTGTGTGTGTGTGTGTGTGTGTGTGTGTGTGTGTGTGTGTGTGTGTGTGTGTGTGTGTGTGTGTGTGTGTGTGTGTGTGTGTGTGTGTGTGTGTGTGTGTGTGTGTGTGTGTGTGTGTGTGTGTGTGTGTGTGTGTGTGTGTGTGTGTGTGTGTGTGTGTGTGTGTGTGTGTGTGTGTGTGTGTGTGTGTGTGTGTGTGTGTGTGTGTGTGTGTGTGTGTGTGTGTGTGTGTGTGTGTGTGTGTGTGTGTGTGTGTGTGTGTGTGTGTGTGTGTGTGTGTGTGTGTGTGTGTGTGTGTGTGTGTGTGTGTGTGTGTGTGTGTGTGTGTGTGTGTGTGTGTGTGTGTGTGTGTGTGTGTGTGTGTGTGTGTGTGTGTGTGTGTGTGTGTGTGTGTGTGTGTGTGTGTGTGTGTGTGTGTGTGTGTGTGTGTGTGTGTGTGTGTGTGTGTGTGTGTGTGTGTGTGTGTGTGTGTGTGTGTGTGTGTGTGTGTGTGTGTGTGTGTGTGTGTGTGTGTGTGTGTGTGTGTGTGTGTGTGTGTGTGTGTGTGTGTGTGTGTGTGTGTGTGTGTGTGTGTGTGTGTGTGTGTGTGTGTGTGTGTGTGTGTGTGTGTGTGTGTGTGTGTGTGTGTGTGTGTGTGTGTGTGTGTGTGTGTGTGTGTGTGTGTGTGTGTGTGTGTGTGTGTGTGTGTGTGTGT
>CM060949.1:72925690-73130690 GCA_030765055.1 Mantis religiosa | reverse complement strand
TATATTTATTCTATATGATTCGCGCCCGCCTCGGTTGCTCAGATGGTAGTCTGCCTCACGTTCAAGAGGTCCCGAGTTCAAAAATCGTTTAGGGTGAGGTAATTGGATAATGTTTTTTCGGGGCTTTCCCTTATCCTGGAAGACGAATGTCGGGTAGCTCCTAGCTCTATGGACCCCGGACTCATTTGAGCATCATTTCACCAATTTCATTCATCGTCCGATATGACTTAACGTTGGAGGACATAAATTACAATTACAAAAAAAAAAAAAAAAAAAAAAAAAACCCTCAGTGAAGTGGAGTTTATTTGGACACTCGATAAGAAAGAGTAGGGACAAGGAACACGTTGTCCAGCTATAGAACATACAGAATGAGTAATAAATAAGTGTAAGTCATCGTCACAAGATATATCCTATATACCTACCGAATATTTCTTTAATGAACGGCATATTAAAGATCGTCTTCGTAGTATATGGGTAGCGAGTCAATAAGAAAACACTTTATAACAGGCATCACTAAACAGCCAACATATACCAATAATCTTATAAAGTACTGTAACTTAATAATAATTTAAGTATCCTGAAAGCAGGACATGTAATATTACAAATTATGTAATGTAGCATGCTGTAATTAACTAAAGAATAACAGACTTAATAAATATTACACAAAAAGAACGGCTCGTTGGTCTAGGGGTATGATTCTCGCTTTGGGTGCGAGAGGTCCCGGGTTCAAATCCCGGACGAGCCCATTTTTTTTTCTTTTTTTTTCCTGCAGCAAAGCGGTGATTGACAAGTCGTATTCATGCTATCTAGAGTTAGAACTGCCTTTATCAAGCGTATATAAATGTTTTTATGAACTGAATAAGCAATGTGAATATCCTTAGCAGGTCATTTAGCATTTAAGCAATCTAACCATGTTTGGAACAATGAAAGCTAAAGAGAAATGGTAAGTCCAAAATAATTACAGCGCACTAAAAGATGTTTAATCCTGCTTCTGTTGTCTGTAGATTACATGAGCGCTGCTGATACCAAAGATTATGGCTAAGATTTCCTCTTTGATTGGAGAACGTGTATATCTTTATATAACGTGGCTTTGGGGACTTAACATTGTTCATTTGAAGGACAACTCTATATTCAAATCTTCGTAAGATATCAAATACACAAATAGAGCTATAAAATATATTATTAGCCTCCTTTCAGCAGAATGTGAATTAAGATTAGTAACATTTTTAATTACGTAGTTCGAGAACTGTTTATTGTATTATATCCAAAAATTCGGTCTTGATTATTTTTTGCATTCTTGTTATTGTTTTTTTTTCAATAGCAAACAAATGTAGGAAACTAGTCGTCACTAGTTACAATACATAATATCATTTTACCCGGAGGCAAACCTACAACAGTTAAAATTCAACACTTATCAACAAAATACACATATTTAATTTTGTTATAATTAAAATTCATTCAAGAACCGATAATGTTTGTAACTAATTTTATAATTTAATTCAATTAGTAACAGACTTACAACTTATACTCATCCTCTAACATTTTTAATCGAAGTTTAAATATTGAGTTGTATCTATACTCAACATTAAACCATTTGTTCCAATAATGCTAGGAGAAAGTGGAAGCACAAAGGCAGTTTATTGGAATCACTGGTTGGCAACATAAGAGAGTCAAAAAGAAGTGATTGCAAATTTACTTGGCTTCACGTCCTCTCAAGAAATAAGTTGCAAATTCAGAGGGGTCCTTAGAGCTGAGTACAATTACTGACCCTCTTCCATCTGTTGCATATGAAAACGGAATGTTACTTTGGAATTATCTAAACAAAATTAATTTACTAAGACTATATCATGTGAATATTTTCTAGGGAATGCTGCGTTATGGAAAGGTCGCATTTGAAGGTATTCAGAATTTGACGCTACACGGAATATGATATACAAAACTTATTCTAAATAAGTAGCCTAACTGAAAGAAGGTTCTCTTTTGGCTATAAGCAATGCAAATCCTACATAAAATACGAAACTGTCTTGGTGACAAACTCCATGTTAGAAATATCAATACAGCATTTCCTTCAACAAGCATATAACATATTAACTACAAACCCTTTGTATTGTATAATTTTATCATTTATACACTCAAGGGCTGTTATGTATTTCTGTTTACCCGTGCTCAGTGTTTTGCATGCACTGACAGTCCGTTTTTCAGAAGTTGCAGTTGAAGACGGTCTCTCCGAAGTCCAGTAGGAAGTTAGGGAATTAAGAAGTGGTTGGTTGGTCTAGGGGTGTGATTCTCGCTTTGGGTGGAGGTCCCGGGTTCGAGTCCCGGATAAACCCACGTTCTTTACGCTTCAATGAAGCTATATACTTGTTAGAGATATGCTTAATTTTTACCTTATGGAATTACAATCGCTATCAATAACAAAATATTTTGGCTTTCCTCTAGCAGATTGATAGTTAAGATCAATAATATCATCAGCACTTTATCGTCTACCTACGGTAGATAGAGAAGCATTATTAAGTTTTTAAAACTTAAATTAATTTTTAGTAAAAATAAGAATTAGTCATTCAAAAACAGAAAATTTGGAGAATATCACTGTGTAATTAACAGCAGCATCTTCAGTTTACGATCGATATATTTACTACAGTTACTTTGAGATGGCTTCTAGTGACGATCGCATTAGACCGGTTTCCAGTTCAATTCTTATCAGCATAGTCATACACACACGAAGCTACACACATTTATTATGTACAGGCTCAATGTTTTTTATTTCTTTATCATTTCGCAGGGTGGGTTAAGTAGAACTTAATTCTCCCTTCATAAATGAAAGCTGGGTAAAATTATATAAAGTCATGGAAAACATTTACATCTTATGTTAGCATATCAAGTAATAAAAGCAGGTATGGTACTCTTAAATAAGAAACCAATGCGAAGCTTAAACCTCGGCCGCTTACTTCTAACATAAAAGTAGAGGGCTCGTCCGGGATTTGAACCCGGGACCTCTCGCACCCTAGCGAGAATCATACCCCTAGACCAACGAGCCGCTTTTGTTGGTAAGAGGCTAACTACTAATTTTCTCCTAATTGTTTTCAACAGTTGCAACACCAGCTCGAGTGTGACCTACTTTCTCTGAGAGCTACAGTAACGTTAAATTGACTCGCAATCCGGATTTTGAGGTGGTAAAACTGTTTCAGAATGATTTTAAAAAGTTGCATATATTTTTAATTTGACTAACAGTGAGGTTTATATACACAATTCATTAATAATAGTGCACACAAAACTGTAAAGCAATTTATACTTGGATATACTCGTATGCATATTCTATAAGTACAAAACGTTGTTATAAGAAAAATTATGAGATAATAGCGAAAATAAGTTGAATTGTATATTTTTTCATGTTCTGAAAAGAAAATTAAGAAAACTGTTTTTGAAGCAATAAATTTATCACTAGCATTTTTCACTTGCTAGAACATACAGAGTTCCGTGCATAAGAAAGAACTCCACCAGTATATATTATATAACAAATATAATGGCAACGGACTCCGTACTTACTGCGGAAATTGAAAAGCTGTCCTGCTTTGGAAATCAAGTCTAGTGATATCTGCTTCGTTGACAGTAGGTATGCCTCCAGGTAAGTCGTGCGGAGTAACACTTACAGGTAAGTGGATATTTTTTACATTATACGGAGTGAAAATATTAATCCCGGAAATGTCCAAGTATGAATAATTTAGAAGGCTACAGTTGGACCGAGGGTAATATGATGCTATGCAAATGCAGGCATGTCATATAAAATGTTGCAATATAATTATAATATTGCAAAGCTGTTGATTCCATTTGCATAGTAAGTATGAATTTAAGCTTACGAGAGGGTGTCGTAGTGTTTTAGTTATCACCCGGTAGTTTGTATGCTCGAGGAATGAAAATTTTTCAGTGTCATCATTGATCCTTCGGGACATAATGTTGATAGTTTCAGTGATTTGAGTCCTTTTGTTTTTTTTACAGTGAGTGCCAGAAGTGACTGAGGTGTCAGATGGAGAAAATTGAGGCTCGTAGTGTGATCAAGTTCCTGTATTTGAAGTGAAAAGCTGCCCGGGATATCCATGATGAGATGACGCCTGTTTATGAAAATAATTTTCCATCGTATGGCACTATTGTGAGGTGAAAAAGTAATTTTAAAACTGGTCACATGTCCCTGATATTTGAGCCAAGAGCTGGTAGACCGTCAATGCCAGACGATGCTGTCACAGTAAGAAAGTGGAGTGTTTAATACTGGAAGACAGACGAGCAACCATCCATATGATCATGAATGAGACACATCTTAGTTATGGTAGTGTGTGGAAAATTATTCACGACGAACTGCACCTGTCTAACGTGTCTGCACGGTGGGTTCCTCGTTTGCTAACCCCTTTCCAAAATCAAACACGGCGTAACATTTCAAGACAGTTGTTGATGCTGTTGGAACAGGATGAGGATGATTTTTGGAACGTCTGGTAACCATGGATGAATCCTGGATATGTCAGTATGGTCCAGAGACCAAAACCATGCGCATGGAATGAAAACTTGCTGATTTCTCCCTCCCAAAAATGCAAAGGTGCAAAAGTCACTTGGGAAGGTCATGCTTTCAGTTTTCTGGGGCTGTCTTGAAGTCATCCTTACAGATTATCTTGCCAAGGATCAAACCATCACTGGCAGATCTATTGCAATCTTCTGGACAAGTTACGAGCAGCTCTGATTAACAAACGACGTGGTATGCTCTCCAAAGGTGTTCGTCTTCTGTCTGACAATGCACCAGCTCATTCATCTCAAGTTGCAGTTGACAAAACAAGGGAATGTGGCTTTGAGACCTTACAGCATCCGCCTTATTCGCCCGATCTCGCACCAAGTGACCTTTTCTTATTGCTGGAAATGAAGAATCCGTTGAGGGGTCACCGATTTGACAACACAAATGACGTCATTAATGAAGTGGAGTGGACGAGTGGTTTAAATATAGGAGCTCAATCAGACCAGCAAAGGAAAACATTTAATTATTTACAACGGGCATCAGTATATATTGTCTATAGCAACAAAGAAGAGGTAATTTACTGTCAGTGTATAAACTTCATAAGAATTAAATAAATGATAAGAATATAAGAATAAACACAAATGGAAACACAGTCTTAGCGAAAGACGCCATGATTGCAACTGCCGATCAAGAAGCAAATGAGGTGCGAAAGCACTTTGTAAACAAAAATCTACAAATGGAAGATATTGCACATTTTCAAGTATTTACGCTGAAGATGTAGGCCAGCTCTTCAATTGAGGCTATGACTTAGTCAGATTGCTATCATTATATAGGAATGGCAAGCAATCGCTACACCGCATTAGCCGAAAAACAAATGAGACCCTAAAAATCCGACTGATTCAGAAGGAATTATTTTTCAAGAAAATCACTTTTGAACGGCGACAGAATGTTTTAGCAAATGAGTACAAAAAGGGACCTAAAGACAGAATACTGGATTTTGCTAGCAAAAATGTAAAATCATCTTTATCAAGCCGCCATTCATGTGTTATTAACGGAACTTTTAACAAATCGAGTAATCATTTTGTACAGTGTTATTTGTCATCTTGGAATTTCCTGGAGGACGACAAACGATATTCTAGTCGCCTACGCCGTGCCACAAAAGCATAAGAACTTCTACAACTATTTTGTAGACCAGCGGCTCAATAACTAGCATATGCCCAGAGATATGTGGAACTGTATAGGAAGCCGCCACCGCACTAAGAACGTCTCATTTGTACAAGAAGTTTAATACTCTGTTCAGAACCCTTCTATTCAGCATGTTCTCGTCTGCCAAATTGACAGACCAACATGTATATAGAAACTTACAAAGCCGTTATTAACAGTTGTTAGTGGTCATTCCGTACAGCTGTCAAAATTCCGCTTGTGACACATTTGGTACATGATAAAGCTTGGTACAAGTGTTTTGGTGTACCAGTGTCACTTTTTGCAAGTCTTCCAGTGCATCATCTTCCCAGAATTAGTGTGAACTAATAAATTGAGGCGCTCAGAATATTAACGGCATATCCCAACCGGCATAGAATTTTGAGATAGAAGCGTGGCGATGAACAGCTACCATCTAACTTTCATGTGATGAAGTATCAAAAGAATTGGGATATGCCAAAGCTGTCATTTTCCACCTTTAAAATTTGTCCGTAGTGAAAACGTACATATTCTCAATATAAAAATGACATATCCCAACTATCAGTGCTTTACTTATGACCGCTTTATTTAGGACTCATGCCGTTGTAGTGAACGTAGTGAATACGACACCATCTAAAGATGTATTCTTAAATCTAAAAAGAAGAGAAAAAAGGAATGAAAGAAAGGAGTGATAAATGCAACTGAATGAGTGATAAACAGAAGAAAGTTGATGAAAAATGTGGAGATTTGGAGATAAAGCTTAATTGTATTTGAAGATGTTAAAGGAAGCAAAAGTCTATTTTGTATTATTTTTTCTGTTTGTATAGTTTTTGTTCTAATAAAGAAAACAAATTCAAGGAAACTATTAATCACAATGGTTCAAAAGTTTTCACACAGACCTGAAATCCCTTAATTTCAATGTCCAGCAAATATCAAATCTTTATACTAACTACTTTCCATGTTCTGAAAAGGAAAAAAAAAAAAAAAAAATAGAAAGTGGCATTTAGCACAAAATGAACTTTTGTTGGGACTTGCCGTTACTATTCCAAGCGTCTCAATTGTATGCATCTGTCGATGCCTGCGTATTTCCACAAGAATACGAGCAAAGAATATAAACAGCTTCTCTTATTTTTCATTTGCATGCTGATATTGCGAATTTCAAACGTTTTAGAAATTATCCTTATCCAACTATAATTCTTTATAAATTAGATGTAAGCGTAAGAAAATAATATAATAAAGAAGTACGCAAGTGATGTGTAATTAACAAGAATTTTCAAAAATAGTCATTATTGTTTTCATCGTCATCTTCGGTAACCTTAAGAGTTACCCTGTTGGCTCGTTACAGTGGATTATTCCATCTACTTAATATAGGATTCTTTAGCACGTGTCATTGGATCAAATGCTGTATGTTCGCAATTTTGTATCTGCCATTTTGTTTGCATTGTTTGATTTTGTGCATAAACCTATAGATATTAGATTGGATTATTTACTTAGAGAATTTTTCTAGATCTAGGTACATAACTATAAATGAGGACCTTACTTCCTGCTAATGCACTGAAGCACTTCATTCAATAACTCTTGGAGGCATTTTCCCGCTTAAAATTTCCAGTAGATACATTAATGGTTAAGAAATTTACACTCGACTAAACTGTATATCTGCGTATAACTGGAAATCCATAAAATATATGTAGGTAGTAACTTGGGACAAGAAAGGGCATGTGTCTTTAAAACATACAAATCGCAACAGAACTTTTTGGCATTGTTTTTTTTTATCTGAATTTATCAATATGTTCGTCAGTTTTTAAAGTGCTATGGTCATTCAACTAATCTCTGTTTCATATAACCTTGCCCAGCTGACATGTATCACTCCGCTTGCAACTACCTTGCCCCTCATCCTAATTGGCTAAAGCTTTCGCGCCATAGGCCATAGGCGGTGCCTTCCCGTCACATTTAAGCCTGCAGTAAACGTCATAATAATTGCTGGGAAGATAGATAACATCATAAAAATAAGAATATGAAGGCATGAAAAAATAATGAAGTTTATAATGAAACTGAGCAGGTTGACACTGAATGAATGAGCAATGAAACTGAAACAAATTTATAATGAAAGGCCTTCGGGCTATTCCACTGGGAATTTCTTTTTAAAACCAGCACATATACCTTACAAAAATCCTTGTCTTTCAGTCTTAAAATCGTGTCACGCCATACTTGTGTGTCATTCATTCACCCAAGTCTGGCCAAGGTATTATATTTTGCGATTTGTATCCAGGTATCGTCTGATTGCCCTTAAATAACGTTTTCGCCACACAGCAATATCGCCCCTGGAGTAGTAAGTTTTCCTGTTGTCTCAATTCCATGTCGCGATGTTCCTGTGCATCTAACACACCTGTAAGGTCAGAGCACAACTGTTCGACTTCTCTCACTGACAAAGACGGATACTTCTCTGTGAGTGCATTAAACACATGTAACACAATGCCTTTTTCGCCGCTTTGTAAAGGTTTTCCCTTGCGATGCTTCAGCAAAAAAAAAAAAAAAAAAAAAAAAAAAAAAAAAAAAAAAACTGGCGGTAGACTCTACTATTGTACATATAATAAGTACACGCACAATAAACGATCAATAAAATAATTTAGCTCTGGCACTCGGCACAACACACCTTCGAATGGCGATATATGACTAATCCAGGTCAAAACATGGTCAGGGATAAAAGGCATATAAACTAATATGTCATCACTACCGCTAAATCACGTGCTATCGTATAATGTGCTTGAGAGCAAAGGAACCTCCTCTTTACTTCGTTTAAGAATTAACATGCATTTCAGATAAATCAACTCTGTTGCGTAATATATTTAATTCAGTTACGGAAATATAAATTTGACAATCCTCTTCCAGCATATAAAGATATATCACCATGTTAAATAACGAACTAATTGTTACCGCACGACAGTCTATAATAAACCGATGAGAGGTGATAAGGTCACGTGACCGTTAAGAGATACGGGGCAAGCTTATGTGAAACAAGGATTATCTATCGCGATCACTGTGACTCATAACAGTTTACATTACATTTTATAAACATAAGCTTCCTACAAGAGTTTATAATCAAATTCCAATCATCACAGATTTACAGTTTATACTCATCCATTAACATTAGCAATACAAGTATCAGTATTTGAGTTTTATCAAGATGCAACATAAAACCATTTGGTCCAAAAATCTTACGAGAAAGTGAAAGTAACAAGAATTTGTATGTGGTAATATAAAACAGTCAAACAGAAGAAACAGCGAATTGTCTAGGCTCCAGTGCTCATAAACAATGTAATTGCAAATTCAGAGGTACACTTAGAAATGAATACAAATTATTACTGACCCTACTCCATCCGTTGCTTATGAAAACGGATTGTTAAGTGAACATTTCCTGAACGAAATTAATTTAGTAATTCGATGTCTTGTAAGAAAATGTCTGCTTATAGAAGCGTCGGATTTTAAGGCATTCAGAGTTTGACGCTACACAGAATATATGGATCAAAATACTCTACATAAGTAGGGTGAATAGAGGAAAGTTCCCTTTTGACTATAGGCAACGCAAATTTCAAAGCTCTCTTGTGACAAGATCCAGGAAAGGATACCAATATACCCTCCGCTTTATAAGTGTACAAGGCTGTAGCATTATCTTTTAGGTACAAACTTTCTGTATCCTGTAATTTTATCATGTAAATGCTCAAGGGTTATCAGACAATTCTGTTTGCCAGTGGTTCGTATCCTGCACTGCACTGCCACTCCTGATTTTCAGACTTAGTGGTTCAAGACGGTGCCAGTAAGTCCACTGGGAGAGGATGAAAATGAACAACTGGCTCGTTGGTCTAGGGGTATGATTCTCGCTTTGGGTGCGAGAGGTCCCGGGTTCAAATCCCGGACGAGCCCGTGCTTTTATGCTACAACAAAACTATATACTTATTAGAGATGTGCTGTAATTTTGCAGTCTATATTTACCATTGACTTCAAAGTGACAAAGTAAAACAAAAACAATTATTTGACTTCTTCCAGCAGAATACTAGGATCAGTAATCCTTTCGCTTACTTGGGTTAGACAAGAGGAGCATTATGAGTACCAAAATAAACGTTTTTGAAAATTAAAGAGTCACCCTTGTAAGTCTTACTTGTGGGTGGTATAATGCAAATAGTGAAGACTCGGGAGTATCATTCTTTGTATTTAACAGTAGCTTTTTTAATTTACTAAAGTTCTTTTATATGCTTATATATGTGTATGTACTACAGTTCTTTTGAGATGGTGCCACGTGACACTCCTATTAGGGAGGTCTCCATTTCAGTTCCCATCAGCATAGGCACACACGAAGCTACGAGTACATACGTTTGCTTTGGAAATACTCAATTCTTTTTATTTCTACATCATTTGGCAGCGTGGGCTAAGTGAAAATTAAGTCCCCCTTCACAAATGTAGCGATGTAAGCTTATGTAATAAGATGCTGGTCAGTGATTTTTTACGCCATGAAATAAGCCGTTCTGATTGGTGGTTTAAGCATTACAACCAAGATGTATTCACTCTATATTTCGCAACGCTGGTATTACAATAGCTTATATCTTTACATTTGGAGCCCTTTGTTCAATGGGAAACATTTACAACTTATGTGTGTATGTAAAGCGATAAACCCAGGTATGGGGCACTTAAACAAGAAAGCAATGCGACAATTAAAGCCTTGTTCCGACGTGAAATGATAGGGCTCGTCCGGAATTTGAACCCGGGACCTCTCGCACCCTAAGCGGGAATCATACCCCTAGACCAACGAGCCGCAGTTGATTAAGGCACGCTAAGTGCTATGTTTCGCCCAAATTATTTTCAGCGGATGTACGCAGTTCATATTCCATTTCTACTGGAATGTGAACTGCTTTCTCAGAGATGTACAACATCGTTAAATTAATCAAGATTTTACTAATGTTGATATCACAAAAAAAATAAAAATTTATAAAATTGACATATACTTTTAAGGTCTTTTTTTGTTTTTTGTTTTTTTTTTTTTTTTTTTTTTTTTTTGTTTTTGTAATTTACGTCCTCCAACGTTAAGTCATATCGGACGATGAATGGAATGGGCGAAATGATGTTCAAAGCCCGGGGTCCATAGAGCTTAGAGTTACCCGACATTCGTCTTCCAGGATAAGGAAAAACCCCGGTAAAAGCCCATCCAGGTAACTCACTCTGACCGAGATTCGAACTCGGGACATCTTGAACGTGAGGCAAACATGCTACCACCACGATACCGAGGCGAGCTACTTTTAAGTTGATTAACAGTGTGATTTAAATAATTCATTAATAATAGTCCACACAAACTATAGTGTTATTTATGCGTTGATATGTATTATATAAGTATAAAGTAAAATATAAGAAAAATTATCAAATAATAGTGAAGATTTGTTAAGTTGTACACTGTGCCATGTTTTTTGATTAAAAATAGTGAAAATAAAATAAAATGGTTTTTGAAGCAAAAGGTTTACCTTAAATCCTCTTGTGTTCTTAGGACATACACAGTTCCCTGCAAATGGAAAGGGCAGCAACAGATATTGTGATACAAGGATATATACAGTGACAACAGAATCTAGTACTTATTGCGAAAACTGGAAAAGCGCCGTGATTTGGAAGTCACCTCTAGTTTTACCTACTCAGCTAACAGTGGTTATCGCTTGAGATTTTGACAGCTGTACGGTTTTACAGTAGTGGAAATAGTTGATATTATATGGAGACAAAGTTATTCACAGAAATGATTAAGCATTAAACATTTACAGTAGTTTTACAGTAGTGGAATTAGTTGATATTATATGGAGACAAAGTTATTCACAGAAATGATTAAGCATTAAAAATTTAGCAAGCTTCAATTGGACGAAAGGTAATTTGTGCTTGTCAATTGCCGGAAAATGGCTTTCGAAAATTCATTCATAAGTACCTATTCCGCTAACAGTAGTTACCTGTCCTTCCAGGTTGCGACAGTTCTCCGGAATGAAATGGCCAGGGCAGTGGGTTAGTTGACATTTACTTATACGGAGCCAAAATTATTCCCGGAAATGACCAATCATGGAAAAAAAATATAGAATGTGGACGGTGTTAGTCAAAGAATACACAGAAAAAGGTGTTAACATGCATATATATAATATATAGTATAATGTCATTTACATAATACTGCTTTAAAAAGGTGTTAATTGCTTTAGTAGTATTGGTATACATTTAGGGTGTACAGTGCTTACGCCTTTCAGGGTCACTATAGACCAAGACAAATGCATTTCATATAACTTTGGCACCAGAAATTCAATTTTTCAATATGTTCATCGTTTATGAAGAGTTATTGTAACTCATGACTGCCACATCATATTTTATGAACATAAATTTCCATATAAGTTTACAATCCAATTAAAATTCCAACTGATTTATAGTTTATACTCATCCACTAGTATTTTTTATCCAAGTATGAATATTTTAACCTTATCCTAATTCAGCATAAAATCATTTGGCCAATTAACCATAGGAGAAAGTGGAAGAAAGAAATATTTCTGGAATTACTGGGCGGCAATATAATCATAATGACGAAACTTTTAATTTTCTAGGCCCATGATGTTCTCCAAGAATGTAGCTACAATTTCAGTGGTTTACTTACAACTGAGTACAATTATGACCCTGCTCCCACCTTTGCTTATGAAAACAGCCAGGTATGCTAGAGTTACCTAAACGAAGTTAATTTTGAATGTCGATGTCTTCAAAGCACTTCTTAGAGAATGTTTGGTTATAGAAGGATCGCATTTTAAAACAACTGCAGTTTGACGTCACAGAGAATAACATAACATACCAGCTTACCTAAATAGGTAGGCTAACTAAACGAAGCTTCCCTTCCGGCCACAGGCCATGCAATTTGTTTTAAATGTCAAACCTCTATGGTGACAAACTCCAGGTTAGGAGTACCAACATAACATCCTTTTCTTAAGCGGACAAGCATACAACATTATCTATGAAATGCCAAATGTCTGTATTTGCAATTTCATCATGTAATTCCTCAAGGGCTATTAAACATTTCTAATTACCTGTGATCCGTATTTTGACATTGTGGGTTCGTAGAATTATAAGTCCAATTTGCCAAAATTCTAAATGTTCTTTATTTTCGTAGAGACACACTGTTCAATTCTCACGTTAAAACAATACATCACATGTACAGCATAATCTTCCAAGGTCGAAGACAAAAACAAACAGCGTTCTGATTACAATATCAGCTCTCGTTACAACACTTCACAGCTGTTTCCTGCTTACCCACCTCTTGGCGAGTCGTCGCTCTCTTAAATACCTCACTGATAATTTCTAGACTATTCTAAAATAAACCAGAAAACCGAATAGTTTTTATCAGTCAAGAAGTCACCAGAAATTTCCATTTATCTCAGTTTGTTTGTTTCAGCAGACCTTTATCTGCGTGCTATCTTTATCGGCCGGCTCTTTGTTTCCACACTGTCCGCCTATCAGATCCTTTGTGTAAACAAACTGCGCGATCGTAGATAACGGGTTCGCGACAGTATCTTGCTTAGATTGGCATTCCTCATTTTTCAGACTTTGTTGTTGACGGTGTTCTTCTCGAAGTCCATTAGGAACGTACGACAATTAACGAGTGGCTCGATGGTCTAGGACTATGATTCTCGCTTTCGCTGCCGGAGGTCCCGGACGAATTCAAGTTTTTAATCTACAACGAGGTGATATACTTGTTAAGGGTTATGATGTAACTTTGCCTTACTGGGATGGAATTTCTTTCACTGCTAATATAAAATAAAATAACAAATTTTATTTGTCTTCCTACAACAGTATGTTACTTAAGATAATCATCCCCTTATCACTTACTTATCTTAGACAAGAGGACCATTATACTTACCGGAAAACTCTGCATCGAGCTTTAAGCCTGGATAAACGTTTTTCTAATTAACATGGTTTTGGTAAAACGTTACACGTCTCTTAGTAAAGGCGGTATAATTCAAAAAGTGAAAATCGAATTTTAAGCCTGAATAAACGTTTTTCTAATTAAAATAGTTTGGGTAAAAAGTTACACGACTCTTATTAAAGGCGGTATAATTCAAAAAGTGAAAATCGAGTTTAAAGCCTCAATAAGCGTTTTTCTAATTAAAATAGTTTTGGTAAAACGTTACACGTCTCTTATTAAAGGCGGTATAATTCAAAAAATGAAAATCGAATTTTAAGCCTGAATAAACGTTTTTCTAATTAAAATACTTTTGGTAAAACGTTACACGTCTCTTATTAAAGGCGATATAATTCAAACAGTGAAAATCGAGTTTTAAGCCTGAATAAATGTTTTTCAAATTAAAATAGTTTTGGTAAAAAGTTACACGACTCTTATTAAAGGCGGTATAATTCAAAAAGTGAAAATCGAGTTTCAAGCCTGAATAAGCGTTTTTCTAATTAAAATAGTTTGGGTAAAAAGTTACACGACTCTTATTAAAGGCGGTATAATTCAAAAAGTGAAAATCGAGTTTTAAGCCTGAATAAATGTTTTTCTAATTAAAATAGTTTTGGTAAAAAGTTACACGACTCTTATTAAAGGCGGTATAATTCAAAAAGTGAAAATCGAGTTTTAAGCCTGAATAAATGTTTTTCTAATTAAAATAGTTTTGGTAAAAAGTTACATGACTCTTATTAAAGGCGGTATAATTCAAAAAGTGAAAATCGAGTTTTAAGCCTGAATAAGCGTTTTTCTAATTAAAATAGTTTGGGTAAAAAGTTACACGACTCTTATTAAAGGCGGTATAATTAAAAAAGTGAAAATCGAGTTTTGAGCCTGAATAAGTGTTTTTCTAATTAAAATAGTTTGGGTATAAAGTTATACGTCTCTTATTAATGGCGGTATAATTCAAAAAGTGAAAATCGAGTTTTAAGCCTGAATAAGCGTTTTTCTAATTAAAATAGTTTGGGTAAAAAGTTACACGTCTCTTATTAAAGGCGGTATAATTCAAAAAGTGAAAATCGAGTTTTAAGCCTGAATAAGCGTTTTTCTAATTAAAATAGTTTGGGTAAAAAGTTACACGACTCTTATTAAAGGCGGTATAATTCAAAAAGTGAAAATCGAGTTTTAAGCCTGAATAAATGTTTTTCTAATTAAAATAGTTTGGGTAAAAAGTTACACGACTCTTATTAAAGGCGGTATAATTCAAAAAGTGAAAATCGAGTTTTAAGCCTGAATAAACGTTTTTCTAATTAAAATATTTTGGGTAAAAAGTTACACGTCTCTTATTAAAGGCGGTATAAATCAAAAAGTGAAAATCAAGTTTTATGCCTGAATAAACGCTTTTCAAATTAAAATAGTTTTGGTAAAAAATTTACACGTCTCTTATTAAAGGCGGTATAATTCAAAAAGTGAAAATCGAGTTTTAAGCCTGAATAAACGTTTTTCTAATTAAAATAGTTTGGGTAAAAAGTTACACGACTCTTATTAAAGGCGGTATAATTCAAAAAGTGAAAATCGAGTATTAAGCCTGAATAAACGTTTTTCAAATTAAAATAGTTTTGGTAAAAGGTTACACGTCTCTTATTAATGGCGGTATAATTCAAAAAGTGAAAATCGAGTTTTAAGCCTGAATAAACGCTTTTCAAATTAAAATAGTTTTGGTGAAAAAGTTACACGTCTCTTATTAAAGGCGGTATAATTCAAAAAGTGAAAATCAGGAAGAATATCACTCTCGGTATTTCACAGCAGCATTTATCGCTTAGGAAATATTCACCACAGTTCGTTTGAGATGGCATTACATGACCCCCACATTTGCGAGGCCTCCAGTGTAATTCCCATCGGGATAGTCACACACAAAGCTACACACATTTGCTCCTGTCAATGTTTTTATTTCTCTCTCATTGGCAGCGTTGGTTAAGTAGAACTAAATACTCCCTTCACAAATGTACGCCGGTTAAGGCTATATAATAAACTACCGATTAGTGGTACTTTTTCTCATGAAATAAGTTGTTCTGATTGGTGGTTGAAGCATTACAATCAAGATGTACATACTAATCTTTGTTTCATATAACTTTGCCCCGCTGAAATGTATCACTCCACGTGGAACTACCTTCCCCCTCATCCTAATTGGCTAATGCGTTCATGCCATAGGCTCTATGCGGAGCCTTCCCGTCACATTTAAAACTGCAGTAAACGTCATAATAAGTACTAGGAAGACAGATAAAGCCATACAAATAAGAATATGAAGGCATGCAAAAATAGTGAACTTTATAATAAAACTGAGCAAGTTGAAACTGAATGAATGAGCAACGAAACTGAAACAAGTTTATAATGAAAGGCCTTCGGCCTTTCCCACTGGGACATTTTAGAAACAGCACACATATCTTACAAAAGTGCTTGTCTTTCACTCTTAAAAGTCGTGCCACGCCATACTTGTCGTATGTCCTTCATTCACCCAAGTCTTGTCAAGGCAATGTATATTGCGATTTGTATCCCGGTACAGTCTGATTGTTCTTAAATAACATCTTCGCCACACAGCAATATCGCCCCTGGAATGCTAAGTTCTCCTGTTGTCTCAATTTCATGTCGCGATGTTCCTACGCATCTAACACACCTGTGAGTTCAGAGCACAGCTGTTCGACTTCTCTCACTAACAAGGACGGATCCTTCTCTGTGAGTGCATTAAACATATGCACCACAATTCTTTTTTCGCCGCTTTGTAAAGGTTTTCTCTTGCGATGCTTCAGCGAAAAACTGGCGGTAGACTCTACCATTATACATACAATAAGTACACGCGCAATAAACGATCAATAAAATAATTTAGCTCTCGCACTCAGCACAACACATCTTCGAATGGCGATATATGACTAATCCAGTTCAAAACAAGGTCAGTGATAAAAGTCATATAAACAAATATGTCATCACTACCGCTAAATCACGTGCTATCGTGCCATGTGCTTGAGAGCAAAGGAACCTCCTCTTTACTTCGTTTTAGAATTAACATGCATTTCAGATAAATCAATTCTGTTGCGTAATATATTTAATTAAAACAGTTACGAAAATATAAATTTGACAATTCTCTTCCAACATATAAAGATATATCACCATGTTAAATAACGAACTAATTTTTACCGCACGGCAGTCTATAATACAACAGCAGCCAATGAAACGTGTTAAGTTCACGTGACCGTTAAGAGATACGGGGCAACCTTATATGAAACAAAGATTTGGTATATATTTTACAATGGTAGCGTTATATTTGGATCTCTTTAGATATCATCTGCTTGCATATAAAGCGACTACATGGTTATGCTGCAGTTTAACAAAAAGCAATACGGTAGTTAAACCTCCGTCGCTTTGTTCCGACATAAAACGTATAGGGCTCGTCCGGGATTTGAACCCGGGACCTCTCGCACCCTAAGCGAAAATCATACCCCTAGACCAACGAGCCACAATTCCCTGAAGAAAGCTAACTACTAACTTTCCTGTTTTTGCTTTCAACGATTGCAACATCAACTCGAGTGTGACCTGCTTTCTCTGACAGCTACAGTATGGTTAAATAACCCACTGCAAGAAATTTGATGTCACAAAAATGTTTGAAAATTATTTACAGGACTGACATCTATTTGCATACATTTCATTAATAACATTCTACTCAGATGTGTAATGAAATTTATACGTGGTTATACATTGTATGAGTATAAATACTAGCTATAAGAAGAATCATGAAATAATAGGAAAAATTACTTTAACTGTACATTTATTCAATGTCTGCTTTAAATAATATGGAGAGAAATTTAGGAAAAACGTGTTATTTGCCTTAGTAATATGAGTACACATTTAAGATGTTCAATCCTTTCTCTGTGCTGGGCCAGCATACACCCATACCAATGCATTTCATAGACTTTTGACTCAAGGATTTCAAGTTTTAATTATGATCATCGTTTTTGAAGCACTATCTCATCTGGGTAATCACACACGAAGCTACACACATTTGCTATGGATAAGTTCAATGCTTTTATTTCTTCATGATGTGGCTACGTGGGTTAAGTAGAGCTTAATTCTCCCTTCACAAATGTACGCCGTATAATGTAGTCCATGTGGCGGTTAAACCTCTGTCGCTGTGTTCTACGTAAAAATTGTAGTACTCGTCCGGGATTTGAACCCTAGACCTCTCGCACCCGAAGCGAGAATCATACCTCTAGACCAACGAGCCATAGGTAGGAAAGAAAAGAACACTGCTTAATTTATCACAATTGTCTTCAGCGGTTCAAGATCAACATCAACTCGAGTGTTGTTTATTTATTTTTATTTACTTTTTTGTATTTTACGCCCTCTAACGTTAAGTCATATCGGACGATGAGCAGAATGGGTGAAATTATTTATAAGATTTACATGTACTTTTAAGTCGACTAACAGTGTGATTTATATAATTCATTTAAAATAGTCCACACAAATTATAATGTAATTTACATAGTGATATACAGGATCAATCATCTAAAAGTTTCGTCACCAAAACTTTCAAAATAGTAGGTGCTATTAATGCAGTATTTTTCAGCACTATTTGGTTGTTAGAATCTCGTAGATTTAGCCTATAAGTCGATTTTAATAACGTTTATAACGTGTATTATTTGAAGTAAACGTATAATTTTTAAAAATGAAACAATGTCTAATTGCATCAAAAAATAAAAATTACGGTAAATTAGAATATTAATGGCTTTTCTACAGAATTGTAGCGCTAGTAGTTCATGAGATATCTTATTTTTAAACTTTTACACACCGTCACTTGTACTGCCTATGGTAGCGCACAGTAAAGAAAACCAAAAGTGTTGCAATGCCTCTGTGGTTTCTGACAAGTAAAGAGAAATTTGACATTCAAGGTTTGAGTTTTCAAAATGACAACCTCCAGCTTCAATACAAGCTTCCAGTCTCCTGTGGTAAGACTGTAATACACGTTCGAGCATTTCAGTGGAAATTTCAGAAAAAGCAGCAGTAATACAATAACTCTAATGGAGTCGAATCTGTTGATTGACCAAGGTACAGGTCCCCTTCGTCCTATCCATCGATTTGGAAACAATCCGTGAAGACCAGCTGTAGTAATTCGTGTGCTATGAGCTGGACAGTCATCATGCTGGAAAACCTAGTCTGCAGTGGAACGTCTTCTAGCATCTACAACGAGGGGATGTACTTGTTAAGAGATATACTGCAGCATTCAATTTACAGTGGTACAGCTGCTTTCAAAGCTAATATAATACAAAATAACACAATTTATTTGCCTTCTTCCAACAGATTGATAGACAAGATCAATAACCTCATCAGACCCTTATTGATTTCTTACAGTAGATAAACGTAAATAAACGTTTTTAAAATTAGAGTAGTTTTAGCAAAATATCATATATCTCTAATTATAGGTGGTATAATTCAAAAAGTGAAAATTAGCAGGAATATGAACCTCTGTATTCAACAGCAGCATTTTCGTTTACGTGATATTTATTTCGTTTTGAGATGACTTTACGTGTTGCTCGTATATGTGAGGTCTCCAGTTCAGTTGCCACACGAAGCTACCCACTTGCTCTGGACAGGCTCAGTGTTTTTATTTCTCTATCAATTGGCCGGTTTGGCTAGGAAGAACTAAATTCTCCTTCACAAATGCATGCTGTGTAAGGCTATGAAATAAAATGTTCGGTAGTATTTTTTTCTGTCATGAAGTAAGCTTTCCTGATTGGTGCTTTAAGCATTACAATGATGATGCAAACCCACTAATGTTTCGCAGTGCCAGAATTACAAAATATCTTATATCGTGGACATTTGGATCTCTTTGTCCAATGAAAAACATTTAGGTCTTATGTATGAGTATAAAGCGATAACAGCAGGTATAGTTAACAAAGAACCATGTAGCACTTAAGCCACCCTCACTTTGTTCCGAAATAAAAACGTAGGGCTCGTCCGGGATTTGAACCCGGGACCTCTCGCACCCTAAGCGAGAATCATACCCCTAGACCAACGAGCCGCAGCTACTAAAGCAAAGCCTTCTACTTAGTTTCTCGCAATTGTCTTCAACGGTTGCTACGTCAACTCGTGTGTGATCTTATTTCTCTGAGAGCCACGTCAAAATAACCTAGGGTTAACTAATATTGATATCACAAAAAAGCTTTAAAATTATTTATAAAATATACATATACTTTTAAGTTGAATAACAGTGTGATTTATGCAATTAATTTATAATAGCCCACACACACTATAATGTAATTTATACATTGATATACAGGATGAATCACCTAAACGTTCACTGCCAATATTTTCGAAATAGAAGTGCTCTTGATGTGTGCGCTTTTTTCCGCAGCATTTGGTAGTTTTAGTCTATAAGTCTATTTGAATAACATTTAGAATGTGTACATTTTGGAGCAAACGTATACTTTTTAAACATAGAAATACGTCTAATTGCATCAAAATCAAAATTAGAGTAAATTGGAATGCTAATGGTGTTTTTCGCAGGATTCTAGTGTCAGTAGTTTACGAGATATCATATTTTGAAACTTTTACACACGAACACTTTTACTGCCCGTGGTAACGCAAACAAAGGAAAACAAAAGACTTTGCAATGCTTCTGTGGTTCCTGACAAGTAAAGAGAAATTTGACAGTCAAAGCTTGAGTGCGAAATGACTACCTGCAGCTTCAATATAAGCTTCCACTATCGTGTGGTAAGACTGCTGCACACGTTCTAGCATTTCAGTGCTAATTTCAGAGCAGGCAGCAATAATACGTTGTTTCATATCATCGGGTATATTTGGTATGTCGTTGTAGATAGTGTCTTTCAGTTTTATCCATACAAAAAGCTCTAAGAGAGTCATATCTGGTGATTGACCAGGGTACAGGTCCCCATCGTCCTGTCCATCCAGTTCGAAACAATCCCCGAAGACTAGCTGTAGTAATTCGTGCACTATGTGCTGGATAGCCATCATGCTTGAACCACAAATTCCTCTAAGTATGCAGAGGATCGACTTCTGGCATCTGTGGAAGATGGTCTGTTAGGAGGCTGAGATAGTTAAGCCACTTTAGTGCTCATTCTATGAGAAATGTGCCTTTGAGCTGATGGTCACTACCCACACCACACGTCTAAGCTCCATGGACGCGACGTTTCACCTGACGAAACCAACAGGGATTATCAACAGACCAATAATGCAAGTTTCAGCGGTTTACCCTGTCATGATTAATACAGGTTGCTTCATCACTAAACAAAATACATTATGAATCTGGAGTATCGTGTCTTAATGACCATGCACAAACGTTAACACGATTCTCCAAATCGTTTCCTGTAGCCCTTGATGGAGAGAGATGTGATAGGGATAGAACTTACGTCGATGGATTATGCGAGGTACACTTGCGAGAGAGCAAGCGGCGACTAATTTGCGGCTCTTTTGCAACAGCAGCCCAAACATTAATTTCTCCTACATCTCCAGTCATCTGTTTGTTTGTGTTGCGTTTTCTTGGTGTTAAACTACCACTTTCAGGTATCTAGTTGACGATATTTATGAATAATTACCGAGATGGTTGACGTCTATGGGGCTTCTCTCCGCATACAAGAACGAACGGCATTCATCCTACTCTCTCCGTACTCCATGACATGACGGAATTTTCTGCAATGGCAAATCCCTCACAACCTACTACTTGAGCTGTCACTAAGTAACTAGAGCCTTGCAATGCACAAATGAACCGCAAACACGTGTAAACAAATCATAAGAACATCGTTGCTAGCGAATATGGTAAACAGAATTATAATTAATTTACCATACTTTTGAGTTTTGATGTAATTAGGTATTGTCACATTTGAAACCTGTGTGTTTGCTCCAAAATAACACCTTCTAAATATTATTAAAATCTATTTATAGGCTAAAACTACTATCCTGTAACTACCAAAAATGCTGTGAAAACCGCGTGTTAATAGCACTTCGCATTTAGGAAATATTGGCGATGCAAGTTTTAGATGAATCACCCTTTATATTCTATAATGACAAAATAAAATCTCAGAAAACGTATCAAGTAATAGCGAAGATTTGTTAAATTGTTTCCTGTTTCATGCTATTGTTTAAAAAATCTGAAAGGAAAGTTAAAGAAGTGGTTTTTAAGCAATGTTTAACATTAACATTTAATTAACATTGAATTTTGAGTTGTTAGGATATACACAGTTCCCTGCACATGGAAAGGACTTCACACGATATATTATGATATTAGAATACATACAGTGGTAACAGAGTCTAAAGAGGTCACGAGTTCGAAACTCGTTCAGGGTGAGTTACCTGGATAAGGTTTTTCCGGGGTTACCCCTTGTCCTTCAAGATAAGGGTAACTCTAAGCTCCATGGAACCTTGACTCATTTGACTTAACGTTGGAGGACGTAAATAACAAAAATTAATAATAAAATAATAAAATAATAATAATAATAATAATAATAATAATAATAATAATAATAATAATAATAATAATAATAATAATAATAATAATAATAATAATAATAATAATAATAATAATAATAATAATAATAATAATAATAATAATAATAATAATAATAATAATAATAATAATAATAATAATAATAATAATAATAATAATAATAATAATAACAATAATAATAATAATAACAATAATAATAATAATAATAATAATAATAATAATAATAATAATAATAATAATAATAATAATAATAATAATAATAATAATAATAATAATAATAATAATAATAATAATAATAATAATAATAATAATAATAATAATAATAATAATAATAATAATAATAATAATAATAATAATAATAATAATAATAATAATAATAATAATAATAATAATAATAATAATAATAATAATAATAATAATAATAATAATAATAATAATAATAATAATAATAATAATAATAATAATAATAATAATAATAATAATAATAATAATAATAATAATAATAATAATAATAATAATAATAATAATAATAATAATAATAATAATAATAATAATAATAATAATAATAATAATAATAATAATAATAATAATAATAATAATAATAATAATAATAATAATAATAATAATAATAATAATAATAATAATAATAATAATAATAATAATAATAATAATAATAATAATAATAATAATAATAATAATAATAATAATAATAATAATAATAATAATAATAATAATAATAATAATAATAAAATAAATAAAACAAATAACAGAATCTAATACTTATTTCGAAAACTGGAAAACTGTCCTGTTTTGGGAAGTCACATCTAGTTAGTATATACTCAGAATCTACTCAGCTAATAGTGGTTATCGCTCGAGATTTTGAGAGCTGTACCATGTTACACTTGCAGAGAGGTGGATTTAGTGGTCATTTATACAAAGCCAAAATGATACACAGAAACTTTAAGCATTAAGAATGTAGAAAGTTTCAATTGGAAGGAATATAATTTGTGTTGGAAATTGCACAATTGTCGGAAAATGATCTGTGAAAATCCAAAAATATATACCTACTCCGCTAATAGCAGTTATCCCCTCCAGGTTGCAACAGTTCTTCGAACTAAAACTTCCAGGGGGGGGGGAAATTAGTTGATATTTCAGTTCAATCCTCACAGTGTGCCGGGCCAGTTCCGTTGGGGAGGGGATCCGTCCCCTTCAGCTCCCGTGGTGCGGGCGCTGCGGACCCTTAGCACTCGTGATACCTCCTACGTTACTAGAACTGCCGAGCCCCTCCCTTCGGGGAGTTGTTTAGATTGAGTTGGTTTCGAGGTGGTAGTATGTTCCCGACACCCGCGGGAAATCGGGTACCTCCGGCCAGGGACCAGCCACCCGGAGGGGGCAGAGGGTTGCCTCATAGGTCGCGGATACTAGCCTGCAGAGCTAGTAGAAGGTGCGCTAGATCACCAGGCGGCCCCACCGAGGTTTTCTGTAGTCTTCCCTGCGGGTTGACGCGCGTAAGTGGCGTATACACTTCCACCCGTCTTGACATTGTTGTCGATGGTGGGGGGGGGGCTTTTTAAGAAAACAGATATTGCCCTATTGAAAGATCCCCGGAGTTTTCCTTCACTCCCGGGTAGAAGGAGGCCAGGATCCTAGGGCATTTGGGTAGATCCTCTGCACACAACAGTGTGCAGGATCAGTATAGTCGCAAACAGATGTATTTCATAGAATTTTGATACAAGAACTGCAATTTTTCAATATCTTCGTCGTTTTAGAAGCGCGTTCATCATTCAGCTATATCTCGCGATCATTGTGACTCATGACTGCTGCGTCATATTTCATGAACATAAGCATTATATATAAGTTTATAATCAAATTCAAATTCTAACAGATCTACAGTTAATACGCTAATATTTTTAATACAATTTTCAATTTTTGAACTTTATCCTAATTCAACATGAAATCATTTGGTCAATTTTAGCTATAGGAGAAAGTCGAAGCACCAAAGCAGTTTTATGGAATCAGTGGGCGGCAATATAATCATAAAGACAAAACTACGAATGTTCTAAGCTCCATGTGTTCTTAAAGAATGTAGCTGCAATTTCAGAGGTTTACTTAAAACTACGTACATTAAATGATCCAGCTCCATTCGTTGCTTATGAAAACGGTATCTTATGCTAGTTACCTAAAGGACATTAAATTATTACGCCAATGTCTTCTGAGCACCTCCTAGAGAATGTTGGGTTATGGAAAGTGCAGATTTTAAGTCCTTCGCAGTTTGACGCTACAAGAATAATATAATGCACCAACTTACTTTAAAGAGGTAGACTTACTAAAGGAATGTTTACTTCCAGCCACAGGAAATGCAAAAACTTTACATACTATTAAACTTGTCTTGGTGACAAACTCCAGGTTAGAAGTAACAACAAACCATCACTTTTTCAAGCAGACAAGCACACAACATTATCTATTAAGTGAAAACTTTCCGTTATCTGTAGTTTCATCATGTAATTTCTCATGGGCTACTAGGCCTTTCTATTTACCTATGATCCATATCTTGCTTACATTGACATACCCCTTTTTTCAGACTTTGCGGTTGCAGACGTGTCTACGAAGTCCATTAGGAACACATGCCCATTAACAAGTGGCTCGTTGGTCTAGAGGTATGATTCTCGCTTTGGGTGCGAGAGGTCCCGGGTTCAAATCCCGGACGAGCCCAATTTTTATTCTACAACGAGGGGATGTACTTGTTAAGAGATATACTGCAGCTTTCAGTTACAGTGGTACAACTGCTTCCAAAGCTAATATAATACAAAATAACCCAATTTATTTGCCTTCTTCCAACAGATTGATAGACAAGATCAATATCATCATCAGCCCCTTATGATTTCTTACAGTAGATAAACGTAAATAAACGTTTGTCATAGAAAGTAGTTTTAGCAAAAGTTCATATGTCTCTTACTATACGTTGTATAATTCAAAAAGTGAAAATTAGTAAGAATGTGAACCTCTGTATTTAACAACAGCATTTTCGTTTACGTGATATTTATTTCGTTTTGAGATGGCTTTACGTGTTGCTCTTAGGTATATGCGAGGTCTCCAGTTCAGTTGCCACACGAAGCTACCCACTTGCTCTAGACATGTTCAATGTTTTTGTTTCTCTATCATTTGGCCGGTTTGTCTAAGAAGATCTAAATTATCCCTTCACAAATATATGCTGTGTAAGGCTATGAAATAAAATGTTGATTAGTATTTTCTTTCTGTTATGAAATAAGGTTTCCTGATTGGTGCTTTAAGTATTCCACTAATGTCTCGCAACGCCATAATTACGAAAGAGCTTATATCGTTGACATTTGGATCTCTTTGTCCGATGAAAAACATTTAGGTCTTATGTATGAGTATAAAGCGATAACAGCAGGCATAGTGCGCTTAAACAAGAAACCATGCAGCACTTAAACCGCCCTCACCTTGTTCCGAAATAAAAATGTAGGGTTCGTCCGGGGTTTGAACCCGGGACCTCTCGCACCCTAAGCGAGAATCATACCTCTATACCAACGAGCCGTAACTGGTAAAGCAAAGCCTTCTACTTAATTTCTCGCAATTGTCTTCAACGGTTGCTACGTCAACTCGTGTGTGACCTTATTTCTCTGAGACCCACGTCAAATTAACCTAGGGTTAACTAATATTGATATCACAAAAAAGCTTTAAAATTAGTTATAAAATATACATATACTTTTAAGATGACTAGCAGTGTGATTTATACAATTAATTTATAATAGCCCACACACACCATAATGTAATTTATACATTGATATAGAAGATGATTCACCTAAACGTTTCACTGCCAATATTTTCGAAATAGAAGTGCTATTGATGTGTGCGCTTTTTTCCGCAGTATTTGGTAGTTTTAGTCTATAAGTCTATTTGAATAACATTTATAATGTGTACATTTTGGAGCAAACGTATACTTTTTAAACATAGAAATACGTCTAATTGCACCAAAAATCGAAATTACAGTAATTAGAAATGTTAATGGTGTTTTCCACAGGAATCTAGTGCCAGTAGTTCACGACATATCTTATTTTGAAACTTTTACACACCGACACCTGTACTGCCCGTGGTAGCGCAAACTAAATAAAAACAAAAGACATTGCAATGCTTCTGTGGTTCCTGACAAGTAAAGAGAAATTTGACATTCAAAGCTTGAGTGCGAAATGACTACCTACAGCTTCAATATAAGCTTCGACTCTCCTGTGGTAAGACTGCTGCACACGTTCTAGCACTTCAGTGGTAATTTCAGAGCAGGCAGCAATAATACGTTGTTTCATATCATCGGGTATATTTGGTATGTCGTTGCAGATAGTGTGTTTCAGTTTTCCCCACAGAAAAAGCTCTAAGGGAGCCAGATCTGGTGACTGACCAAGGTACAGGTCCCCATCGTCCTATGCATCGATTTCCAAACAATCCCTTAAGCCTAGCTGCAGTAATTCGTGCACTATGGGCTGGATAGCCATCATGCTTGGACCACAAGTTCCTCCTAGTCTGCAGAGGAACATCTTCTAGCATCTGTGGAAGATGGTCTGTTAGGAAGCTGAGATAGTTAGGCCACTTTAGTGCTCATTCTAAGAGAAATGTGCCTTTGAGCTGATGGTCACTACCCCTCACCACACGTCTGAACTCCATGGACGCTGACGTTCCACCTGACGAAACCAACAGGGATTATCAACAGACCAATAATGCAAGTTTCTGCGGTTTACCTCGTCATGATTAATACAAGTTGCTTCATCACTAAACAAAATACATTATGAATCTGGAGTATCGTGTCTTAATGACCATGCACAAACGTTAACACGATTCTCCAAATCGTTTCCCGTAGCCCTTGATGGAGAGAGATGCGATAGGGATGGAACTTACGTCGATGGATGATGCGAGGTACACAGCCTGACTCATCACACGTGCGAGTATGCGGGGCGGATCTTTCGCAACAGCAGCCCAAACATTAATTTCTCCTACATATCCAGTCATCTGTTTGTGTGTGTTGCGTTTTCTTGGTGTTAAGCTACAACTTTCAGATATCTAGTTGACGCCCCGTAGGGGAGGGGATTCGTCCCTTTCAGCTGCCAAGGTGCGGGCGCTGCGGACCCTTAGCACCCGTGGTACCTCTGACGTTACTAGAGGAACCTCGGGCCGAACAGTTGAGCCCCTCCCTCTGGGAGCTGTTCGGATTGGGTTGGTCTCGAAGGGGTAGTGTGTTCCTGCCACCCACGGGAAATTGGATACCTCTTGCCAGGCTCCGGCCGCCCGGAGGTTGTAGAGGGTTGCCTCATAAGTCCCGGGTACTAGCCTGCAGAGCTAGTAGCTGGTGTGCTAAATCACCGGCGGCCATACGAAGGTTATTTGGTAGGCGGTTCATTAAGGACCGGCTCGTAAGTGGCGTATCCACTTCCGTCCTGTCTGCAGTGTGCAGCGTGGGGGGGGGGGCAGTTTATAAAATAGGTACTGTCCTACGGTAAAAACCCGAGAGGCCCGGGTTCTGGTCCTACGGGTCCAGGGCTAATGGGACTAAATCCTCTCACTTAATATCTAGTTGACGATATTTATGAATAATTGCCGAGATGGTTGACGTCTATGGGGTATGTTTTCGCATACACCATACAAGAACGAACTGCATTCTTCCTACTATCTAGGTACACCATGGTATGGCAATGGCATATGCCTCACATCCTACTGCTTGAACTATCACTAAGTGACTAGAATGATGCAATGCACAAATGAACCGCAAACACGTGTAAACAAATCATAACATTGTACCTAGCGAATATGGAACACAGAATTAATATTAATTTACGATACTTTTGATTTTTTTATGTAATTAGGCATTGTCGCATTTGAAACCTGTCTGTTTGCTCCAAAATTACACCTTCTAAGTATTATAGGCTAAAACTACTGGCCTCTAACTACCAAAAAATGCTGTGAAAACCGGATATCAATAGCCCTTCCTATTTAGGAAATATTGGCGATGCAAGTTTTAGATGATTCATCCTGTATTATCTATAAGTACGAAATAAAATATCAGAAAATGTATCAAGTAATAGCGAAGTTTTGTTAAATTGTTCTCTGTTTCATGTTCTTGTTTAATGAATCTGAAAGGATAATATCAAATGGTTTTTAAGCAATGTTTATCATTAACATTAAATTTTGAGTTCTTAGGTCATACACAGTTCCCTGCAAATGGAAAGGACTTCACACGATATATTATGATATAAGAATACATACAGTGAGAGGTAACAGAATATAAAGAGATCCCGAGTTCAAAACTCGTTCAGGGTGAGTTACCTGGATAAGGCTTTTCGGGGTTTTACTTTATCCTTCAAGATAAGGGTAACTCTAGGCTCCATGGACCGTTGACTCATTTGAACATCATTTCACCCAATTCATTCAGCGCCCGATATGACTTAACGTTGGAGGACAAAATTACAAAAAGTAATAATAATAAAATAAATAAAACAAATAATAGAATCTAATACTTATTTCGAAAATTGGAAAACAGTTCCGTTTTGATAAGTCATATCTAGTTAGTATATATTTAGAATCTACTCAGCTAATAGTGCTTATCGATCGAAATTTTAACAGTTGTACTGTGTTACACTTGCAGAGAGGTGGAATCAGTTTGCATTTATACAAAGCCAAAATGATTACAGAAAGTTTAAGTACTAAGCATGTAGAAAGTTTCAATTGGAAGGAAGATAATTTGTGCCGGAAATTGCACAATTGCCGGAAAATAATCTGTTAAAATCCAAAAATATATACCTACTCGGATAACAGCAGTTATCCCCTCTAGGTTGCAACAGTTCTTCGAAGTAAAATTTCAGGAGGCGTAATTAGTTGATATTTCAGTTCAATCCTCACAGTGTGCAGGGCCAGTTCCGCAGGGGAGGATATCCATCCCCTTCAGCTGCCGTGGTGCGGGCGCTGCGGATCCTTAGCACTCGTGGTATATTTGACGTTACTAGAGGAAACTCGGGCAGAACTGCCGAGCCCCTCTCTTAGGAAAGTTGTTTGGATTGGGTTGATTTCGAGGTGGTAGTGTGTTCCCGACACCCGCGGGAGATCGGTTACCTCCGGCCAAGCCTCGGTCACCCGGTGGGGGCAGAGGGTTGCCTCGTAAGTCCCGAGAACTAGCCTGCAGAGCTAGTAGAATGTGTGCTAGTTCAGCCAGACCACCAAAGGAAAACAATTATTTACAACGGGCATCAGTATATATTGTCTATAACAACAAAGAAGAGGTCATAGTATAAACTTCATAAGAATAAAATAAATAATAAGAATATAAGAATAAACACAAATGGAAACACAGTCTTAGCGAAAGAAGTCGTGATTGCACCGCCAATCAAGAAGCAAATGAGGTGCGAAGACACTTTATAAACAAAAATCAATAAATGGAACAGATTCCACAATTTCAACTATTTATGCTGAAGATGTCGGCCAGCTCTTCAACTAAGGCTATGACTTAGTCACATTTCTATCATTACATAGGAATGCCAAGCAATTGATACATCGCATTAAACGAAAAAACACATGGGGCCCTAAAAATCCGACTGATGTAGAAGTAATTATTTTTCAAGGAAATCACCTTTGAACGGCGACAGCAATGTTTTAGCAAAAGACTACAAAAAGGGACCTAAAGACAGAATATTGGATTTTGCTAGCAAAAATGTAAAATCACCTTTATCAAGCCGCCATTCGTGTGTTATTAACGGAACTTTTAACAAATCGAGTAATCATTTTGTACAATGTTATTTGTCATCTTGGAATTTCCTGGAGGACGACAAACGATACTCTAGCCGTATACGCCGTGCCACAAAAGCATAAGAAGTTCTACAACTATTTTGTAGACCAGCGGCTAAATAACTAGCATATGTCAAGAGATATGTGGAACTGTAATGGAAGCCGCCACCGCACTAAGAACGTCTCATTTCTACAAGAAGTTTAATACTCTGCTCAGAACCCTTCTATTCGACATGTTCTCGTCTGTCAAATTGACAGACCAACATGGATATAGAAAATTACAAAGCCGGTTATTAACAGTTGTTAGTAGCCACTCCGTACAGCTGTCAAAATTCCACTTCTGACACATTTGGTACATGATAAAGCTTGGTACAAGTGTTTTGGTGTACCAGTGTCACTTTTTGCAAGTCTTCCAATGCCTTATCTTTCCAGAATTAGTGTGAACTAATAAATTGAGGCGCTCAAAATAATAACGGCATAGAATTTTGAGATAGAAGCATGGCGATGCTCAGCTGCCATCTGCTTTTCATTTTATGAAGTATCAAACGAATTGGGATATGCCAAAGCTTTCATTTTCCACCTTTAAAATTTGTCCGTAGTGAAAACGTACACATTCTCAATGTAAAAATGACATATTCCAACTATCTGTGCTTTATTTATGACAGCTTTATTTAGGACTCATGGCGTTGTAGTGAACGGTAGTGAATATGGCGCCATCTAAAGATGTATTCCTAAATCTAAAAAGAAGAGAAAAAAGAAAGAAACGAATGATGAAGGCAACTGAATGGGTAACAAACAGAAGAAAGTCGGTGACGAAAAATGTGAAGATTTGGAAATATAGCTGGATTAGGTGTTTGAAGATGTTAAATGAAGCAAAAGTCCATTTTACACCATTTTTTCTGTTTTGCAATTTTGTTTTCTAATGAAGAAAACAAATTTAAGGAATTCAAATTTTCACATAGGCCTGAACTCCCTTAATTTAAATACTCAAAAACTATCAAATATTTATATTAATTACTTTCCATGTTTTGAAAAAGAAAAATAAAGAAAAAGAAAATGACATTTAGCTCAAAATGAACTTTGGTTGGGATATGCTGTTATTACTGTAAGCACTTCAATTGTGTGCATTTATGCGTTTTCCCACAAGAAGGCGAGCAAAGAACATAAACATAAACATTTTTATGCTGATATTGCGAATTTCAAATGTTTTAGAAATTATCCTTATCCAACTATAACATTTACATAAATTAGATGTAAGCGTAAGAAAATAATATAATAAAGGAATACGCAAGTGGTGTGTAATTACCAAAAATGTTCAGAAATAGTCATTATTGTTTTCATCGTCATCTTCGTTAACCTTAAGAGTTACCCTGTTGGCTCGTTGCAGTGGATTATTTCATCTACTTAATGTAGGATTCTTTAGCACAAGTCATTGGATAAACTGTTATATGTTCGCAATTTTTTATCTGCTATTTGTTTGCATTGTTTGATTTTGTGCATAACCCTATAGATATTGGATTGGATTATTTACTTAGAGAATTTTTCTAGATCTAGGTACCTAACTATAATTGGGGACCTTTCTTCCTGCTAAAGTACTGAATCACTTCATTCAATAACTCTTGGGGGCATTTTTAGGCTAAAAATTTCCAGTAGATACATTAATGGTTAAGAAATTTACACTCGACTAGACTGTATATCTTCGTATAACTGGAAATCCATAAAATATATGTAGGTAGTAACTTGGGACAAGAAAGGGCAGATGTCTTTAAAGCATACAATTCGCTACATAACATTTTGGCATTGTTTTTGTATCAGAAATGATCAATATGTTCGTCAGTTTTTGAAGTGCTATGGTCATTCAACTAATCTCTGTTTCATATAACCTTGCCCCGATGACATTTCACTCCGCGTGCAACTACCTTCCCCCTCATCCTAATTGGCTAATGCTTTCGCGCCATAGGCCATAGGCGGTGCCTTCCCGACACATTTAAACCTGCAGTAAACGTTATAATAATTGCCAGGAAGATAGATAACATCATACGAATAAGAATATGAAGGCATGCAAAAATAATGAAGTTTATAATGAAACTGAGCAAGTTGAAACTGAATGAATGAGCAATGAAACTGATACAAATTTATAATGAAAGGCCTTCGGCGTTTTGCACTGGGATTTTTTAAAACCAGCACACACACCTTGCAAAAGTGCTTGTCTTTCAGTCTTAAAATCGTGTCACACCATACTTGTGTGTCATTCATTCATCCAAGTCTCGCCAAGGTAGTATATTTTGCGATTTGTATCCCGGTACAGTCTGATTGCCCTTAAATAACGTCTTCGCCACACAGCAATATCGCCCCTGGAGTGGTAAGTTTTTCTGTTGTCTCAATTTCATGTCGCGATATTCCTACGCATCTAACACACCTGTAAGTTCAGGGTACAGCTGTTTGACTTCTATCACTGACAAAGACGGATTCTTCTCTGTGAGTGCATTAAACACAAGCACCACAATTCTTTTTTCGCCACTTTGTATAGCTTTTCCCTTGCGATACTTCAGCGAAAAACGGGCGGTAGACTCTACCATTATACATATAATAAGTACACGCGTAATAAACGATCAATAAAATAATTTAGATCTCGCACTCGGCACAACACACCGTTGAATGGCGATATATGACTAATCCAGGTCAAAAAAGTTCAGTGATTAAAGTCATATAAACAAATATGTCATCACTACCGCTAAATCACGTGCTATCGTGCCATGTGCTTGAGAACAAAGGAACTTCCTCTTTAATTCGTTTAAGAATTAAAAGGCATTTCAGATAAATCAACTCTGTTGCTTAATATATTTAATTCAAACAGTTACGGAAATATAAATTTGACAATTCTCTTCCGACATATAAAGATATATCACCATGTTAAATAACGAACTAATTTTTACCGCACGACAGTCTGTACCACAACAGCAGCCAATGAGATGTGATAAGGTCACGTGACCGTTAAGAGATACGGAGCAAGCTTATGTGAAACAAGGTTTATCTATCGCGATCACTTTGACTCATAACAGTTTACATCACATTTTATAAGCATAAGCTTTCTACAAGAGTTTATAATTCAAATCATAACAGATTTACAGTTTATACTCATCCATTGACATTAGCAATACAAGTATCAGTATTTGAGTTTTATCAAGATGCAACATAAAACCATTTGGTCCAAAAATCTTACGAGAAAGTGAAAGTAGCAAGAATTTGTAGGTGGTAATATAAAACAGTCAAACAGAAGGAACAGCGAATTGTCCAGACTTCAGTGCTCTTAAACAATGTAATTGCAAATTCAGAGGTATACTTAGACATGAATACAAATTATTACTGACCCTGCTCCATCGTTGCTTATGAAAACAGATTATTAACTGAGCATTTCCTGAACGAAATTAATTTAGTAATTCGATGTCTTATAAGCATTTTCTTGAAAATGTATGCTTATAGAAGCTTCGGATTTTAAGGCATTCAGAGTTTGACGCTACCAGAATATATGGATCAAAATACTCTACATAAGTAGCGTGAGTAAAGCAAAGTTTCCTTTTGACTATAGGCAAAGCAAATTTCAAAGTGACAAGATTCAGGAAAGCGTACAAACATCCCCTCAGCTTTATAAGTGTACAAGGCTGTAGCATTATCTTTTAGGTACAAACTTTCTGTATCCTGTAATTTTATCATGTAAATGCTTAAGGGTTATTAGACAATTCTGTTGGCCAGTGGTCCGTATCCTGCACTGCACTGCACTGCCACTCCTGTTTTTCGAACTTTGTGGTTCAAGACGATGCTAGTAAGTCCACTGTGAGCGGCTGAAAATGAACAACTGGCTCGTTGGTCTAGGGGTATGATTCTCGCTTTGGGTGCGAGAGGTCCCGGGTTCAAATCCTGGACGAGCCCGCGCTTTTATGCTACAACAATGCGATATACTTATTAGAGGTGTGCTGTAATTTTGCAGTCTATATTTACCATTGCCTTCAAAGTGACAAAGTAAAACAAAAAAAAAAAAAAAAAAAACATTTATTTGACTTCTTCAAGCAGAATAATAGGATCAATAATCTTATCGCTTACTTGCGTTGGACAAGAGGAGCATTATGAGTACCAAAATAAACGTTTTTGAAAATTAAAGAGCCACCCTTGTAAGTCTTACTTGTGGGTGGTATAATGCAAATAGTGAAGACTCGGGAATATCATTCTTTGTATTTAACAGTAGTTTTTTTTAATTACTAAAGTTCTTTTATATGCTTATATATGTATATGTACTACAGTTCTTTTGAGATGGTGCCACGTGACACTCCTATTAGGGAGGTCTCCATTTCAGTTCCCATCAGCATAGGCACACACGAAGCTACAAGTACATATGTTTGCTTTGGAAATACTCAATTCTTTTTATTTCTGCATCATTTGGCAGTGTGGGCTAAGTGAAAATTAATTCCCCCTTCACAAATGTAGCGATGTAAGCTTATGTAATAAGATGCCGGTCAGTGATTTTTTCCGCCATGAAATAAGCCGTTCTGGTTGGTGGTTTAAGCATTACAAGCAACATGTATTCACTCTATATTTCGCAACGCTGGTATTACAATAGCTTATATCTTTACATTTGGAGCTCTTTGTTCAATGGGAAACATTTACAACTTATGTGTGTATGTAAAGCGATAAATCCAGGTATGGGCACTCAAACAAGAAAGCAATGTGGCAATTAAAGCTCCGTCGCTTTGTTCCGACGTAAAATGATAGGGCTCGTCCGGGATCTGAACCCAGGACCTCTCGCACCCTAAGCGAGAATCATACCCCTAGACAAACGAGCCGCAGTTAATTAAGACACGCTAAGTGCTATATTTCTCCCAATTATTTTCAGCGGATGTGACGCAGTTCACATTCCATTTCTACTGGAATGTGAACTGCTTTCTCAGAGAGCTATAACATCGTTAAATTAATCAAGGTTTTACTAATGTTGATATCACAAAAAATTAAAAATTTAAAAAAATTACATATACTTTTAAGTTTTTTGTGTGTAATTTACGTCCTCCAACGATAAGTCATGTGGGACAATGTATGGAATGGGCGAAATGATGCCCTAAGCCCGGGGTCCATAGAGTTTAGAGTTACCCGACATTCGTCTTTCAGGATAAGGAAAAACCCCGGAGAAAACCTTATCTAGCTAACTCACCCTGACCGAGATTCGAACTCGGGACCTCTTGGACGTGAGGCAAACATGCTACCACCACGATACCAAGGCGAGGTACTCTTAAGTTGATTAACAGTGTGATTTATATAATTAATTAACAATAGTGCACACAAACTACAGTGTTATTTATACGTTGATATGTATTATATAAGTATAAAGTAAAATATAAGAAAATTTATCAAATAATAGTGAAGATTTGTTAAGTTGTTAATTGTGTCATGTTCTTGTTTAAAAATACTGAAAATAAAATAAAATGGTTTTGGAAGCAAAAGGTTTACCTTTAATTCTCTTGTGTTTTTAGGACATGCACAGTTCCCTGCAAATGGAAAGGGCTTCATTATAAATCGTGATACAAGAATATACACTGTGACAACAGAAACTAGTACTTATTGCGAAAACTGGAAAATCGCCGTGATTTGAAAGTCACCTCTAGTTTTACCTACTCAGCTAACATTGTTTATCGCTTTAGATTTTGACAGCTGTACGATGTTACACTAGTGTAATTAGTTGATATTATATGGAGACAAAGTTATTCACAGAAATGGTAAAGCATTAAACATTTAGAAAGCTTCAATTGGATGGAAGGTAATTTCTGATTGTCAATTGCCGGAAAATGGCTTTTGAAAATTCATACATTTGTACCTACTCCGCTAATAGTAGTTATCTATCCCTCCAGGTTGCGACAGTTCTCCGAAATGAAATGGGCAGGCCATTGGGTTAGTTGACATTTACTTATACGGAGCCAAAATTAATCCCGGAAACTGCCAATCACGAATATAATATAGAAAGTTGGCGGTGTTAGTCAAAGAATACACAGAAAAAGGTGTTAACATGCATATATATAATATATAGTATAATATCATTTACATAATACTGTTTTAAAAAGGTGTTAATTGCTTTAGTAGTATTGGTATACATTTAGGTTGTTCAGTGCTGACACTTTTCAGGGTCACTATGGACCAAGACAAATCTATTTCATATAATTTTGGCACCAGAACTTCAATTTTTGAATATGTTCTTCGTTTATGAAGAGTTATTGTAACTCATGACTGCCACATCATATTTTATGAACATAAATTTCCATATAAGTTTACAATCCAAGTAAAATTCCAACTGATTTATAGTTTATACTCATCCACTAGTATTTTTAATACAAGTATGAATATTTGAACCTTATCCTAATTCAGCATAAAATCATTTGGCCAAATAACCATAGGAGAAAGTGGAAGAAAGAAATATTTCTGGAATTACTGGGCGGCAATATAATCATAATGACGAAACTTCTAATTTTCTAGGCCCACGATGTTCTCCAAGAATGTAGCTACAATTTCAGTGGTTTACTTACAACTGAGTACAATTATGACCCTGCTCCCACCTTTGCTTATGAAAACAGCCAGGTATGCTAGGTTTACCTAAACGAAGTTAATTTTGTATGTCGATGTCTTCAAAGCACTTCTTAGAGAATGTTTGGTTATAGAAGGATCGCATTTTAAAACATCTGCAGTTTGACGTCACAGAGAATAACATAACATACCAGCTTACCTAAATAGGTAGGCTAACTAAACGAAGCTTCCCTTCCGGCCACAGGCCATGCAATTTGTTTTAAATGTCAATCCTGTATGGTGACAAACTCCAGGTTAGGAGTACTAACATACCATCCTTTTCTTAAGCGGACAAGCATACAACATTATCTATGAAATGCCAAATGTCTTTATTTGCAATTTCATCATTAATTCCTCAAGGGCTATTAAACATTTCTAATTACCTGTGATCCGTATTTTGACATTGTGGGTTCGTAGAATTATAAGTCCAATTTGCCAAAATTCTAAATGTTCTTTATTTTCGTAGAGATACACTGTTCAATTCTCACGTTAAAACAATACATCACATGTACAGCATAATCTTCCAAGGTCGAAGACAAAAACAAACAGCGTTCTGATTACAATATCAGCTCTCGTTACAACACTTCACAGCTGTTTCCTGCTTACCCACCTCTTGGCGAGTCGTCGCTCTCTTAAATACCTCACTGATAATTTCTAGACTATTCTAAAATAAACCAGAAAACCGAATAGTCTTTATCAGTCAAGAAGTCACCAGAAATTTCCATTTATCTCAGTTTGTTTGTTTCAGCAGACCTTTATCTGCGTGCTATCTTTATCGGCCGGCTCTTTGTTTCCACACTGTCCGCCTATCAGTTCCTTTGTGTAAACAAACTGCGCGATCGTAGATAACGGGTTCGCGACAGTATCTTGCTTAGATTGGCATTCCTCATTTTTCAGACTTTGTTGTTGACGGTGTTCTTCTCGAAGTCCATTAGGAACGTACGACAATTAACGAGTGGCTCGATGGTCTAGGACTATGATTCTCGCTTTCGCTGCCGGAGGTCCCGGACGAATTCAAGTTTTTAATCTACAACGAGGTGATGTACTTGTTAAGGGTTATGATGTAACTTTGCCTTACTGGGATAGAATTGCTTTCACTGCTAATATAAAATAAAATAACAAATTTTATTTGTCTTCCTACAACAGTATGTTACTTAAGATAATCATCCCCTTATCACTTACTTATCTTAGACAAGAGGACCATTATACTTACCGGAAAACTCTGCATCGAGCTTTAAGCCTGGATAAACGTTTTTCTAATTAAAATAGTTTTGGTAAAACGTTACACGTCTCTTAGTAAAGGCGAAATAATTCAAAAAGTGAAAATCGAGTTTTAAGCCTGAATAAACGTTTTTCTAATTAAAATAGTTTTGGTAAAAAGTTACACGACTCTTATTAAAGGCGGTATAATTCAAAAAGTGAAAATCTAGTTTTAAGCCTGACTAAACGTTTTTCTAATTAAAATAGTTTTGGTAAAAAGTTACACGACTCTTATTAAAGGCGGTATAATTCAAAAAGTGAAAATCGAGATTTAAGCCTGACTAAACGTTTTTCTAATTAAAATAGTTTTGGTAAAAAGTTACACGAATCTTATTAAAGGCGGTATAATTCAAAAAGTGAAAATCGAGTTTTAAGCCTGACTAAACGTTTTTCTAATTAAAATAGTTTGGGTAAAAAGTTACACGACTCTTATTAAAGGCGGTATAATTCAAAAGTGAAAATCGAGTTTTAAGCCTGAATAAACGTTTTTCTAATTAAAATAGTTTGGGTAAAAAGTTACACGACTCTTATTAAAGGCGGTATAATTCAAAAAGTGAAAATCGAGTTTTAAGCCTGAATAAACGTTTTTCTAATTAAAATAGTTTGGGTAAAAAGTTACACGTCTCTTATTAAAGGCGGTATAATTCAAAAAGTGAAAATCGAGTTTTAAGCCTGAATAAACGTTTTTCTAATTAAAATAGTTTTGGTAAAAAGTTACACGACTCTTATTAAAGGCGGTATAATTCAAAAAGTGAACATCGAGTTTTAAGCCTGAATAAACGTTTTTCTAATTAAAATAGTTTGGGTAAAAAGTTACACGTCTCTTATTAAAGGCGGTATAATTCAAAAAGTGAACATCGAGTTTTAAGCCTGAATAAACGTTTTTCTAATTAAAATAGTTTGGGTAAAAAGTTACACGTCTCTTATTAAAGGCGGTATAATTCAAAAAGTGAAAATAGAGTTTTAAGCCTGAATAAACGTTTTTCTAATTAAAATAGTTTGCGTAAAATGTTACACGTCTCTTAATAAAGGCGGTATAATTCAAAAAGTGAAAATCGAGTTTTAAGCCTGAATAAACGTTTTTCTAATTAAAATAGTTTGGGTAAAAAGTTACACGTCTCTTATTAAAGGCGGTATAATTCAAAAAGTGAAAATCGAGTTTTAAGCCTGAATAAACGTTTATCTAATTAAAATAGTTTGGGTAAAAAGTTACACGTCTCTTATTAAAGGCGGTATAATTCAAAAAGTGAAAATCGAGTTTTAAGCCTGAATAAACGTTTTTCTAATTAAAATAGTTTGGGTAAAAAGTTACACGACTCTTATTGAAGGCGGTATAATTCAAAAAGTGAACATCGATTTTTAAGCCTGAGTAAACGTTTTTCTAATTAAAATAGTTTCGGTAAAAATTTACACGTCTCTTATTAAAGGCGGTATAATTCAAAAAGTGAACATCGAGTTTTAAGCCTGAATAAACGTTTTTATAATTAAAATAGTTTGGGTAAAAATTTACACGTCTCTTATTAAAGGCGGTATAATTCAAAAAGTGAAAAACGAGTTTTAAGCCTGAATAAACGTTTTTCTAATTAAAATAGTTTTGGTAAAACGTTACACGTCTCTTAGTAAAGGCGAAATAATTCAAAAAGTGAAAATCGAGTTTTAAGCCTGAATAAACGTTTCTCTAATTAAAATAGTTTGGGTAAAAAGTTACACGACTCTTATTAAAGGCGGTATAATTCAAAAAGTGAACATCGAGTTTTAAGCCTGAATAAACGTTTTTCTAATTAAAATAGTTTGGGTAAAAATTTACACGTCTCTTATTAAAGGCGGTATAATTCAAAAAGTGAAAATCGAGTTTTAAGCCTGAATAAACGTTTCTCTAATTAAAATAGTTTGGGTAAAAAGTTACACCACTCTTATTAAAGGCGGTATAATTCAAAAAGTGAAAAACGAGTTTTAAGCCTGAATAAACGTTTTTCTAATTAAAATAGTTTTGGTAAAACGTTACACGTCTCTTAGTAAAGGCGAAATAATTCAAAAAGTGAAAAACGAGTTTTAAGCCTGAATAAACGTTTTTCTAATTAAAATAGTTTTGGTAAAACGTTACACGTCTCTTATTAAAGGCGAAATAATTCAAAAAGTGAAAAACGAGTTTTAAGCCTGAATAAACGTTTCTCTAATTAAAATAGTTTTGGTAAAACGTTACACGTCTCTTAATAAAGGCGGTATAATTCAAAAAGTGAAAAACGAGTTTTAAGCCTGAATAAACGTTCTTCTAATTAAAATAGTTTGGGTAAAAAGTTACACGACTCTTATTAAAGGCGGTATAATTCAAAAAGTGAAAATCGAGTTTTAAGCCTGACTAAACGTTCTTCTAATTAAAATAGTTTGGGTAAAACGTTACACGTCTCTTATTAAAGGCGGTATAATTCAAAAAGTGAAAATCGAGTTTTAAGCCTGACTAAACGTTTTTCTAATTAAAATAGTTTGGGTAAAAAGTTACACGACTCTTATTAAAGGCGGTATAATTCAAAAAGTGAAAATCGAGTTTTAAGCCTGACTAAACGTTCTTCTAATTAAAATAGTTTGGGTAAAAAGTTACACGACTCTTATTAAAGGCGGTATAATTCAAAAAGTGAAAATCGAGTTTTAAGCCTGACTAAACGTTCTTCTAATTAAAATAGTTTGGGTAAAAAGTTACACGACTCTTATTAAAGGCGGTATAATTCAAAAAGTGAAAATCGAGTTTTAAGCCTGAATAAACGTTCTTCTAATTAAAATAGTTTGGGTAAAAAGTTACACGTCTCTTATTAATGGCGGTATAATTCAAAAAGTGAAAATCGAGTTTTAAGCCTGAATAAACGTTTTTCAAATTAAAATAGTTTGGGTAAAACGTTACACGTCTCTTATTAAAGGCGGTATAATTCAAAAAGTGAAAATCGAGTTTTAAGCCTGACTAAACGTTCTTCTAATTAAAATAGTTTGGGTAAAAAGTTACACGACTCTTATTAAAGGCGGTATAATTCAAAAAGTGAAAATCGAGTTTTAAGCCTGACTAAACGTTCTTCTAATTAAAATAGTTTGGGTAAAACGTTACACGTCTCTTATTAAAGGCGGTATAATTCAAAAAGTGAAAATCGAGTTTTAAGCCTGAATAAACGTTCTTCTAATTAAAATAGTTTGGGTAAAAAGTTACACGACTCTTATTAAAGGCGGTATAATTCAAAAAGTGAAAATCGAGTTTTAAGCCTGACTAAACGTTTTTCTAATTAAAATAGTTTGGGTAAAAAGTTACACGACTCTTATTAAAGGCGGTATAATTCAAAAAGTGAACATCGAGTTTTAAGCCTGAATAAACGTTCTTCTAATTAAAATAGTTTGGGTAAAAAGTTACACGTCTCTTATTAAAGGCGGTATAATTCAAAAAGTGAACATCGAGTTTTAAGCCTGAATAAACGTTCTTCTAATTAAAATAGTTTGGGTTAAAAGTTACACGTCTCTTATTAAAGGCGGTATAATTCAAAAAGTGAAAATCGAGTTTTAAGCCTGAATAAGCGTTTTTCTAATTAAAATAGTTTTGGTAAAAAGTTACACGTCTCTTATTAAAGGCGGTATAATTCAAAAAGTGAACATCGAGTTTTAAGCCTGAATAAACGTTCTTCTAATTAAAATAGTTTTGGTAAAAAGTTACACGTCTCTTATTAAAGGCGGTATAATTCAAAAAGTGAAAATCGAGTTTTAAGCCTGAATAAACGGTTTTCTAATTAAAATAGTTTTGGTAAAACGTTACACGTCTCTTATTAAAGGCGGTATAATTCAAAAAGTGAAAATCGAGTTTTAAGCCTGAATAAACGTTTTTCTAATTAAAATAGTTTTGGTAAAAAGTTACACGTCTCTTATTAAAGGCGGTATAATTCAAAAAGTGAACATCGAGTTTTAAGCCTGAATAAACGTTTTTCAAATTAAAATAGTTTTGGTAAAAAGTTACACGTCTCTTATTAAAGGCGGTATAATTCAAAAAGTGAAAATCGAGTTTTAAGCCTGAATAAACGTTTTTCTAATTAAAATAGTTTTGGTAAAAAGTTACACGTCTCTTATTAAAGGCGGTATAATTCAAAAAGTGAACATCGAGTTTTAAGCCTGAATAAACGTTTTTCAAATTAAAATAGTTTTGGTAAAAAGTTACACGTCTCTTATTAAAGGCGGTATAATTCAAAAAGTGAAAATCGAGTTTTAAGCCTGAATAAACGTTTTTCTAATTAAAATAGTTTTGGTAAAAAGTTACACGTCTCTTATTAAAGGCGGTATAATTCAAAAAGTGAAAATCGAGTTTTAAGCCTGAATAAACGCTTTTCAAATTAAAATAGTTTTGGTAAAAAGTTACACGTCTCTTATTAAAGGCGGTATAATTCAAAAAGTGAAAATCGAGTTTTAAGCCTGAATAAACGTTTTTCAAATTAAAATAGTTTTGGTAAAAGGTTACACGTCTCTTATTAATGGCGGTATAATTCAAAAAGTGAAAATCGAGTTTTAAGCCTGAATAAACGCTTTTCAAATTAAAATAGTTTTGGTAAAAAGTTACACGTCTCTTATTAAAGGCGGTATAATTCAAAAAGTGAAAATCGAGTTTTAAGCCTGAATAAATGCTTTTCAAATTAAAATAGTTTTGGTAAAAAGTTACACGTCTCTTATTAAAGGCGGTATAATTCAAAAAGTGAAAATTGAGAAGAATATCACTCTCGGTATTTCACAGCAGCATTTATCGATTAGGAAATATTCACCACAGTTCGTTTGAGATGGCATTACATGACCCCCACATTTGCGAGGCCTCCAGTGTAATTCCCATCGGGATAGTCACACACAAAGCTACACACATTTGCTCTTGTCAATGTTTTTATTTCTCTCTCATTGGCAGCGTTGGTTAAGTAGAACTAAATACTCCCTTCACAAATGTACTTCGGTTAAGGCTATATAATAAACTACCGATTAGTGGTACTTTTTCTCATGAAATAAGTTGTTCTGATTGGTGGTTGAAGCATTACAATCAAGATGTACATACTAATCTTTGTTTCATATAACTTTGCCCCGCTGAAATGTATCACTCCGCGTGGAACTACCTTCCCCCTCATCCTAATTGGCTAATGCTTTCATGCCATAGGCTCTATGCGGTGCCTTCCCGTCACATTTAAAACTGCAGTAAACGTCATAATAAGTGCAAGAAGACAGATAAAGTCATACAAATAAGAATATGAAGGCATGCAAAAATAGTGAACTTTATAATAAAACTGAGCAAGTTGAAACTGAATGAATGAGCAACGAAACTGAAACAAGTTTATAATGAAAGGCCTTCGGCCTTTCCCACTGGGACATTTTAGAACCAGCACACATATCTTACAAAAGTGCTTGTCTTTCATTCTTAAAAGTCGTGCCACGCCATACTTGTCGTGTGTCCTTCATTCACCCAAGTCTTGTCAAGGCAGTGTATATTGCGATTTGTATCCCGGTACAGTCTGATTGTTCTTAAATAACATCTTCGCCACACAGCAATATCGCCCCTGGAGTGCTAAGTTCTCCTGTTGTCTCAATTTCATGTCGCGATGTTCCTACGCATCTAACACACCTGTGAGTTCAGAGCACAGCTGTTCGACTTCTCTCACTAACAAGGACGGATCCTTCTCTGTGAGTGCATTAAACATATGCACCACAATTCTTTTTTCGCCGCTTTGTAAAGGTTTTCCCTTGCGATGCTTCAGCGAAAAACTGGCGGTAGACTCTACCATTATACATACAATAAGTACACGCGCAATAAACGATCAATAAAATAATTTAGCTCTCGCACTCAGCACAACACATCTTCGAATGGCGATATATGACTAATCCAGTTCAAAACAAGGTGAGTGATAAAAGTCATATAAACAAATATGTCATCACTACCGCTAAATCACGTGCTATCGTGCCATGTGCTTGAGAGCAAAGGAACCTCCTCTTTACTTCGTTTTAGAATTAACATGCATTTCAGATAAATCAATTCTGTTGCGTAATATATTTAATTAAAACAGTTACGAAAATATAAATTTGACAATTCTCTTCCAACATATAAAGATATATCACCATGTTAAATAACGAACTAATTTTTACCGCACGGCAGTCTATAATACAACAGCAGCCAATGAGAGGTGATAAGGTCACGTGACCGTTAAGAGATACGGGGCAACCTTATATGAAACAAAGATTAGGTATATATTTTACAATGGTAGCGTTATATTTGGATCTCTTTAGATATCATCTGCTTGCATATAAAGCGACAACATAGGTATGCTGCAGTTTAACAAAAAGCAATACGGTAGTTAAACCTCCTTCGCTTTGTTCCGACATAAAACGTAAAGGGCTCGTCCGGGATTTGAGCCCGGGACCTCTCGCACCCTAAGCAAAAATCATACCCCTAGACCAACGAGCCACAATTCCCTGAAGAAAGCTAACTACTAACTTTCCTGTTTTTGCTTTCAACGATTGCAACATCAACTCGAGTGTGACCTGCTTTCTCTGACAGCTACAGTATGGTTAAATTAACCCACTGCAAGAATTTTGATGTCACAAAAATGTTTGAAAATTATTTACAGGACTGACATCTATTTGCATACATTTCATTAATAACATTCTACTCAGATGTGTAATGAAATTTATACGTGGTTATACATTGTATGAGTATAAAAACTAGCTATAAGAAGAGTCATGAAATAATAGGAAAAATTACTTTAACTGTACATTTATTCAATGTCTTCTTTAAATAATATGGAGAGAAATTTAGGAAACAACGTGTTATTTGCCTTAGTAATATGAGTACACATTTAAGATGTTCAATCCTTTCTCTGTGCTGGGCCAGCATACACCCATACCAATGCATTTCATAGACTTTTGACTCAAGGATTTCAAGTTTTAATTATAATCATCGTTTTTGAAGCACTATCTCATCTGGGTAATCACACACGAAGCTACACACATTTGCTATGGATAAGTTCAATGCTTTTATTTCTTCATGATGTGGCAACGTGGGTTAAGTAGGGCTTAATTCTCCCTTCACAAATGTACGCCGTATAATGTAGTCCAATAAAATGATGATTAGAGTATTCTTCGCCATGAAATAAGCTGTATACATTCACATGTAACGCTAGTAAAAATAGCTTATATCTCTTACATTTGAGTCCCTTTGTTCTGTGTAAAACATTTATAAACAATGTGAGCATGTAAAGTGATAAAGCCAGAAATGAGAAATGGTGCCTTCAAACAAGAGAGCTATGTGGCGGTTAAACCTCTGTCGCTGTGTTCCGACGTAAAAATTGTAGTACTCGTCCGGGATTTGAACCCTAGACCTCTCGCACCCGAAGCGAGAATCATACCTCTAGACCAACGAGCCATAGGTAGGAAAGAAAAGAACACTACTTAATTTATCGCAATTGTCTTCAGCGGTTCAAGATCAACATCAACTCGAGTGTTGCTTATTTATTTTTATTTACTTTTTTGTATTTTACGCCCTCCAACGTTAAGTCATATCGGACGATGAGCAGAATGGGTGAAATTATTTATAAGATTTACATGTACTTTTATGTCGACTAACAGTGTGATTTATATAATTCATTTAAAATAGTCCACACAAATTATAATGTAATTTACATAGTGATATACAGGATCAATCATCTAAAAGTTTCGTCACCAAAATTTTCAAAATAGTAGGTGCTATTAATGCAGTATTTTTCAGCAGTATTTGGTTTTTAGAATCTCGTAGATTTAGCCTATAAGTCGATTTTAATAACGTTTATAACGCGTATTATTTGAAGTAAACGTATAATTTTTAAAAATGAAACAATGTCTAATTGCATCAAAAAATAAAATTACGGTAAATTAGAATATTAATGGCTTTTCTGCAGAATTGTAGCGCTAGTAGTTCATGAGATATCTTATTTTTAAACTTTTACACACCGTCACTTGTACTGCCTATGGTAGCGCACAGTAAAGAAAACCAAAAGTGTTGCAATGCCTCTGTGGTTTCTGACAAGTAAAGAGAAATTTGACATTCAAGGTTTGAGTTTTCAAAATGACAACCTCCAGCTTCAATACAAGCTTCCAGTCTCCTGTGGTAAGACTGTAATACACGTTCGAGCATTTCAGTGGAAATTTCAGAAAAAGCAGCAGTAATACAATAACTCTAATGGAGTCGAATCTGTTGATTGACCAAGGTACAGGTCCCCTTTTTTTTTTATTTAAACAATATTTTACAACCCGTGTTTTACCTAAAGGTATATCACGGGATTATTTACAGTAGTTATTTACACAGTACTATACAGATTTACTCAAGTGTGCGGTAGATGCTCTTGATGAATCCTGATACTCGAACTGTGTTGAAGTGAATCTTCAGAACCACGGGTAGAGGGGCCGAACATAAAACGTCTGGCCGATCTCTTGAGAAATTACTGCACTCTGTCATCAAATGCAGAGCCGTCTGTGGGTGTTTTTCAGTGCAGTTACAGGATGGCGAGGCTCTTATTTTCATTCTATGAAGGTAGGCCTGGAAACGGCCGTGATTTGTGAGGAATTGTGTGGTTATGTGATTGGGCCATAGAGATAAGGACAGACGGTGTTGTATGTTGGGAATGAAAAGTTTGGTATGAAAGGCATTGTTGGATCTGGTGTATATGGAGTTCCAAACTGTAGTGTAGTATTCGGTTAGCAGCTGCTTGCCCCGAGTTATGGGAATTGATTTGTAGTCTAAGGTGGTCTTGTGACTGGCAGCAATCCTAGCGAGGTAATCAGCTCTTTCATTCCCCCATAGACCTGCATGACCTTTGACCCAGTGAAGAGTGACGTTGTATGCCTTGTTTAGGGTGATGATCTTTTCTCTGAGCTGAACGGCCAAGGGGTGGGTTGTTCTATGTGCAATGGCGAGGAGAGCGGCCATTGAGTCAACATGTATGGCGAAAGTTGTGCTACCGGTTTTCTGTTGTTCTATCCACTCCACAGCTGCTTTAATACTTAGAAGTTCAGCCTGAAATACTGAGTTTTCTAGGTCTAATCTTTTAACTCCTATGTAGATCTCTTTGGAGTTTTCTATAACCACCATTCCTGCATCAACGTGGTTTACTGTCTTGGAACCATCTGTGAAAATAAGAATTTCAGCTTTCCCTAATTCTCCTGAAGTATTTATATGGATGTGGTTATCTTTGGGATGAATACCTTTGGATCTCGTTGGAATTTCCGTTCGTTTCAGCATCGGAATTACTGCATTAGTGGAGTGTCCTTTCGATATAGCTTTAATGTCGTTATGTAAGAGGATAGCTGATTCGATGGGCATAACACCTGCGATTGCCTGCAAGGCGTTGTTTGATACAGTTCTGTACGCTTTTGTAGCGAAAATCAAGAAGGATCTCTGGATTTGGCGTAATTTGAGTGTGGCCCTTTGTGATGTAGACGTACTCCAGACTTCCGCAGCGTACATTATTGCAGGAAGAATAGCGTGGTTATAAATAGTCATTAGATGAGGATAGGACATTCCCCATGTACTTTTGGAGCATCTCACTAGACTGTTGCGTATATGTATTACTTTGTTTTCCAGGTCGTCCTATCCATCGATTTGGAAACAATCCGTGAAGTACAGCTGTAGTAATTCGTGTGCTATGAGCTGGACAGTCATCATGCTGGAAAACCTAGTGTGCAGTGGAACATCTTCTAGCATCTACTACGAGGGGATGTACTTGTTAAGAGATACACTGCAGCATTCAATTTACAGTGGTACGGCTGCTTTCAAAGCTAATATAATACAAAATAACACAATTTATTTGCCTTCTTCCAACAGATTGATAGACAAGATCAATAACCTCATCAGACCCTTATTGATTTCTTACAGTAGATAAACGTAAATAAACGTTTTTCAAATTAGAGTAATTTTAGCAAAATATCATATATCTCTAATTATAGGTGGTATAATTCAAAAAGTGAAAATTAGTAGGTATATGAACCTCTGTATTCAACAGCGGCATTTTCGTTTACGTGATATTTATTTCGTTTTGAGATGACTTTACGTGTTGCTCGTATATGTGAGGTCTCCAGTTCAGTTGCCACACGAAGCTACCCACTTGCTCTGGACAGGCTCAGTGTTTTTATTTCTCTATCATTTGGCCGGTTTGGCTAGGAAGAACTAAATTCTCCCTTCACAAATGCATGCTGTGTAAGGCTATGAAATAAAATGTTCATTAGTATTTTTTTCTGTCATGAAGTAAGCTCTCCTGATTGGTGCTTTAAGCATTACAATGATGATGCAAACCCACTAATTTTTCGCAGTGCCAGAATTACAAAATATCTTATATCGTGGACATTTGGATCTCTTTGTCCAATGAAAAACATTTAGGTCTTATGTATGAGTATAAAGCGATAACAGCAGGTATAGTTAACAAAGAACCATGTAGCACTTAAGCCACCCTCACTTTGTTCCGAAATAAAAACGTAGGGCTCGTCCGGGATTTGAACCCGGGACCTCTCGCACCCTAAGCGAGAATCATACCTCTAGACCAACGAGCCGCAGCTGGTAAATCAAAGCCTTCTACTTAATTTCTAGCAATTGTCTTCAACGGTTGCTACGTCAACTCGTGTGTGACCTTATTTCTCTGAGAGCCACGTCAAATTAACCTAGGGTTAACTAATATTGATATCACAAAAAAGCTTTAAAATTATTTATAAAATATACATATACTTTTAAGTTGAATAACAGTGTGATTTATGCAATTAATTTATAATAGCCCACACACACTATAATGTAATTTATACATTGATATACAAGATGAATCACCTAAACGTTCACTGCCAATATTTTCGAAATAGAAGTGCTCTTGATGTGTGCGCTTTTTTCCGCAGTATTTGGTAGTTTTAGTCTATAAGTCTATTTGAATAACATTTAGAATGTGTACATTTTGGAGCAAACGTATACTTTTTAAACATAGAAATACGTCTAATTGCATCAAAAATCAAAATTAGAGTAAATTGGAATGCTAATGGTGTTTTTCGCAGGATTCTAGTGTCAGTAGTTTACGAGATATCATATTTTGAAACTTTTACACACGAACACTTTTACTGCCCGTGGTAACGCAAACAAAGGAAAACAAAAGACTTTGCAATGCTTCTGTGGTTCCTGACAAGTAAAGAGAAATTTGACAGTCAAAGCTTGAGTGCGAAATGACTACCTGCAGCTTCAATATAAGCTTCCACTCTCGTGTGGTAAGACTGCTGCACACGTTCTAGCATTTCAGTGCTAATTTCAGAGCAGGCAGCAATAATACGTTGTTTCATATCATCGGGTATATTTGGTATGTCGTTGTAGATAGCGTCTTTCAGTTTTATCCATACAAAAAGCTCTAAGAGAGTCATATCTGGTGATTGACCAGGGTACAGGTCCCCATCGTCCTGTCCATCCAGTTCGAAACAATCCCCGAAGACTAGCTGTAGTAATTCGTGCACTATGTGCTGGATAGCCATCATGCTTGAACCACAAATTCCTCTAAGTATGCAGAGGATCGGCTTCTGGCATCTGTGGAAGATGGTCTGTTAGGAGGCTGAGATAGTTAAGCCACTTTAGTGCTCATTCTATGAGAAATGTGCCTTTGAGCTGATGGTCACTACCCACATCACACGTCTAAGCTCCATGGACGCGACGTTTCACCTGACGAAACCAACAGGGATTATCAACAGACCAATAATGCAAGTTTCAGCGGTTTACCCTGTCATGATTAATACAGGTTGCTTCATCACTAAACAAAATACATTATGAATCTGGAGTATCGTGTCTTAATGACCATGCACAAACGTTAACACGATTCTCCAAATCGTTTCCTGTAGCCCTTGATGGAGAGAGATGTGATAGGGATAGAACTTACGTCGATGGATTATGCGAGGTACACTTGCGAGAGAGCAAGCGGCGACTAATTTGCGGCTCTTTTGCAACAGCAGCCCAAACATTAATTTCTCCTACATCTCCAGTCATCTGTTTGTTTGTGTTGCGTTTTCTTGGTGTTAAACTACCACTTTCAGGTATCTAGTTGACGATATTTATGAATAATTACCGAGATGGTTGACGTCTATGGGGCTTCTCTCCGCATACAAGAACGAACGGCATTCATCCTACTCTCTCCGTACTCCATGACATGACGGAATTTTCTGCAATGGCAAATCCCTCACAACCTACTACTTGAGCTGTCACTAAGTAACTAGAACCTTGCAATGCACAAATGAACCGCAAACACGTGTAAACAAATCATAAGAACATCGTTGCTAGCGAATATGGTAAACAGAATTAACATTAATTTACCATACTTTTGAGTTTTGATGTAATTAGGTATTGTCACATTTGAAACCTGTGTGTTTGCTCCAAAATAACACCTTCTAAATATTATTAAAATCTATTTATAGGCTAAAACTACTATCCTGTAACTACCAAAAATGCTGTGACAACCGCGTGTTAATAGCACTTCGCATTTAGGAAATATTGGCGATGCAAGTTTTAGATGAATCACCCTTTATATTCTATAATGACAAAATAAAATCTCAGAAAACGTATCAAGTAATAGCGAAGATTTGTTAAATTGTTTCCTGTTTCATGCTATTGTTTAAAAAATCTGAAAGGAAAATTAAAGAAGTGGTTTTTAAGCAATGTTTAACATTAACATTTAATTAACATTGAATTTTGAGTTGTTAGGATATACACAGTTCCCTGCACATGGAAAGGACTTCACACGATATATTATGATATTAGAATACATACAGTGGTAACAGAGTCTAAAGAGGTCACGAGTTCGAAACTCGTTCAGGGTGAGTTACCTGGATAAGGTTTTTCCGGGGTTACCCCTTGTCCTTCAAGATAAGGGTAACTCTAAGCTCCATGGAACCTTGACTCATTTGACTTAACGTTGGAGGACGTAAATAACAAAAATTAATAATAAAATAATAAAATAATAATAATAATAATAATAATAATAATAATAATAATAATAATAATAATAATAATAATAATAATAATAATAATAATAATAATAATAATAATAATAATAATAATAATAATAATAATAATAATAATAATAATAATAATAATAATAATAATAATAATAATAATAATAATAATAATAATAATAATAATAATAATAATAATAATAATAATAATAATAATAATAATAATAATAATAATAATAATAATAATAATAATAATAATAATAATAATAATAATAATAATAATAATAATAATAATAATAATAATAATAATAATAATAATAATAATAATAATAATAATAATAATAATAATAATAATAATAATAATAATAATAATAATAATAATAATAATAATAATAATAATAATAATAATAATAATAATAATAATAATAATAATAATAATAATAATAATAAAATAAATAAAACAAATAACAGAATCTAATACTTATTTCGAAAACTGGAAAACTGTCCTGTTTTGGGAAGTCACATCTAGTTAGTATATACTCAGAATCTACTCAGCTAATAGTGGTTATCGCTCGAGATTTTGAGAGCTGTACCATGTTACACTTGCAGAGAGGTGGATTTAGTGGTCATTTATACAAAGCCAAAATGATACACAGAAAATTTAAGCATTAAGAATGTAGAAAGTTTCAATTGGAAGGAATATAATTTGTGTTGGAAATTGCACAATTGTCGGAAAATGATCTGTGAAAATCCAAAAATATATACCTACTCCGCTAATAGCAGTTATCCCCTCCAGGTTGCAACAGTTCTTCGAACTAAAACTTCCTGGGGGGGGGGGAAATTAGTTGATATTTCAGTTCAATCCTCACAGTGTGCAGGGCCAGTTCCGTTGGGGAGGGGATCCGTCCCCTTCAGCTCCCGTGGTGCGGGCGCTGCGGACCCTTAGCACTCGTGATACCTCCTACGTTACTAGAACTGCCGAGCCCCTCCCTTCGGGGAGTTGTTTAGATTGAGTTGGTTTCGAGGTGGTAGTATGTTCCCGACACCCGCGGGAAATCGGGTACCTCCGGCCAGGGACCAGCCACCCGGAGGGGGCAGAGGGTTGCCTCATAGGTCGCGGATACTAGCCTGCAGAGCTAGTAGAAGGTGCGCTAGATCACCAGGCGGCCCCACCGAGGTTTTCTGTAGTCTTCCCTGCGGGTTGACGCGCGTAAGTGGCGTATACACTTCCACCCGTCTTGACGTTGTTGTCGATGGTGGGGGGGGGGGGCTTTTTAAGAAAACAGATATTGCCCTATTGAAAGATCCCCGGAGTTTTCCTTCACTCCCGGGTAGAAGGAGGCCAGGATCCTCGGGCATTTGGGTAGATCCTCTGCACACAACAGTGTGCAGGATCAGTATAGTCGCAAACAGATGTATTTCATAGAATTTTGATACAAGAACTGCAATTTTTCAATATCTTCGTCGTTTTAGAAGCGCGTTCATCATTCAGCTATATCTCGCGATCATTGTGACTCATGACTGCTGCGTCATATTTCATGAACATAAGCATTATATATAAGTTTATAATCAAATTCAAATTCTAACAGATCTACAGTTTATACGCTAATATTTTTAATACAATTTTCAATTTTTGAACTTTATCCTAATTCAACATGAAATCATTTGGTCAATTTTAGCTATAGGAGAAAGTCGAAGCACCAAAGCAGTTTTCTGGAATCAATGGGCGGCAATATAGTCATAAAGACAAAACTACGAATGTTCTAAGCTCCATGTGTTCTTAAAGAATGTAGCTGCAATTTCAGAGGTTTACTTAAAACTAAGTACATTAAATGATCCAGCTCCATTCGTTGCTTATGAAAACGGTATCTTATGCTAGTTACCTAAAGGACATTAAATTATTACGCCAATGTCTTCTGAGCACCTCCTAGAGAATGTTGGGTTATGGAAAGTGCAGATTTTAAGTCCTTCGCAGTTTGACGCTACAAGAATAATATAATGCACCAACTTACTTTAAAGAGGTAGACTTACTAAAGGAATGTTAATTCCAGCCACAGGAAATGCAAAAACTTTACATACTATTAAACTTGTCTTGGTGACAAACTCCAGGTTAGAAGTAACAACAAACCATCACTTTTTTAAGCAGACAAGCACACAACATTATCTATTAAGTGAAAACTTTCCGTATTATGTAGTTTCATCATGTAATTTCTCATGGGCTACTAGGCCTTTCTATTTACCTATGATCCATATCTTGCTTACATTGACATACCCCTTTTTTCAGACTTTGCGGTTGCAGACGTGTCTACGAAGTCCATTAGGAACACATGCCCATTAACAAGTGGCTCGTTGGTCTAGAGGTATGATTCTCGCTTTGGGTGCGAGAGGTCCCGGGTTCAAATCCCGGACGAGCCCAATTTTTATTCTACAACGAGGGGATGTACTTGTTAAGAGATATACTGCAGCTTTCAGTTACAGTGGTACAACTGCTTCCAAAGCTAATATAATACAAAATAACCCAATTTATTTGCCTTCTTCCAACAGATTGATAGACAAGATCAATATCATCATCAGCCCCTTATGATTTCTTACAGTAGATAAACGTAAATAAACGTTTGTCATATAAAGTAGTTTTAGCAAAAGTTCATATGTCTCTTACTATACGTTGTATAATTCAAAAAGTGAAAATTAGTAAGAATGTGAACCTCTGTATTTAACAACAGCATTTTCGTTTACGTGATATTTATTTCGTTTTGAGATGGCTTTACGTGTTGCTCTTAGGTATATGCGAGATCTCCAGTTCAGTTGCCACACGAATCTACCCACTTGCTCTAGACATGTTCAATGTTTTTGTTTCTCTATCATTTGGCCGGTTTGTCTAAGAAGAACTAAATTATCCCTTCACAAATATATGCTGTGTAAGGCTATGAAATAAAATGTTGATTAGTATTTTCTTTCTGTTATGAAATAAGGTTTCCTGATTGGTGCTTTAAGTATTCCACTAATGTCTCGCAACGCCATAATTACGAAAGAGCTTATATCGTTGACATTTGGATCTCTTTGTCCGATGAAAAACATTTAGGTCTTATGTATGAGTATAAAGCGATAACAGCAGGCATAGTGCGCTTAAACAAGAAACCATGCAGCACTTAAACCGCCCTCACCTTGTTCCGAAATAAAAATGTAGGGTTCGTCCGGGGCTTGAACTCGGGACCTCTCGCACCCTAAGCGAGAATCATACCTCTATACCAACGAGCCGTAACTGGTAAAGCAAAGCCTTCTACTTAATTTCTCGCAATTGTCTTCAACGGTTGCTACGTCAACTCGTGTGTGACCTTATTTCTCTGAGACCCACGTCAAATTAACCTAGGGTTAACTAATATTGATATCACAAAAAAGCTTTAAAATTAGTTATAAAATATACATATACTTTTAAGATGACTAGCAGTGTGATTTATACAATTAATTTATAATAGCCCACACACACCATAATGTAATTTATACATTGATATAGAAGATGATTCACCTAAACGTTTCACTGCCAATATTTTCGAAATAGAAGTGCTATTGATGTGTGCGCTTTTTTCCGCAGTATTTGGTAGTGTTAGTCTATAAGTCTATTTGAATAACATTTATAATGTGTACATTTTGGAGCAAACGTATACTTTTTAAACATAGAAATACGTCTAATTGCACCAAAAATCGAAATTACAGTAATTAGAAATGTTAATGATGTTTTCCACATGAATCTAGTGCCAGTAGTTCACGACATATCTTATATTGAAACTTTTACACACCGACACCTGTACTGCCCGTGGTAGCGCAAACTAAATAAAAACAAAAGACATTGCAATGCTTCTGTGGTTCCTGACAAGTAAAGAGAAATTTGACATTCAAAGCTTGAGTGCGAAATGACTACCTACAGCTTCAATATAAGCTTCGACTCTCCTGTGGTAAGACTACTGCACACGTTCTAGCACTTCAGTGGTAATTTCAGAGCAGGCAGCAATAATACGTTGTTTCATATCACCGGGTATATTTGGTATGTCGTTGCAGATAGTGTGTTTCAGTTTTCCCCACAGAAAAAGCTCTAAGGGAGCCAGATCTGGTGACTGACCAAGGTACAGGTCCCCATCGTCCTATCCATCGATTTCCAAACAATCCCTTAAGCCTAGCTGCAGTAATTCGTGCACTATGGGCTGGATAGCCATCATGCTTGGACCACAAGTTCCTCCTAGTCTGCAGAGGAACATCTTCTAGCATCTGTGGAAGATGGTCTGTTAGGAAGCTGAGATAGGCCACTTTAGTGCTCATTCTAAGAGAAATGTGCCTTTGAGCTGATGGTCACTACCCCTCACCACACGTCTGAACTCCATGGACGCTGACGTTCCACCTGACGAAACCAACAGGGATTATCAACAGACCAATAATGCAAGTTTCTGCGGTTTACCTCGTCATGATTAATACAAGTTGCTTCATCACTAAACAAAATACATTATGAATCTGGAGTATCGTGTCTTAATGACCATGTACAAACGTTAACACGATTCTCCAAATCGTTTCCCGTAGACCTTGATGGAGAGAGATGTGATAGGGATAGAACTTACGTCGATGGATTATGCGAGGTACACAGCCTGACTCATCACACGTGCGAGTATGCGGGGCGGATCTTTCGCAACAGCAGCCCAAACATTAATTTCTCCTACATCTCCAGTCATCTGTTTGTGTGTGTTGCGTTTTCTTGGTGTTAAGCGACAACTTTCAGATATCTAGTTGACGTCCCGTAGGGGAGGGGATTCGTCCCTTTCAGCTGCCAAGGTGCGGGCGCTGCGGACCCTTAGCACCCGTGGTACCTCTGACGTTACTAGAGGAACCTCGGGCCGAACAGTTGAGCCCCTCCCTCTGGGAGCTGTTCGGATTGGGTTGGTCTCGAAGGGGTAGTGTGTTCCTGCCACCCACGGGAAATTGGATACCTCCGGCCAGGCTCCGGCCGCCCGGAGGTTGTAGAGGGTTGCCCCATAAGTCCCGGGTACTAGCCTGCAGAGCTAGTAGCTGGTGTGCTAAATCACCGGCGGCCATACGAAGGTTATTTGGTAGGCGGTTCATTAAGGACCGGCTCGTAAGTGGCGTATACACTTCCGTCCTGTCTGCAGTGTGCAGCGTGGGGGGGGGGCAGTTTATAAAATAGGTACTGTCCTACGGTAAAAACCCGAGAGGCCCGGGTTCTGGTCCTACGGGACCAGGGCTAATGGGACTAAATCCTCTCACTTAATATCTAGTTGACGATATTTATGAATAATTGCCGAGATGGTTGACGTCTATGGGGTATGTTTTCGCATACACCATACAAGAACGAACTGCATTCTTCCTACTATCTAGGTACACCATGGTATGGCAATGGCATATGCCTCACATCCTACTGCTTGAACTATCACTAAGTGACTAGAATGATGCAATGCACAAATGAACCGCAAACACGTGTAAACAAATCATAACATTGTACCTAGCGAATATGGAACACAGAATTAATATTAATTTACGATACTTTTGATTTTTTTATGTAATTAGGCATTGTCGCATTTGAAACCTGCCTGTTTGCTCCAAAATTACACCTTCTAAGTATTATAGGCTAAAACTACTGGCCTCTAACTACCAAAAAATTCTGTGAAAACCGGATATCAATAGCGCTTCCTATTTAGGAAATATTGGCGATGCAAGTTTTAGATGATTCATCCTGTATTATCTATAAGTACAAAATAAAATATCAGAAAATGTATCAAGTAATAGCGAAGCTTTGTTAAATTTTTCTCTGTTTCATGTTCTTGTTTAATGAATCTGAAAGGAAAATATCAAATGGTTTTTAAGCAATGTTTATCATTAACATTAAATTTTGAGTTCTTAGGTCATACACAGTTCCCTGCAAATGGAAAGGACTTCACACGATATATTATGATATAAGAATACATACAGTGAGAGGTAACAGAATATAAAGAGATCCCGAGTTCAAAACTCGTTCAGGGTGAGTTACCTGGATAAGGCTTTTCGGGGTTTTACTTTATCCTTCAAGATAAGGGTAACTCTAGGCTCCATGGACCGTTGACTCATTTGAACATCATTTCACCCAATTCATTCAGCGTCCCATATGACGTAACGTTGGAGGACAAAATTACAGAAAGTAATAATAATTAAATAAATAAAACAAATAATAGAATCTAATACTTATTTCGAAAATTGGAAAACAGTTCCGTTTTGATAAGTCATATCTAGTTAGTATATATTTAGAATCTACTCAGCTAATAGTGCTTATCGATCGAAATTTTAACAGTTGTACTGTGTTACACTTGCAGAGAGGTGGAATCAGTTTGCATTTATACAAAGCCAAAATGATTACAGAAAGTTTAAGTACTAAGCATGTAGAAAGTTTCAATTGTAAGGAAGATAATTTGTGCCGGAAATTGCACAATTGCCGGAAAATGATCTGTTAAAATCCAAAAATATATACCTACTCGGCTAACAGCAGTTATCCCCTCTAGGTTGCAACAGTTCTTCGAAGTAAAATTTCAGGAGGCGTAATTAGCTGATATTTCAGTTCAATCCTCACAGTGTGCAGGGCCAGTTCCGCAGGGGAGGATATCCATCCCCTTCAGCTGCCGTGGTGCGGGCGCTGCGGATCCTTAGCACTCGTGGTACATTTGACGTTACTAGAGGAAACTCGGGCAGAACTGCCGAGCCCCTCTCTTAGGAAAGTTGTTTGGATTGGGTTGATTTCGAGGTGGTAGTGTGTTCCCGACACCCGCGGGAGATCGGTTACCTCCGGCCAAGCCTCGTTCACCCGGTGGGGGCAGAGGGTTGCCTCATAAGTCCCGAGAACTAGCCTGCAGAGCTAGTAGAAGGTGTGCTAGTTCAGTTAGACCACCAAAGGAAAACAATTATTTACAACGGGCATCAGTATATATTGTCTATAACAACAAAGAAGAGGTCGTTGTATAAACTTCATAAGAATAAAATAAATAATAAGAATATAAGAATAAACACAAATAGAAACACAGTCTTAGCGAAAGTCGCCATGATTGCACCGCCAATCAAGAAGCAAATGAGGTGCGAAGACACTTTATAAACAAAAATCAATAAATGGAACAGATTCCACAATTTCAACTATTTATGCTGAAGATGTCGGCCAGCTCTTCAACTAAGGCCATGACTTAGTCACATTTCTATCATTACATAGGAATGCCAAGCAATTGATACATCGCATTAAACGAAAAAACACATGGGGCCCTAAAAATCCGACTGATGTAGAAGTAATTATTTTTCAAGGAAATCACTTTTGAACGGCGACAGCAATGTTTTAGCAAAAGACTACAAAAAGGACCTAAAGACAGAATATTGGATTTTGCTAGCAAAAATGTAAAATCACCTTTATCAAGCCGCCATTCATGTGTTATTAGCGGAACTTTTAACAAATCGAGTAATCATTTTGTACAATGTTATTTGTCATCTTGGAATTTCCTGGAGGACGACAAACGATACTCTAGCCGTATACGCCGTGCCACAAAAGCATAAGAAGTTCTACAACTATTTTGTAGACCAGCGGCTCAATAACTAGCATATGTCAAGAGATATGTGGAACTGTAATGGAAGCCGCCACCGCACTAAAAACGTCTCATTTCTACAAGAAGTTTAATACTCTGCTCAGAACCCTTCTATTCGACATGTTCTCGTCTATCAAATTGACAGACCAACATGGATATAGAAAATTACAAAGCCGGTTATTAACAGTTGTTAGTAGCCACTCCGTACAGCTGTCAAAATTCCACTTCTGACACATTTGGTACATGATAAAGCTTGGTACAAGTGTTTTGGTGTACCAGTGTCACTTTTTGCAAGTCTTCCAATGCCTTATCTTTCCAGAATTAGTGTGAACTAATAAATTGAGGCGCTCAAAATAATAACGGCATAGAATTTTGAGATAGAAGCATGGCGATGCTAAGATGCCATCTGCTTTTCATTTTATGAAGTATCAAACGAATTGGGATATGCCAAAGCTTTCATTTTCCACCTTTAAAATTTGTCCGTAGTGAAAACGTACACATTCTCAATGTAAAAATGACATATTCCAACTATCAGTGCTTTATTTATGACCGCTTTATTTAGGACTCATGGCGTTGTAGTGAACGGTAGTGAATATGGCGCCATCTAAAGATGTATTCCTAAATCTAAAAAGAAGAGAAAAAAGAAAGAAACGAATGATGAAGGCAACTGAATGGGTAATAAACTTAAGAAAGTCGGTGACGAAAAATGTGAAGATTTGGAAATATAGCTGGATTAGGTGTTTGAAGATGTTAAATGAAGCAAAGGTCCATTTTACACCATTTTTTCTGCTTTGCAATTTTGTTTTCTAATGAAGAAAACAAATTTAAGGAATTCAAATTTTCACATAGGCCTGGACTCCCTTAATTTAAATACTCAAAAACTATCAAATATTTATATTAATTACTTTCCATTTTTGAAAAAGAAAAATAAAGAAAAAGAAATTGACATTTAGCTCAAAATGAACTTTGGTTGGGATATGCTGTTATTACTGTAAGCACTTCAATTGTGTGCATTTATGCGTTTTCCCACAAGAAGGCGAGCAAAGAACATAAACATAAACATTTGTATGCTGATATTGCGAATTTCAAATGTTTTAGAAATTATCCTTATCCAACTATAACATTTACATAAATTAGATGTAAGCGTAAGAAAATAATATAATAAAGGAATACGCGAGTGGTGTGTAATTACCAAAAATGTTCAGAAATAGTCATTATTGTTTTCATCGTCATCTTCGTTAACCTTAAGAGTTACCCTGTTGGCTCGTTGCAGTGGATTATTTCATCTACTTAATGTAGGATTCTTTAGCACAAGTCATTGGATAAACTGTTATATGTTCGGAATTTTTTATCTGCTATATGTTTGCATTGTTTGATTTTGTGCATAACCCTATAGATATTGGATTGGATTATTTACTTAGAGAATTTTCTAGATCTAGGTACCTAACTATAAATGGGGACCTTTCTTCCTGCTAAAGTACTGAATCACTTCATTCAATAACTCTTGGGGGCATTTTTCGGCTAAAAATTTCCAGTAGATACATTAATGGTTAAGAAATTTACACTCGACTAGACTGTATATCTTCGTATAACTGGAAATCCATAAAATATATGTAGGTAGTAACTTGGGACAAGAAAGGGCAGATGTCTTTAAAGCATACAATTCGCTACATAACATTTTGGCATTGTTTTTGTATCAGAAATAATCAATATGTTCCTCAGTTTTTGAAGTGCTATGGTCATTCAACTAATCTCTGTTTCATATAACCTTGCCCCGATGACATGTTTCACTCCGCGTGCAACTACCTTCCCCCTCATCCTAATTGGCTAAAGCTTTCGCGCCATAGGCCATAGGCGGTGCCTTCCCGTCATATTTAAACCTGCAGTAAACGTTATAATAATTGCCAGGAAGATAGATAACATCATACAAATAAGAATATGAAGGCATGCAAAAGTAATGAAGTTTATAATGAAACTGAGCATGTTGAAACTGAATGAATGAGCAATGAAACTGATACAAATTTATAATGAAAGGCCTTCGGCGTTTTGCACTGGGATTTTTTAAAACCAGCACACATACCTTGCAAAAGTGCTTGTCTTTCAGTCTTAAAATCGTGTCACGCCATACTTGTGTGTCATTCATTCATCCAAGTCTCGCCAAGGTAGTATATTTTGCGATTTGTATCCCGGTACAGTCTGATTGCCCTTAAATATCGTCTTCGCCACACAGCAATATCGCCCCTGGAGTGGTAAGTTTTTCTGTTGTCTCAATTTCATGTCGCGATATTCCTACGCATCTAACACACCTGTAAGTTCAGGGTACAGCTGTTTGACTTCTATCACTGACAAAGACGGATTCTTCTCTGTGAGTGCATTAAACACAAGCACCACAATTCTTTTTTCGCCACTTTGTATAGTTTTTCCCTTGCGATGCTTCAGCGAAAAACGGGCGGTAGACTCTACCATTATACATATAATAAGTACACGCACAATAAACGATCAATAAAATAATTTAGATCTCGCACTCGGCACAACACACCGTTGAATGGCGATATATGACTAATCCAGGTCAAAAAGTTCAGTGATTAAAGTCATATAAACAAATATGTCATCACTACCGCTAAATCACGTGCTATCGTGCCATGTGCTTGAAAACAAAGGAACTTCCTCTTTAATTCGTTTAAGAATTAGAAGGCATTTCAGATAAATCAACTCTGTTGCTTAATATATTTAATTCAAACAGTTACGGAAATATAAATTTGACAATTCTCTTCCGACATATAAAGATATATCACCATGTTAAATAACGAGCTAATTTTTACCGCACGACAGTCTGTACCACAACAGCAGCCAATGAGATGTGATAAGGTCACGTGACCGTTAAGAGATACGGAGCAAGCTTATGTGAAACAAGGTTTATCTATCGCGATCACTGTGACTCATAACAGTTTACATCACATTTTATAAGCATAAGCTTTCTACAAGAGTTTGTAATTCAAATCATAACAGATTTACAGTTTATACTCATCCATTAACATTAGCAATACAAGTATCAGTATTTGAGTTTTATCAAGATGCAACATAAAACCATTTGGTCCAAAAATCTTACGAGAAAGTGAAAGTAGCAAGAATTTGTAGGTGGTAATATAAAACAATCAAACAGAAGGAACAGCGAATTGTCCAGGCTTCAGTGCTCTTAAACAATGTAATTGCAAATTCAGAGGTATACTTAGACATGAATACAAATTATTACTGACCCTGCTCCATCGTTGCTTATGAAAACGGATTATTAACTGAGCATTTCCTGAACGAAATTAATTTAGTAAATCGATGTCTTATAAGCATTTTCTTGAAAATGTATGCTTATAGAAGCTTCGGATTTTAAGGCATTCAGAGTTTGACGCTACCAGAATATATGGATCAAAATACTCTACATAAGTAGCGTGAGTAAAGCAAAGTTTCCTTTTGACTATAGGCAAAGCAAATTTCAAAGTGACAAGATTCAGGAAAGCGTACAAACATACCCTAAGCTTTATAAGTGTACAAGGCTGTAGCATTATCTTTTAGGTACAAACTTTCTGTATCCTGTAATTTTATCATGTAAATGCTTAAGGGTTATTAGACAATTCTGTTTGCCAGTGGTCCGTATCCTGCACTGCACTGCACTGCCACTCCTGTTTTTCGAACTTTGTGGTTCAAGACGATGCTAGTAAGTCCACTGTGAGCGGCTGAAAATGAACAACTGGCTCGTTGGTCTAGGGGTATGATTCTCGCTTTGGGTGCGAGAGGTCCCGGGTTCAAATCCCGGACGAGCCCGCGCTTTTATGCTACAACAAAGCGATATACTTATTAGAGATGTGCTGTAATTTTGCAGTCTATATTTACCATTGCCTTCAAGGTGACAAAGTAAAACAAAAAAACATTTATTTGACTTCTTCAAGCAGAATAATAGGATCAATAATCTTATCGCTTACTTGCGTTGGACAAGAGGAGCATTATGAGTACCAAAATAAACGTTTTTGAAAATTAAAGAGCCACCCTTGTAAGTCTTACTTGTGGGTGGTATAATGCAAATAGTGAAGACTCGGGAATATCATTCTTTGTATTTAACAGTAGTTTTTTTTAATTTACTAAAGTTCTTTTATATGCTTATATATGTATATGTACTACAGTTCCTTTGAGATGGTGCCACGTGACACTCCTATTAGGGAGGTCTCCATTTCAGTTCCCATCAGCATAGGCACACACGAAGCTACGGGTACATATGTTTGCTTTGGAAATACTCAATTCTTTTTATTTCTGCATCATTTGGCAGTGTGGGCTAAGTGAAAATTAATTCCTCCTTCACAAATGTAGCGATGTAAGCTTATGTAATAAGATGCCAGTCAGTGATTTTTTCCGCCATGAAATAAGCCGTTCTGGTTGGTGGTTTAAGCATTACAAGCAAGATGTATTCACTCTATATTTCGCAACGCTGGTAGTACAATAGCTTATATCTTTACATTTGGAGCTCTTTGTTCAATGGGAAACATTTACAACTTATGTGCGTATGCAAAGCGATAAACCCAGATATGGAGCACTCAAACAAGAAAGCAATTCGGCAATTAAAGCTCCGTCGCTTTGTTCCGACGTAAAACGAAAGGGCTCGTCCGGGATTTGAACCCGGGACCTCTCGCACCCTAAGCGAGAATCATACCCCTAGACCAACGAGCCGCAGTTAATTAAGACACGCTAAGTGCTACTGGAATGTGAACTGCTTTCTCAGAGAGCTACATCATCGTTAAATTAATCAAGATTTTACTAATACTGACATCACAAATTTTTTACTATGATTTATACCATTTACATATACTTTTAAGTTGATTAACAGTGTCATTTATATAATTAATTAATAATAGTCCGCACAATCTATAGTCTAATTTATACGTTGATATGTATTATATAAGCATAAAGTAAAATATAAGAAAATTTATCAAATTAAAGTGAAGATTTGTTAAGTTGTACATTGTGTCATATTCTTGTTTAAAAATACTGAAAATAAAATAAAATGGTTTTGAAGCAAAAGGTTTACCTTAAATCCTCTTGTGTTCTTAGGACATACACAGTTCCCTGCAAATGGAAAGGGCTTTACCAGATATTGTGATACAAGAATATATACAGTGATAACAGAATCTAGTACTTATTGCGAAAACTGGAAAAGCGCCGTGATTTGGAAGTCACCTCTAGTTTTACCTACTCAGCTTAACAGTGGTTATCGCTTGAGATTTTGACAGCCATACGGTTTTACAGTAGTGGAATTAGTTGATATTATATGGAGACAAAGTTATTCACAGAAATGATTAAGCATTAAACATTTACAGTAGTTTTACAGTAGTGGAATTAGTTGATATTATATGGAGACAAGTTATTCACAGAAATGATTAAGCATTAAAAATTTAGAAAGCTTCAATTGGCGAAAGGTAATTTGTGCTTGTTAATTGCCGGAAAATGGCTTTCGAAAATTCATTCATAAGTACCTATTCCGCTAACAGTAGTTACCTGTCCTTCCAGGTTGCGACAGTTCTCCGGAGTGAAATGGCCAGGGCAGTGGGTTAGTTGACATTTACTTATACGGAGCAAAAATTATTCCCGGAAGTGGCCAATCACGGAAAAAATATAGAATGTGGACTGTGTTAGTCAAAGAATACACAGAAAAAGGTGTTAACATGTATATATAATATATAATATAATATCATTTACACAATAATGTTTTAAAAATGTGTTAATATGCTTTAGTAGTATTAGTATACATTTAGGGTGTTTAGTGCTGACACTTTTCAGGGTCACTATAGACCAAGACAAATGTATTTCACACAATTTTGGCACCATAACTTCAATTTTTCATCGTTTATGAAACGTTTTCTTCATTCAGCTATATCTCGCGATTATTTGACTCATGACTGCTACATCATATTTTATGAACATATATTTCCATATAAGTTTACAATCCAATTAAAATTCCAACTGATTTATAGTTTATACTCATCCACTAGTATTTTTAATACAAGTGTGAATATTTGAACCTTATCCTAATTCAGCATAAAACCATTTGGCCAATTAACTATAGGAGAAAGAGGAAGCAAGACAGTTTTCTTGAATTATTGGGCGGCAATATAATTATAAAGACGAAACTTCTGATTTTCTAGGCCCATGGTGTTCTCAAAGAATGTAGCTACAATTTCAGTGGTCTACTTACAACTGAGTACAATTATAACCCTGCTCCCACCTTTGCTTATGAAAACAGCCAGGTATGCTAGAGTTAGCTAAACAAAATTAATTTTGTACGTCGATGTCCTCAAAGCACTTCCCAGAGAATGTTTGGTTATAGAAGGGTCGCATTTAAAAAACATCTGCAGTTTGACGTCACAGAGAATAACATAATATACCCAGCAGAACAGCAGACCAGCAGAAGAATCGAGTCGTCCAGGATTACTGGACGGAGTGTTTGCTGCTCAGCACCTAGCCGCTTATTGCGGCTTTATCTGGGCAGTAAAATAGAGTCGTCTTATGTCTCAGGTGATTGTCTTACGCAGCGGTATGTCTAGCCTCTAATGGGCGCTGTTGCCCCGTGGGGGTTGTGCGCCCAGTGCTGGCTGCGCTCTTCGACATAATATACCAACTTACCTAAATAGGTAGGCTGACTAAACGAAGGTTCCCTTCCGGCCACAGGCCGTGCATTTTTTTTTTTAAATGTCAAACCTGTATGGTGACAAACTCCAGGTTAGGAGTACCAACATACTATCCTTTTCTTAAGCGGACAAGCATACAACATTATCTATGAACTGCAAAATGTCCGTATTCTGTAATTTTATAATCTAATTCCTCATTACCTGTGATCAGTATTGTGACTTTGTGGGTTCGCAGAATTAAAAGTCCAATTTGCGGAAATTCTAAATGTTCTTTATTTCCGTAGAGATACACTGTTCAATTCTCACGTAACAACATTACATCACATATACAACAGAATCTTCCAAGGTCGAAGACAAAAAGAAACAACGTTCTGATTACAATATCAGCTCTCGTTACAACACTCTCAGCTGTTTCCCGCTTACCCACCTCTTGGTGAGTCGTCGCTCTCTTAAATACTTCACTGATAATTTCTAGACTATTCTAAAATAAACCAGAATCCGAATAGTCTCTATCAGTCAAGAAGTTTCCAGAAATTTCCATTTATCTCAGTTTGTTTGTTTCAGCAGACCTTTATCTGCGTGCTATCTTTATCGGCCGGCTCTTTGTTTCCACACTGCCCGCCTATCAGTTCCTCTGTGTAAACAAGCCGAGCGATCGTAGATAACGGGTTCGCGACAGTATCTTGCTTACATTGGCATACCTCATGTTTCAGACTTTGCTGTTGACGATGTTCTTCTCGAAGTCCATTAGGAACGTACGGCAATTAAAGAGTGGCTCGTTGGTCTAGGACTATGATTCTCGCTTTCACTGACGGAGGTCCGGACGAATTAATGATTTTAATCTACAACGAGGGGATGTACTTGTTAAGGGTTATGATGTAACTTTGCCTTACAGGGATAGAATTGATTTCACTGCTAATATAAAATAAAATAACAAATTTTATTTGCCTTCCTACAACAGAATGGTACTTAAGATAATCATCCCCTTATCGCTTATTTATCTTGAACAAGAGGACCATCATACTTACCGGAAAACTCTGCATCGAGTTTTAAGCCTGGATAAACGCTTGTCAAATTAAAATAGTTTTGGTAAAAGGCCACATGTCTGTTATTAAAGGCGGTATAATTCAAAAAGTGAAAATTGAGAAGAATATCACTCTCTGTATTTCACAGCAGCATTTACCGCTTAGGAAATATTCACTACAGTTCGTCTGAGATGGCATTACAATACCCCCACATTTACGAGGCCTCCAGTGTAATTCCCATCGGGATAGTCACACACAAAGCTACACACATTTGAACTTGTCAATGTTTTGATTTCTCTCTCATTGGCAGGTTTGGCTAAGTAGAACTAAATTCTCCCTTCACAAATGTACGCCGGTTAAGGCTATATAATAAACTACCGATTAGTGGTACTTTCTCTCATGAAATAAGTTGTTCTGATTGGTGGTTGAAGCATTACAATCAAGATTTACACACTAATCTCTGTTTCATATAATTTTGCCCTGCTGAAATGTATCACTCCGCGTGGAACTACCTTCCCCCTCATCCTAATTGGCTAATGCTTTCATGCCATAGGCTCTATGCGGTGCCTTCCCGTCACATTTAAAACTGCAGTAAACGTCATAATAACTGCTAGGAAGACAGATAAAGTCATACAAATAAGAATATGAAGGCATGCAAAAATAATGAACTTTATAATAAAACTGAGCAAGTTCAAACTGAATGAATGAGCAACGAAACTGAAACAAGTTTATAATGAAAGGCCTTTGGCCCTTCCCACTGGGACATTTTAGAGTCAGCACACATATCTTACAAAAGTGCTTGTCTTTCATTCTTAAAAGTCGTGCCACGCCATATATGTCGTGTGTCCTTCATTCACCCAAGTCTGTTCAAGGCAGTATATATTGCGATTTGTATCCCGGTACAGTCTGATTGTCCTTAAATAACACCTTCGCCACACAGCAATATCGCCCCTGGAGTGCTAAGTTCTCCTGTTGTCTCAATTTCATGTCGCGATGTTCCTACGCATCTAACACACCTGTGAGTTCAGAGCACAGCTGTTCGACTTCTCTCACTAACAAGGACGGATCCTTCTCTGTGAGTGCATTAACCATACGCAACACAATTCTTTTTTCGCCGCTTTGTAAAGGTTTTCCCTTGCGATGCTTCAGCGAAAAACTGGCGGTAGACTCTACCATTATACATACAATAAGTACACACGCAATAAACGATCAATAAAATAATTTAGCTCTCGCACTCAGCACAACAAATCTTCGAATGGCGATATATGACTAATCCGGGTCAAAACAAGGTCAGTGATAAAAGTCATATAAACAAATATGTCATCACTACCGCTAAATCACGTGCTATCGTGCCATGTGCTTGAGAGCAAAGCAACCTCCTCTTTAATTCGTTTAAGAATTAAAAGGCATTTCAGATAAATCAACTCTGTTGCTTAATATATTTAATTCAAACAGTTACGGAAATATAAATTTGACGATTCTCTTCCAACATATAAAGATATATCACCATGTTAAATAACGAACTAATTTTTACCGCACGGCAGTCTATAATACAACAGCAGCCAATGAAACGTGTTAAGTTCACGTGACCGTTAAGAGATATGGGGCAACCTTATATGAAACAAAGATTGGGTATATATTTTACAATGGTAGCGTTATATTTGGATCTCTTTAGATATCATCTGCTTGCATATAAAGCGACTACATAGGTATGCTGTACTTTAATAAGAAGCAATACGGTAGTTAAACCTCCGTCGCATTCTTCTGACATAAAATGTATAGGGCTCGTCCGGGATTTGAACCCGGGACCTCTTGCACCCTAAGCGAGAATCATACCCCTAGACCAACGAGCCACAATTCCCTGAAGAAAGCTAACTCTAACTTTCCTGTAATTGTTTTCAACGGTTGCAACATCAACTCGAATGTGACCTGCTTTCTTTGACAGCTACAGTATGGTTAAATTAACCCACGGCCAGAACTTTGATGTCAAAAAAAGTTTCAAAATTATTTACAGAATTGACATCTATTTGTATACATTTCATTAATAACAGTCCACTCAGAAATGTAATGTAATTTATACGTGGTTATATATTGTATGAGTACAAAAACCAGCTATAAGAAGAATTATGAAATAATAGGGAAAATTAATTTAATTGTAGATTTATTCAATGTCTTCTTTAAATGATGTGGAAAGAAAATAAAGAAAAACGTGTTAATTGCCTTAGTAATATGATAATACCTTTAAGGTGTTCAATTCTTTCTCTGTGCAGGTCCAGCATACACCCAGACCAATGCATTTCATAGCCTTTTGACTCCAGAATTTCAAGTTGTAATTATAATCATCGTTTTTTGAAGTACTATGTCATCTGGTAGTCGCACTCGAAGCTACACACATTTGCTCTGGATAAGTTCAATGATTTTATTTCTCCAAGATCTGGCAACCTGAGTAAAGTAGAGCTTAATTCTCCCTTCACAAATGTACGCCGTATAATGTAGTCCAATAAAATGATGATTAGGGTATTCTTCGCCATGAAATAAGATAATCGGATTGGTGGTTTAAGCATTACAATCAAAATGTATACATTCATATATAACGCTAGTAAAAAATACCTTATATCTCTAACATTTGAGTCCCATTATTCAATGAAAAACATTTATAAACTATGCGTGCATGTAAAGTAATAACGCCAGATATGGTGCCTTCAAACAAGAAAGCAATGTGGCAGTTAACCCTCCGTCGCTGTGTTCCGACGTAAAAGTGGAAGGGTCGTCCGGGATTTGAACCCGGGATCTCTCGCACCCGAAGCGAGAGTCATGCCCCTAGACCAACGAGCCGTAGGTAGCAAAGAAAAGAACACTACTTAATTTCTCGCGAATTATTATTATTATTATTATTATTATTATTATTATTATTATTATTATTATTATTATTATTATTATTATTATTATTATTATTATTATTATTATTATTATTATTATTATTATTATTATTATTATTATTATTATTATTATTATTATTATTATTATTATTATTATTATTATTATTATTATTATTATTATTATTATTATTATTATTATTATTATTATTATTATTATTATTATTATTATTATTATTATTATTATTATTATTATTATTATTATTATTATTATTATTATTATTATTATTATTATTATTATTATTATTATTATTATTATTATTATTATTATTATTATTATTATTATTATTATTATTATTATTATTATTATTATTATTATTATTATTATTATTATTATTATTATTATTATTATTATTATTATTATTATTATTATTATTATTATTATTATTATTATTATTATTATTATTATTATTATTATTATTATTATTATTATTATTATTATTATTATTATTATTATTATTATTATTATTATTATTATTATTATTATTATTATTATTATTATTATTATTATTATTATTATTATTATTATTATTATTATTATTATTATTATTATTATTATTATTATTATTTTGTATTTTACGTCCTCCAACGTTAAGTCATATTGAACGATGAGCCGAATGGATGAAATGATACTCAAATGAGCCCAGGGTCCATAGAGCTTAGTTCCCCGACATTCGTCTTTCAGGATAAGGGAAAACCCCGGAAAATCCATTTCCAGGTAACTCACCCTGACGGAGATTCGAACTCGGGACCTCTAGAAGACTCGAGTGTGACTTGCTTTCCCTGAGAGCCTCGTTAAATTAACCTAGGATTAACTAATACTGATCTCACCAAACGCTTTAAAATTATTTATAAGATTTACATATACTTTTAAGTTGACTAACAGTGTGTTTTATATAATTCATTTAAAATAGTCCACACAAATTATAATGTAATTTAAATATTGATATACAGGATGAATCACCTAAAAGTTTCACCGCCGATATTTTCAAAATAGTAGGTGCTATTGTTGTGCCTCTTTTTCAGCAGTATTTGGTAGTTAGGGCCTCGTAGTTTTAGCCTATAAGTCGATTTTAATAAGGTTTAGAACGTGTACTATTTGAAGTAAAAGCATACTTTTTAAAAGTAGAATAATGTCTAATTTCATCAAAAAATAAAAATTACGGTAAATAAGAATATTAATGGCTTTTCTGCAGGATTGTAGTGCCAGATGTCTTATTTTGAAACTTTTACACACCGTCACTTGTACTGCCCGTGATAGCGCACAGTAAAGGAGACCAAAAGTGTTGCAATACCTCTGTGGTTTCTGACAAGTAGAGAGAAATTTGACATTCAAGGTTTGAGTTTTCAAAATGACAACCTGCAGCTTCAATACAAGCTTCCAGTCTCCTGTGGTAAGACTGTAGTAGACGTTCGAGCATTTCAGTGGAAATTTCAGAAAAAGCAGCAGTAATACAATAACTCTAATGGAGTCGAATCTGTTGATTGACCAAGGTACAGGTCCCCTTCGTCCTATCCATCGATTTGGAAACAATCCGTGAAGACCAGCTTTAGTAATTCGTGTGCTATGAGCTGGACAGTCATCATGCTGGAAAACCTACTCTGCAGTGGAGCGTCTTCTAGCATCTACAACGAGGGGATATACTTGTTAAGATATATATATATATATATATATATATATATATATATATATGCAGCTTTCACTTACAGTGGTACAGCTGCTTTTAAGCTAATATAATACAAAATAACACAATTTATTTGCCTTCTTCCAACAGATTGATAGACAAGATCAATAACCTCATCACCCCTTATTGATTTCTTACAGTAGATAAACGTAAATAAACGTTTTTCAAATTAAAGTAGTTTTAGGAAAATATCATATGTCTCTTATTATAGGTGGTATAATTCAAAAAGTGAAAATTAGTAAGAATATGAACGTCTGTATTTAACAGCAGCATTTTCGTTTACGTGATATTTATTTCGTTTTGAGATGGCTTTACGTGTTGCTCGTATAGGAGAGGTCTCCAGTTCAGTTGCCACACGAGCTACCCACTTGCTCTGGACATGTTCAATGTTTTTATTTCTCTATCATTTGGACGGTTTGGCTAAAAAGAACTAAATTCTCCCATCAAAAATGCATGCTGTGTAAGGCTATGAAATAAAATGTTGATTAGTATTTTGTTTCTGTCATGAAATAGGGTTTTCTGATTGTTGCTTTAATCATTATAATGATGTAAACCCACTAATGTTTCGCAACGCCGGAATTACAAATCAGCTTGTAACGTTGACATTTGGATCCTTTGTCCAATGAAAAGCATTTAGGTCTTATGTATGAGTACAAAGCGATAATAGCAGGCATTGTGCGCTTAAACAAGGAACCATGCAGCACTTAAGACGCCCTCAATTTGTTCCGAAATAAAAATGTAGGGCTCGTCCGGGATTTGAACCCGGGACCTCTCGCACCCTAAGCGAGAATCCATACCCTATACCAACGAGCCATAGTTGGTAAAGCAAAGCTTACTACTTAATTTCTCGCAATTGACTTCAACGGTTGCAACATCATCTCGTCTGAGACCATATTTCTCTGAGAGCCACGTCAAATTAACCTAGGGTTAACTGATATTGATATCAAAAAACTGCTTTAGAATTATTTATAGAATATGCATTTACTTTTAAGTTGACTAACAGTCTGATTTACACAATTAATTTATAATAGCCAACACACACTATAATGTAATTTACACATTGATATACAAGATGAATCACCTAAACGTTTCACTGCCAATATTTTCGAAATAGAAAGTGCTATTGATGTGTGCGCTTTTTTCCGCAGTTTTTGGTAGTTTTAGCCTATAAGTCGATTTTTATAGCATTTATAATGTGTACATTGTGGAGCAAACGTATACTTTTTAAACCTGGAAATACGTCTAATTGCACCAAAAATCAAAATTACTGTAAATTGGAATGTTAAAGGTGTTTTTCGCAGGATTCTAGTGCCAGTAGTTCACGAGATATCTTATTTTAAAACTTTTACACACCGACGCTTGTACTGCCCGTGGTAGCGCACACTAAATAAAAACAAAATACATTGCAATGCTTCTGTGGTTCCTGACAAGTAAAGAGACATTTGACATTCAAAGCTTGAGTGCGAAATGACTACCTGCAGCTTCAATATATGGTTCCGCTCTCCTGTGGTAAGACTGCTGCACACGTTCTAGCATTTCAGTGGTAATTTCAGAGGAGGCAGCAATAATACGTTGTTTCATATTATCGGGCATAGTTGGTATGTCGTTGTAGATAGTGTCTTTCAGTTTTCCCCATACAAAAAACACTAAGGGAGTTAAATCTGGTGATTGGCCAAGGTACAGGTCCCCATCGTCCAATCCATCGATTTCGAAACAATCCCTGAAGACTAGCTGTAGCAATTCGTGCACTATGGGCTGGATTGCTATCAAGTTCCTCCTAGTCTGCAGAGGAACGACTTCTAGCATCTGTGGAAGATGGTCTGTTAGGAGGCTGAGATAGGCCACTTTAGTGCTCATTCTATGAGAAAAGTGCCTTTGAGCTGATGGTTCACTACCCCACACCACACGTTTAAACTCCATGGACGCCGACGTTCCACCTGACGAAACCAACAGGGATTATCAACAGAACAATAATGCAAGATTCTGCGGTTTACCTCGTCATGATTAATACAAGTTGTTCATTACTAAACAAAATACATTATGAATCTGGAGTATCGTGTCCTAATGATCATGTACAAAAGTTAACACGATTCTTCAAAGATTTTTCTGTAGCCCTTCATGGAGAGAGATGCGATTGGGATGGAACTTATGTCGATGGATTATGCGAGGTACACTTGCCTGACTCATTCCACGTGCGAGTATGCGGGGACTAATTTGCGACTCTTTTGCAACAGCAGCCCGAACATTAATTTCTCCTACATCACCAGTCATCTGTTTGTGTGTGTTGCGTTTTCTTGGTGTTAAACTACCACTTTCACGTACTAATTGGCGATATTTATGAGTAATTGCCGAGATGGTTGACACATATGGGGTATCTTTCCGCATACACCATGCAAGAACGAATTGCATTCTTCTTACACTCTCCGTACACCATGGCATGACGGGATTTTCTGCAATGGCAAATCCATGACAACCTACTATTTGAACTATCATTAAGTGACTAGAACCATGCAATGTATAAATGAACCACAAACACGTGTAAACAAATCATAAGAACATCGTACCTAGCGAATACAGAAAATTACATTAACATTAATTTACGATACTTTGATTTTTTAATGTAATTAGGCATTGTCGCATTTGAAACCTGTATGTTTGCTCCAAAAGTACACCTTCTAAGTGTTAATAAAAACTATTTATATGCTAAAACTACGGGGCTGTAACTACCAAAATTGGAATTTATGGGCTAAAAGATGAACATTTTAGATGGTTTGTATGATATCTAAATTAAAGAAAACAGAGTGTTGAAGTAGCTGTCAGTGATATTGATTATGAGAAACAAACTTCGAACTGGAAAGTAGTAAATCATGGAGTACCCCAAGGTTCCGTGTTAGGGCCTTTAATATTTCTGATCTATATAAATGACCTCTCACTTTATATAAAGGACATTGCAAGTACAATTCTTTTCGCTGATGACACTAGTGTCCTGGTGACCAGTACAAATTTAAACGAGTGTAAAATTAAAATGAATTATGTTTTGAACTGTATGTCATGCTGGTTTAAAGCCAACAAATTATCTGTGAATCTTGACAAAACAAAAGTGGCCAAATTTATAACCTGTCGTACATCACATACTGAAATATAAATCGGGATTAATGATATGTTATTAGAAGAAATTGACAGTATGAAATTTCTGGGCCTTCAAGTGGACAGATGTTTAAATTGGAAAGCTCACATAAATTACATCTTACCTAAACTCAGCTCTGCCTGTTATGCTATCCGACAGCTGGTTAATGTGAGTTCTATTGACACACTTAAATTAGTATATTATGCCTACTTTAACTCTATTATGGAATATGGAATATTATTTTGGGGAAACTCAGTAGAAAGTAAAAAAAAAATCTTATGCAAAAGAGGGTTATAAGAATCATTATTAACATCCACACCAGATGCCCCTGTAAAGATCTTTTTACAAGATTGAAGATATTAACGCTTCCTTGCATGTATATATTCTCTATCCTAAAATTCTTTGTATGCAAATGTGCCTTATTTGCAACAAATAATGTAATTCACAAAATAAACACTAGACAAAAGTATAATATCCATTATCCCAGTGCTAAACTTTCTTGCTTCCAGAAAGTTGTGCATTATGAAGCTATCAAAATATTTGGCGCACTTCTTAATGTACTTAAAGAAAAAACTGATAACTTCGGTGCATTTAAAAAAGCTGTTAGAGAGTATCTTTGCTCAAAATATTTTTATTCTGTACAAGATTATCTGAATGACAAATTATCCTGATAATGCTCCTGTAGCTCTATAAGTAGTATCTAACTATTCCAACGACAATTCATTACTAATAAATCTTTTATACATGTTGAAAGTTTATTTTCAATGTATATGTATTTAATAAAAAACAAGAATGGTATCCATTGCAAAAAGGTTGAGACGTACTGGCATAAGCCAAGTGAAAGCTGGCTTAAAAAGTGTTTCATTTTGTTTCATATATAATTATCCCTGCTTTGTTTTCCATATTATTGTTCATATTGCCTGTATACTATAATATGTGCCTTATGTTAACTTTTTTACATATATATGCTATTAAACTTTATACCTCTGGACATGTTCAATGTTCACAGCCTTTTCTGGCTACAAGTGAACATACTGAACGCAAATCAATCCAATCCAATCCAATCCATTCCAATCTATGCTGTGAAAACCGCATATCAACAGCACATTCTATTTAGGAAATATTGGCGATGCAAGTTTTTAGGTGATTCACTCTGTATATTCTATAATATCAAAATAAAATATCAGAAAATGTATCAAGTAATAGCGAAGATTTGTTAAATTGTTCACTGTTTCATATTTTTGTTTAATGAATCTGAAAGGAAAATGAATCAAGTGGTTTTTAAGCAATGTTTATCATTAACATTAAATTTTGAGTTCTTAGGACATGCACATTTCCCTGCAAATGGAAAGGAACTAACCACCATATATTATGATATAAGAATACATACAGTGGTAACAGAATCTAAAGAGGTTACGAGTTTGAAACTCGTTCAGGCTGAGTTACCTGGATAAGGTCTTTCCGGGCTATTCCCTTATTCTTCAAGATAAGGGTAACTCTAAGCTCCATGGACCCTTGACTTATTTGAGCATCATTTCACCCAATTCATTCAGCGTCCGATATGACTTAACGTTGGAGGACTCAAATTACAAAAAGTAATAACAATAAAATAAATAAAACAAATAACAGAATCTAATACTTATTTCAAAAACTGGAAAACTGTCCTGTTTTGGGAAGTCACATCTAGTTAGTATATACTCAGTATCTACTCAGCTAATAGTGGTTATCGCTCGAGATTTTGATAGCTGTAATGTGTAACACTTGCAGAGAGGTGGAATTAGTTGTTATTTATACAAAGCCAAAATGATTCATAGAAAGTTTAAACGTTAAGAATGTAGAAAGTTTCAATTGGAAGGAAGATAATTTGTGCTGAAAATTGCACAATTGCCGGAAAATGATATGTGAAAATCCAAAAATATATACCTACTCCGCTAACAACAGTTATCCCCTCTAGATTGCAACAGTTCTTCGAAGTAAAACTTCCATAAGGGGGAATTAGTTGATATTTCATTTCAATCCTCACAGTGTGCAGGGCCAGTTCCGTAGGGGAGGGGAGCCATCCCCTTCAGCTGCCGTGGTACGGGCGCTGCGGACCCTTAGCACTCGTGATACCTCCGACGTTACTAGAGGAACCTTGGGTCCAACTGCCGAGCCCCTCCCTTTGGGGAGTTGTTTGGATTGGGTTGGTTTCGAGATGGTAGTATGTTCCCGACACCCGCGGGAAATCGGTTACCTCCGGCCAGGCCTTGGACATCCGGAGGGGACAGAGGGTTGCCTCATAAGTCCCGGGAGCAGTAGAAGGTGTGCTAGACCACCAGGTGGCCCCACCGAGGTTTTCGGTAGTCTTCCCTGTGAGGTTCACGCGCGTAAGTGGCGTATCAATTTCCACCCGTCTTGACGTTGTTGTCGTTGAGGGGGGGGCTTTTAAGGTATCAGATATTGCCCTATGGAAAGAGCCCCGGATTTCCATCACTCCCAGGTAGAAGGAGGCCAGGGACCTCGGACTTTTAGGTAGATCCTCTGTGCAAAACAGTGTGCAAGGCCAGTATAGACGCAAACAAATACATTTCAAAGCACTATGATGCCAGAACTTAATTTTTAAAATATAATCATCGTTTCTGTAGCTCTTTTATCATCCAGCTATATCTCGCGATTATTGTGACTCATCACTGCTGCATCACATTTATGAACGTAAGCCTTATATGTAAGCTTATAATCAAATTCAAATTCTAACAGATTTACAGTTTATACCCATACGCTAATATTTTTAATCCAGGTTTCAATATTTGAACTTTATCCTAATTCAACATGAAATCATTTGGTCAATTTTAGCTATAGGAGAAAGTCGAAGCACCAAAGCAGTTTTCTGGAATCAATGGGCGGCAATGTAATCATAAAGACAAAACTACGAATGTTCTAAGCTCCATGTGTTCTTAAAGAATGTAGCTGCAATTTCAGAGGTTTACTTAAAACTAAGTACATTAAGTGATCCAGCTCCATTCGTTGCTTATGAAAACGGTGTGTTATGCTAGTTACCTAAACGAAATTAAATTATTACGCCAATGTCTTCTGAGCACTTCCTAGAGTATGTTTGGTTATGGAAAATGCAGATTTTAAGTCCTTCGCAGTTTGACGCTACAAGAATAATATAATATACCAACTTACTTAACAGAGGTAGACTGACTAAAGGAATGCTTACTTCCAGCCACAGGAAATGCAAAACCTTTACATAATATCTTGGTTTGTCTTGGAGACAAACTCAGGGTAGAAGTACCAAAAAACCATCACTTTTTAAGCAGACAAGCACACAACATTACATATTAACTACAAACTTTCCGTACTCTGTTGTTTCATCATGTAATTTCTCATGGGCTACTAGGCCTCTCTATTTACCTATGATCCATATCTTGCTTACATTGACATACCCCTTTTTTCAGACTTTGCGGTTGCAGATGTGTCCACGAAGTCCATTAGGAACACATGCCTATTAACAGGTGGCTCGTTAGTCTAGGGGTATGATTCTCGCTTTGGGTGCGAGAGGTCCCGGCTTCAAATCCCGGAGGAGCCGAACTTTTATTCTACAACGAGAGGATGTACTTGTTAAGAGATATACTGCAGCTTTCAGTTACAGTGGTACAGATGCTTTCCAAGCTAATATAATACAAAATAACCCAATTTATTTGCCTTCTTCCAACAGATAGATAAGATCAATATCATCATCAGCCCCTTATGATTTCTTACAGTAGATAAACGTAAATAAACGTTTGTCATATAAAGTAGTTTTAGCAAAAGTTCATATGTCTCTTACTATACGTTGTATAATTCAAAAAGTGAAAATTAGTAAGAATGTGAACCTCTGTATTTAACAACAGCATTTTCGTTTACGTGATATTTATTTCGTTTTGAGATGGCTTTACGTGTTGCTCTTAGGTATATGCGAGATCTCCAGTTCAGTTGCCACACGAAGCCACCCACTTGCTCTGGACATGTTCAATGTTTTTGTTTCTCTATCATTTGGCCGGTTTGTCTAAGAAGAACTAAATTATCCCTTCACAAATATATGCTGTGTAAGGCTATGAAATAAAATGTTGATTAGTATTTTCTTTCTGTTATGAAATAAGGTTTCCTGATTGGTGCTTTAAGTATTCCACTAATGTCTCGCAGCGCCATAATTACGAAAGAGCTTATATCGTTGACATTTGGATCTCTTTGTCCAATGAAAAACATTTAGGTCTTATGTATGAGTATAAAGCGATAACAGCAGGCATAATGCGCTTAAACAAGGAAGCATGCAGCACTTAAGCCGCCCTCACTTTGTTCCGAAATAAAAATGTAGGGCTCGTCGGGGATTTGAACCCGGGACCTCTCGCACCCTAAGCGAGAATCATACCCCTAGACCAACGAGCCGTAGCTGGTAACGCAAACCCTTCTACTTAATTTCTCGCAATTGTCTTCAACGGTTGCTACGTCAACTCGTGTGTGACCTTATTTCTCTGAGAGCCAAGTCAAATTAACCAAGGGTTAACTAATATTGATATCACAAAAAAAGCTTTAAAATTATTTATAAAATATACCTATACTTTTAAGTTGAATAACAGTGTGATTTATACAATTCATTTATAATAGCCCACACACACTATAATGTAATTTATACATTGATATAGAAGATGATTCACCTAAACGTTTCACTGCCAATATTTTCGAAATAGAAGTGCTATTGATGTGTGCGCTTTTTTCCGCAGTATTTGGTAGTTTTAGTCTATAAGTCTACTTGAATAACATTTAGAATGTGTACATTTTGGAGCAAACGTATACTTTTTAAACATAGAAATACGTCTAATTGCACCAAAATTCAAAATTACAGTAAATTGAAATGTTAATGGTGTTTTCCGCAGGATTCTAGTGCCAGTAGTTCACGACATATCTTATTTTGAAACTTTTACACACCGACACCTGTACTGCCCGTGGTAGCGCAAACTAAATAAAAACAAAAGACATTGCAATGCTTCTGTGGTTCCTGACAAGTAAAGAGAAATTTGACAGTCAAAGCTTGAGTGCGAAATGACTACCTACAGCTTCAATATAAGCTTCGACTCTCCTGTGGTAAGACTGCTGCACACGTTCTAGCATTCCAGTGGTAATTTCAGAGCAGGCAGCAATAATACGTTGTTTCATATCATCGGGTATATTTGGTATGTCGTTGTAGATAGTGTGTTTCAGTTTTCCCCACAGAAAAAGCTCTAAGGGAGCCAGATCTGGTGACTGACCAAGGTACAGGTCCCCATCGTCCTATCCATCGATTTCCAAACAATCCCTTAAGCCTAGCTGTAGTAATTCGTGCATTATGGGCTGGATAGCCATCATGCTTGGACCGCAAGTTCAGCCTAGTCTGCAGAGGAACATCTTCTAGCATCTGTGGAAGATGGTCTGTTAGGAAGCTGAGATAGTTAGGCCACTTTAGTGCTCATTCTATGAGAAATGTGCCTTTGAGCTGATGGTCACTACCCCTCACCACACGTCTGAACTCCATGGACGCTGACGTTCCACCTGACGAAACCAACAGGGATTATCAACAGACCAATAATGCAAGTTTCTGCGGTTTACCTCGTCATGATTAATACAAGTTGCTTCATCACTAAACAAAATACATTATGAATCTGGAGTATCGTGTCTTAATGACCATGTACAAACGTTAACACGATTCTCCAAATCGTTTCCCGTAGCCCTTGATGGAGAGAGATGTGATAGGGATGGAACTTACGTCGATGGATGATGCGAGGTACACAGCCTGACTCATCACACGTGCGAGTATGCGGGGCGGATCTTTCGCAACAGCAGCCCAAACATTAATTTCTCCTACATCTCCAGTCATCTGTTTGTGTGTGTTGCGTTTTCTTGGTGTTAAGCTACAACTTTCAGATATCTAGTTGACGCCCCGTAGGGGAGGGGATTCGTCCCTTTCAGCTGCCAAGGTGCGGGCGCTGCGGACCCTTAGCACCCGTGGTACCTCTGACGTTACTAGAGGAACCTCGGGCCGAACAGTTGAGCCCCTCCCTCTGGGAGCTGTTCGGATTGGGTTTGTCTCGAAGGGGCAGTGTGTTCCTGCCACCCACGGGAAATTGGATACCTCCGGCCAGGCTCCGGCCGCCCGGAGGTTGTAGAGGGTTGCCTCATAGGTCCCGGGTACTAGCCTGCAGAGCTAGTAGCTAGTGTGCTAGATCACCGGCGGCCATACGAAGGTTATTTGGTAGGCGGTTCATTAAGGACCGGCTCGTAAGTGGCGTATCCACTTCCGTCCTGTCTGCAGTGTGCAGCGTGGGGGGGGGCAGTTTATAAAATAGGTACTGTCCTACGGTAAAAACCCGAGAGTCCCGGGTTCTGGTCCTACGGGTCCAGGGCTAATGGGACTAAATCCTCTCACTTAATATCTAGTTGACGATATTTATGAATAATTGCCGAGATGGTTGACGTCTATGGGGTATGTTTTCGCATACACCATACAAGAACGAACTGCATTCTTCCTACTATCTAGGTACACCATGGTATGGCAATGGCATATGCCTCACATCCTACTGCTTGAACTATCACTAAGTGACTAGAATGATGCAATGCACAAATGAACCGCAAACACGTGTAAACAAATCATAACATTGTACCTAGCGAATACGGAACACAGAATTAATATTAATTTACGATACTTTTGATTTTTTTATGTAATTAGGCATTGTCGCATTTGAAACCTGTCTGTTTGCTCCAAAATTACACTTTCTAAGTATTATAGGCTAAAACTACTGGCCTCTAACTACCAAAAAATGCTGTGAAAACCGGATATCAATAGCGCTTCCTATTTAGGAAATATTGGCGATGCAAGTTTTAGATGATTCATCCTGTATTATCTTTAAGTACGAAATAAAATATCAGAAAATGTATCAAGTAATAGCGAAGTTTTGTTAAATTGTTCTCTGTTTCATGTTCTTGTTTAATGAATCTGAAAGGAAAATATCAAATGGTTTTTAAGCAATGTTTATCATTAACATTAAATTTTGAGTTCTTAGGTCATACACAGTTCCCTGCAAATGGAAAGGACTTCACACAATATATTATGATATAAGAATACATACAGTGAGAGGTAACAGAATATAAAGAGATCCCGAGTTCAAAACTCGTTCAGGGTGAGTTACCTGGATAAGGCTTTTCGGGGTTTTCCTTTATCCTTCAAGATAAGGGTAACTCTAGGCTCCATGGACCGTTGACTCATTTGAACATCATTTCACCCAATTCATTCAGCGTCCCATATGACTTAACGTTGGAGGACAAAATTACAAAAAGTAATAATAATAAAATAAATAAAACAAATAACAGAATCTAATACTTATTTCGAAAACTGGAAAACAGTTCCGTTTTGATAAGTCATATCTAGTTAGTATACACTTAGAATCTACTCAGCTAATAGTGCTTATCGATCGAAATTTTAACAGTTGTACTGTGTTACACTTGCAGAGAGGTGGAATCAGTTTGCATTTATACAAAGCCAAAATGATTACAGAAAGTTTAAGCACTAAGCATGTAGAAAGTTTCAATTGGAAGGAAGATTATTTGTGCCGGAAATTGCACAATTGCCGGAAAATGATCTGTTAAAATCCAAAAATATATACCTACTCGGCTAACAGCAGTTATCCCCTCTAGGTTGCAACAGTTCTTCGAAGTAAAATTTCAGGAGGCGTAATTAGTTGATATTTCAGTTCAATCCTCACAGTGTGCAGGGCCAGTTCCGCAGGGGAGGATATCCATCCCCTTCAGCTGCCGTGGTGCGGGCGCTGCGGACCCTTAGCACTCGTGGTATATTTGACGTTACTAGAGGAAACTCGGGCAGAACTGCCGAGCCCCTCTCTTAGGAAAGTTGTTTGGATTGGGTTGATTTCGAGGTGGTAGTGTGTTCCCGACACCCGCGGGAGATCGGTTACCTCCGGCCAAGCTTCGGTCACCCGGTGGGGGCAGAGGGTTGCCTCGTAAGTCCCGAGAACTAGCCTGCAGAGCTAGTAGAAGGTGTGCTAGTTCAGCCAGACCACCAAAGGAAAACAATTATTTACAACGGGCATCAGTATATATTGTCTATAACAACAAAGAAGAGGTCATTGTATAAACTTCATAAGAATAAAATAAATAATAAGAATATAAGAATAAACACAAATGGAAACACAGTCTTAGCGAAAGAAGTCGTGATTGCACCGCCAATCAAGAAGCAAATGAGGTGCGAAGACACTTTATAAACAAAAATCAATAAATGGAACAGATTCCACAATTTCAACTATTTATGCTGAAGATGTCGGCCAGCTCTTCAACTAAGGTTATGACTTAGTCACATTTCTATCATTACATAGGAATGCCAAGCAATTGATACATCGCATTAAACGAAAAAACACATGGGGCCCTAAAAATCCGACTGATGTAGAAGTAATTATTTTTCAAGGAAATCACTTTTGAACGGCGACAGCAATGTTTTAGCAAAAGACTACAAAAAGGGACCTAAAGACAGAATATTGGATTTTGCTAGCAAAAATGTAAAATCACCTTTATCAAGCCGCCATTCATGTGTTATTAACGGAACTTTTAACAAATCGAGTAATCATTTTGTACAATGTTATTTGTCATCTTGGAATTTCCTGGAGGACGACAAACGATACTCTAGCCGTATACGCCGTGCCACAAAAGCATAAGAAGTTCTACAACTATTTTGTAGACCAGCGGCTCAATAACTAGCATATGTCAAGAGATATGTGGAACTGTAATGGAAGCCGCCACCGCACTAAGAACGTCTCATTTCTACAAGAAGTTTAATACTCTGCTCAGAACCCTTCTATTCGACATGTTCTCGTCTATCAAATTGACAGACCAACATGGATATAGAAAATTACAAAGCCGGTTATTAACAGTTGTTAGTAGCCACTCCGTACAGCTGTCAAAATTCCACTTCTGACACATTTGGTACATGATAAAGCTTGGTACAATTGTTTTGGTGTACCAGTGTCACTTTTTGCAAGTCTTCCAATGCCTTATCTTTCCAGAATTAGTGTGAACTAATAAATTGAGGCGCTCAAAATAATAACGGCATAGAATTTTGAGATAGAAGCATGGCGATGCTAAGATGCCATCTGCTTTTCATTTTATGAAGTATCAAACGAATTGGGATATGCCAAAGCTTTCATTTTCCACCTTTAAAATTTGTCCGTAGTGAAAACGTACACATTCTCAATGTAAAAATGACATATTCCAACTATCAGTGCTTTATTTATGACCGCTTTATTTAGGACTCATGGCGTTGTAGTGAACGGTAGTGAATATGGCGCCATCTAAAGATGTATTCCTAAATCTAAAAAGAAGAGAAAAAAGAAAGAAACGAATGATGAAGGCAACTGAATGGGTAATAAACAGAAGAAAGTCGGTGACGAAAAATGTGAAGATTTGGAAATATAGCTGGATTAGGTGTTTGAAGATGTTAAATGAAGCAAAAGTCCATTTTACACCATTTTTTCTGTTTTGCAATTTTGTTTTCTAATGAAGAAAACAAATTTAAGGAATTCAAATTTTCACATAGGCCTGAACTCCCTTAATTTAAATACTCAAAAACTATCAAATATTTATATTAATTACTTTCCATGTTTTGAAAAAGAAAAAAAAAAGAAAAAGAAAATGACATTTAGCTCAAAATGAACTGTGGTTGGGATATGCTGTTATTACTGTAAGCACTTCAATTGTGTGCATTTATGCATTTTCCCACAAGAAGGCGAGCAAAGAACATAAACATAAACATTTGTATGCTGATATTGCGAATTTCAAATGTTTTAGAAATTATCCTTATCCAACTATAACATTTACATAAATTAGATGTAAGCGTAAGAAAATAATATAATAAAGGAATACGCAAGTGGTGTGTAATTACCAAAAATGTTCAGAAATAGTCATTATTGTTTTCATCGTCATCTTCGTTAACCTTAAGAGTTACCCTGTTGGCTCGTTGCAGTGGATTATTTCATCTACTTAATGTAGGATTCTTTAGCACAAGTTATTGGATAAACTGTTATATGTTCGCAATTTTTTATCTGCTATTTGTTTGCATTGTTTGATTTTGTGCATAACCCTATAGATATTGGATTGGATTATTTACTTAGAGAATTTTTCTAGATCTAGGTACCTAACTATAATTGGGGACCTTTTGTCCTGCTAAAGTACTGAATCACTTCATTCAATAACTCTTGGGGGCATTTTTCGGCTAAAAATTTCCAGTAGATACATTAATGGTTAAGAAATTTACACTCGACTAGACTGTATATCTTCGTATAACTGGAAATCCATAAAATATATGTAGGTAGTAACTTGGGACAAGAAAGGACAGATGTCTTTAAAGCATACAATTCGCTACATAACATTTTGGCATTGTTTTTGTATCAGAAATGATCAATATCTTCGTCAGTTTTTGAAGTGCTATGGTCATTCAACTAATCTCTGTTTCATATAACCTTGCCCCGATGACATGTTTCACTCCGCGTGCAACTACCTTCCCCCTCATCCTAATTGGCTAAAGCTTTCGCGCCATAGGCCATAGGCGGTGCCTTCCCGTCACATTTAAACCTGCAGTAAACGTTATAATAATTGCCAGGAAGATAGATAACATCATACAAATAAGAATATGAAGGCATGCAAAAATAATGAAGTTTATAATGAAACTGAGCAAGTTGAAACTGAATGAATGAGCAATGAAACTGATACAAATTTATAATGAAAGGCCTTCGGCGTTTTGCACTGGGATTTTTTAAAACCAGCACACGTACCTTGCAAAAGTGCTTGTCTTTCAGTCTTAAAATCGTGTCACGCCATACTTGTGTGTCATTCATTCATCCAAGTCTCGCCAAGGTAGTATATTTTGCGATTTGTATCCCGGTACAGTCTGATTGCCCTTAAATATCGTCTTCGCCACACAGCAATATCGCCCCTGGAGTGGTAAGTTTTTCTGTTGTCTCAATTTCATGTCGCGATATTCCTACGCATCTAACACACCTGTAAGTTCAGGGTACAGCTGTTTGACTTCTATCACTGACAAAGACGGATTCTTCTCTGTGAGTGCATTAAACACAAGCACCACAATTCTTTTTTTGCCACTTTGTATAGGTTTTCCCTTGAGATGCTTCAGCGAAAAACGGGCGATAGACTCTACCATTATACATATAATAAGTACACGCACAATAAACGATCAATAAAATAATTTAGATCTCGCACTCGGCACAACACACCGTTGAATGGCGATATATGACTAATCCAGGTCAAAAAGTTCAGTGATTAAAGTCATATAAACAAATATGTCATCACTACCGCTAAATCACGTGCTATCGTGCCATGTGCTTGAGAACAAAGGAACTTCCTCTTTAATTCGTTTAAGAATTAGAAGGCATTTCAGATAAATCAACTCTGTTGCTTAATATATTTAATTCAAACAGTTACGGAAATATAAATTTGACAATTCTCTTCCGACATATAAAGATATATCACCATGTTAAATAACGAACTAATTTTTACCTCACGACAGTCTGTACCACAACAGCAGCCAATGAGATGTGATAAGGTCACGTGACCGTTAAGAGATACGGAGCAAGCTTATGTGAAACAAGGTTTATCTATCGCGATCACTGTGACTCATAACAGTTTACATCACATTTTATAAGCATAAGCTTTCTACAAGAGTTTATAATTCAAATCATAACAGATTTACAGTTTATACTCATCCATTAACATTAGCAATACAAGTATCAGTATTTGAGTTGTATCAATATGCAACATAAAACCATTTGGTCCAAAAATCTTACGAGAAAGTGAAAGTAGCAAGAATTTGTAGGTGGTAATATAAAACAGTCAAACAGAAGGAACAGCGAATTGTCCAGGCTTCAGTGCTCTTAAACAATGTAATTGCAAATTCAGAGGTATACTTAGACATGAATACAAATTATTACTAACCCTGCTCCATCGTTGCTTATGAAAACAGATTATTAACTGAGCATTTCCTGAACGAAATTAATTTAGTAATTCGATGTCTTATAAGCATTTTCTTGAAAATGTATGCTTATAGAAGCTTCGGATTTTAAGGCATTCAGAGTTTGACGCTACCAGAATATATGGATCAAAATACTCTACATAAGTAGCGTGAGTAAAGCAAAGTTTCCTTTTGACTATAGGCAAAGCAAATTTCAAAGTGACAAGATTCAGGAAAGCGTACAAACATACCCTCAGCTTTATAAGTGTACAAGGCTGTAGCATTATCTTTTAGGTACAAACTTTCTGTATCCTGTAATTTTATCATGTAAATGCTTAAGGGTTATTAGACAATTCTGTTTGCCAGTGGTCCGTATCCTGCACTGCACTGCACTGCCACTCCTGTTTTTCGAACTTTGTGGTTCAAGACGATGCTAGTAAGTCCACTGTGAGCGGCTGAAAATGAACAACTGGCTCGTTGGTCTAGGGGTATGATTCTCGCTTTGGGTGCGAGAGGTCCCGGGTTCAAATCCCGGACGAGCCCGCGCTTTTATGCTACAACAAAGCGATATACTTATTAGAGATGTGCTGTAATTTTGCAGTCTATATTTACCATTGCCTTCAAAGTGACAAAGTAAAACAAAAAAACATTTATTTGACTTCTTCAAGCAGAATAATAGGATCAATAATCTTATCGCTTACTTGCGTTGGACAAGAGGAGCATTATGAGTACCAAAATAAACGTTTTTGAAAATTAAAGAGCCACCCTTGTAAGTCTTACTTGTGGGTGGTATAATGCAAATAGTGAAGACTCGGGAATATCATTCTTTGTATTTAACAGTAGTTTTTTTTTTTAATTTACTAAAGTTCTTTTATATGCTTATATATGTATATGTACTACAGTTCTTTTGAGATGGTGCCACGTGACACTCCTATTAGGGAGGTCTCTATTTCAGTTCCCATCAGCATAGGCACACACGAAGCTACGAGTACATATGTTTGCTTTGGAAATACTCAATTCTTTTTATTTCTACATCATTTGGCAGCGTGGGCTAAGTGAAAATTAATTCCCCCTTCACAAATGTAGCGATGTAAGCTTATGTAATAAGATGCCGGTCAGTGACTTTTTCCGCCATGAAATAAGCCGTTCTGGTTGGTGGTTTAAGCATTACAAGCAAGATGTATTCACTCTATATTTCGCAACGCTGGTATTACAATAGCTTATATCTTTACATTTGGAGCTCTTTGTTCAATGGGAAACATTTACAACTTATGTGTGTATGTAAAGCGATAAATCCAGGTATGGGCACTCAAACAAGAAAGCAATGTGGCAATTAAAGCTCTGTCGCTTTGTTCCGACGTAAAATGATAGGGCTCGTCCGGGATCTGAACCCAGGACCTCTCGCACCCTAAGCGAGAATCATACCCCTAGACAAACGAGCCGCAGTTAATTAAGACACGCTAAGTGCTATATTTCTCCCAATTATTTTCAGCGGATGTGACGCAGTTCACATTCCATTTCTACTGGAATGTGAACTGCTTTCTCAGAGAGGTATAACATCGTTAAATTAATCAAGGTTTTACTAATGTTGATATCACAAAAAATTAAAAATTTAAAAAAATTACATATACTTTTAAGTTTTCTGTGTGTAATTTACGTCCTCCAACGATAAGTCATGTGGGACAATGTATGGAATGGGCGAAATGATGCCCTAAGCCCGGGGTCCATAGAGTTTAGAGTTACCCGACATTCGTCTTTCAGGATAAGGAAAAACCCCGGAGAAAACCTTATCTAGCTAACTCACCCTGACCGAGATTCGAACTCGGGACCTCTTGGACGTGAGGCAAACATGCTACCACCACGATACCAAGGCGAGGTACTCTTACGTTGATTAACAGTGTGATTTATATAATTAATTAACAATAGTGCACACAAACTACAGTGTTATTTATACGTTGATATGTATTATATAAGTATAAAGTAAAATATAAGAAAATTTATCAAATAATAGTGAAGATTTGTTAAGTTGTTAATTGTGTCATGTTCTTGTTTAAAAATACTGAAAATAAAATAAAATGGTTTTTGAAGCAAAAGGTTTACCTTTAATTCTCTTGTGTTTTTAGGACATGCACAGTTCCCTGCAAATGGAAAGGGCTTCATTATATATCGTGATACAAGAATATACACTGTGACAACAGAAACTAGTACTTATTGCGAAAACTGGAAAATAGCCGTGATTTGAAAGTCACCTCTAGTTTTACCTACTCAGCTAACATTGTTTATCGCTTTAGATTTTGACAGCTGTACGATGTTACACTAGTGTAATTAGTTGATATTATATGGAGACAAAGTTATTCACAGAAATGGTAAAGCATTAAACATTTAGAAAGCTTCAATTGGATGGAAGGTAATTTCTGATTGTCAATTGCCGGAAAATGGCTTTTGAAAATTCATACATTTGTACCTACTCCGCTAATAGTAGTTATCTATCCCTCCAGGTTGCGACAGTTCTCCGAAATGAAATGGGCAGGCCAGTGGGTTAGTTGTCATTTACTTATACGGAGCCAAAATTAATCCCGGAAACTGCCAATCACGAATAAAATATAGAAAGTTGACGGTGTTAGTCAAAGAATACACAGAAAAAGGTGTTAACATATATATATAATATATAGTATAATATCATTTACATAATACTGTTTTAAAATGGTGTTAATTGCTTTAGTAGTATTGGTATACATTTAGGGTGTTCAGTGCTGACACTTTTCAGGGTCACTATGGACCAAGACAAATCTATTTCATATAATTTTTGCACCAGAACTTCAATTTTTGAATATGTTCATCGTTTATGAAGAGTTATTGTAACTCATGACTGCCACATCATATTTTATGAACATAAATTTCCATATAAGTTTACAATCCAAGTAAAATTCCAACTGATTTATAGTTTATACTCATCCACTAGTATTTTTAATCCAAGTATGAATATTTGAACCTTATCCTAATTCAGCATAAAATCATTTGGCCAATTAACCATAGGAGAAAGTGGAAGAAAGAAATATTTCTGGAATTACTGGGCGGCAATATAATCATAATGACGAAACTTCTAATTTTCTAGGCCCACGATGTTCTCCAAGAATGTAGCTACAATTTCAGTGGTTTACTTACAACTGAGTACAATTATGACCCTGCTCCCACCTTTGCTTATGAAAAAATCCAGGTATGCTAGATTTACCTAAACGAAGTTAATTTTGTATGTCGATGTCTTCAAAGCACTTCTTAGAGAATGTTTGGTTATAGAAGGATCGCATTTTAAAACATCTGCAGTTTGACGTCACAGAGAATAACATAACATACCAGCTTACCTAAATAGGTAGGCTAACTAAACGAAGCTTCCCTTCCGGCCACAGGCCATGCAATTTGTTTTAAATGTCAATCCTGTATGGTGACAAACTCCAGGTTAGGAGTACCAACATACCATCCTTTTCTTAAGCGGACAAGCATACAACATTATCTATGAAATGCCAAATGTCTGTATTTGCAATTTCATCATTAATTCCTCAAGGGCTATTAAACATTTCTAATTACCTGTGATCCGTATTTTGACATTGTGGGTTCGTAGAATTATAAGTCCAATTTGCCAAAATTCTAAATGTTCTTTATTTTCGTAGAGATACACTGTTCAATTCTCACGTTAAAACAATACATCACATGTACAGCATAATCTTCCAAGGTCGAAGACGAAAACAAACAGCGTTCTGATTACAATATCAGCTCTCGTTACAACACTTCACAGCTGTTTCCTGCTTACCCACCTCTTGGCGAGTCGTCGCTCTCTTAAATACCTCACTGATAAATTCTAGACTATTCTAAAATAAACCAGAAAACCGAATAGTCTTTATCAGTCAAGAAGTCACCAGAAATTTCCATTTATCTCAGTTTGTTTGTTTCAGCAGACCTTTATCTGCGTGCTATCTTTATCGGCCGGCTCTTTGTTTCCACACTGTCCGCCTATCAGTTCCTTTGTGTAAACAAACTGCGCGATCGTAGATAACGGGTTCGCGACAGTATCTTGCTTAGATTGGCATTCCTCATTTTTCAGACTTTGTTGTTGACGGTGTTCTTCTCGAAGTCCATTAGGAACGTACGACAATTAACGAGTGGCTCGATGGTCTAGGACTATGATTCTCGCTTTCGCTGCCGGAGGTCCCGGACGAATTCAAGTTTTTAATCTACAACGAGGTGATGTACTTGTTAAGGGTTATGATGTAACTTTGCCTTACTGGGATAGAATTGCTTTCACTGCTAATATAAAATAAAATAACAAATTTTATTTGTCTTCCTACAACAGTATGTTACTTAAGATAATCATCCCCTTATCGCTTACTTATCTTAGACAAGAGGACCATTATACTTACCGGGAAACTCTGCATCGAGCTTTAAGCCTGGATAAACGTTTTTCTAATTAAAATAGTTTTGGTAAAACGTTACACGTCTCTTAGTAAAGGCGAAATAATTCAAAAAGTGAAAATCGAGTTTTAAGCCTGAATAAGCGTTTTTCTAATTAAAATAGTTTTGGTAAAACGTTACACGTCTCTTATTAAAGGTGGTATAATTCAAAAATGGAAAATCGAGTTTTAAGCCTGAATAAACGTTTTTCTAATTAAAATAGTTTTGGTAAAAAGTTACACAACTCTTATTAAAGGCGGTATAATTCAAAAAGTGAAAATCGAGTTTTAAGCCTGAATAAACGTTTTTCTAATTAAAATAGTTTTGGTAAAAAGTTACACGTCTCTTATTAAAGGCGGTATAATTCAAAAAGTGAAAATCGAGTTTTAAGCCTGAATAAACGTTTTTCTAATTAAAATAGTTTTGGTAAAACGTTACACGTCTCTTATTAAAGGCGGTATAGTTCAAAAAGTGAACATCGAGTTTTAAGCCTGAATAAACGTTTTTCTAATTAAAATAGTTTTGGTAAAAAGTTACATGACTCTTATCAAAGGCGGTATAATTCAAAAAGTGAAAATCGAGTTTTAAGCCTGAATAAACGCTTTTCAAATTAAAATAGTTTTGGTAAAAAGTTACACGTCTCTTATTAAAGGCGGTATAATTCAAAAAGTGAAAATCGAGTTTTAAGCCTGAATAAACGTTTTTCTAATTAAAATAGTTTTGGTAAAACGTTACACGTCTCTTATTAAAGGCGGTATAATTCAAAAAGTGAAAATCGAGTTTTAAGCCTGAATAAACGTTTTTCAAATTAAAATAGTTTTGGTAAAACGTTACACGTCTCTTATTAAAGGCGGTATAATTCAAAAAGTGAAAATCGAGTTTTAAGCCTGAATAAACGTTTTTCTAATTAAAATAGTTTTGGTAAAAAGTTACACGTCTCTTATTAAAGGCGGTATAATTCAAAAAGTGAAAATCGAGTTTTAAGCCTGAATAAACGTTTTTCTAATTAAAATAGTTTTGGTAAAACGTTACACGTCTCTTATTAAAGGCGGTATAGTTCAAAAAGTGAAAATCGAGTCTTAAGCCTGAATAAACGCTTTTCAAATTAAAATAGTTTTGGTAAAAAGTTACACGTCTCTTATTAAAGGCGGTATAATTCAAAAAGTGAAAATTGAGAAGAATATCACTCTCGGTATTTCACAGCAGCATTTATCGATTAGGAAATATTCACCACAGTTCGTTTGAGATGGCATTACATGACCCCCACATTTGCGAGGCCTCCAGTGTAATTCCCATCGGGATAGTCACACACAAAGCTACACACATTTGCTCTTGTCAATGTTTTTATTTCTCTCTCATTGGCAGCGTTGGTTAAGTAGAACTAAATACTCCCTTCACAAATGTACTTCGGTTAAGGCTATATAATAAACTACCGATTAGTGGTACTTTTTCTCATGAAATAAGTTGTTCTGATTGGTGGTTGAAGCATTACAATCAAGATGTACATACTAATCTTTGTTTCATATAACTTTGCCCCGCTGAAATGTATCACTCCGCGTGGAACTACCTTCCCCCTCATCCTAATTGGCTAAAGCTTTCGCGCCATAGGCCATAGGCGGTGCCTTCCCGTCACATTTAAACCTGCAGTAAACGTTATAATAATTGCCAGGAAGATAGATAACATCATACAAATAAGAATATGAAGGCATGCAAAAATAATGAAGTTTATAATGAAACTGAGCAAGTTGAAACTGAATGAATGAGCAATGAAACTGATACAAATTTATAATGAAAGGCCTTCGGCGTTTTGCACTGGGATTTTTTAAAACCAGCACACATACCTTGCAAAAGTGCTTGTCTTTCAGTCTTAAAATCGTGTCACGCCATACTTGTGTGTCATTCATTCATCCAAGTCTCGCCAAGGTAGTATATTTTGCGATTTGTATCCCGGTACAGTCTGATTGCCCTTAAATATCGTCTTCGCCACACAGCAATATCGCCCCTGGAGTGGTAAGTTTTTCTGTTGTCTCAATTTCATGTCGCGATATTCCTACGCATCTAACACACCTGTAAGTTCAGGGTACAGCTGTTCGACTTCTATCACTGACAAAGACGGATTCTTCTCTGTGAGTGCATTAAACACAAGCACCACAATTCTTTTTTTGCCACTTTGTATAGGTTTTCCCTTGAGATGCTTCAGCGAAAAACGGGCGATAGACTCTACCATTATACATATAATAAGTACACGCACAATAAACGATCAATAAAATAATTTAGATCTCGCACTCGGCACAACACACCGTTGAATGGCGATATATGACTAATCCAGGTCAAAAAGTTCAGTGATTAAAGTCATATAAACAAATATGTCATCACTACCGCTAAATCACGTGCTATCGTGCCATGTGCTTGAGAGCAAAGGAACCTCCTCTTTACTTCGTTTTAGAATTAACATGCATTTCAGATAAATCAATTCTGTTGCGTAATATATTTAATTAAAACTGTTACGAAAATATAAATTTGACAATTCTCTTCCAACATATAAAGATATATCACCATGTTAAATAACGAACTAATTTTTACCGCACGGCAGTCTATAATACAACAGCAGCCAATGAAACGTGTTAAGTTCACGTGACCGTTAAGAGATATGGGGCAACCTTATATGAAACAAAGATTAGGTATATATTTTACAATGGTAGCGTTATATTTGGATCTCTTTAGATATCATCTGCTTGCATATAAAGCGACAACATAGGTATGCTGCAGTTTAACAAAAAGCAATACGGTAGTTAAACCTCCGTCGCTTTGTTCCGACATAAAACGTAAAGGGCTCGTCCGGGATTTGAACCCGGGACCTCTCGCACCCTAAGCGAAAATCATACCCCTAGACCAACGAGCCACAATTCCCTGAAGAAAGCTAACTACTAACTTTCCTGTTTTTGCTTTCAACGATTGCAACATCAACTCGAGTGTGACCTGCTTTCTCTGACAGCTACAGTATGGTTAAATTAACCCACTGCAAGAATTTTGATGTCACAAAAATGTTTGAAAATTATTTACAGGACTGACATCTATTTGTATACATTTCATTAATAACATTCTACTCAGATGTGTAATGAAATTTATACGTGGTTATACATTGTATGAGTATAAAAACTAGCTATAAGAAGAGTCATGAAATAATAGGAAAAATTACTTTAACTGTACATTTATTCAATGTCTTCTTTAAATAATATGGAGAGAAATTTAGGAAAAACGTGTTATTTGCCTTAGTAATATGAGTACACATTTAAGATGTTCAATCCTTTCTCTGTGCTGGGCCAGCATACACCCATACCAATGCATTTCATAGACTTTTGACTCAAGGATTTCAAGTTTTAATTATGATCATCGTTTTTGAAGCACTATCTCATCTGGGTAATCACACACGAAGCTACACACATTTGCTATGGATAAGTTCAATGCTTTTATTTCTTCATGATGTGGCTACGTGGGTTAAGTAGAGCTTAATTCTCCCTTCACAAATGTACGCCGTATAATGTAGTCCAATAAAATGATGATTAGAGTATTCTTCGCCATGAAATAAGCTGTATACATTCACATGTAACGCTAGTAAAAATAGCTTATATCTCTTACATTTGAGTCCCTTTGTTCTGTGTAAAACATTTATAAACAATGTGAGCATGTAAAGTGATAAAGCCAGAAATGAGAAATGGTGCCTTCAAACAAGAGAGCTATGTGGCGGTTAAACCTCTGTCGCTGTGTTCCGACGTAAAAATTGTAGTACTCGTCCGGGATTTGAACCCTAGACCTCTCGCACCCGAAGCGAGAATCATACCTCTAGACCAACGAGCCATAGGTAGGAAAGAAAAGAACACTGCTTAATTTATCGCAATTGTCTTCAGCGGTTCAAGATCAACATCAACTCGAGTGTTGCTTATTTATTTTTATTTACTTTTTTGTATTTTACGCCCTCTAACGTTAAGTCATATCGGACGATGAGCAGAATGGGTGAAATTATTTATAAGATTTACATGTACTTTTAAGTCGACTAACAGTGTGATTTATATAATTCATTTAAAATAGTCCACACAAATTATAATGTAATTTACATAGTGATATACAGGATCAATCATCTAAAAGTTTCGTCACCAAAATTTTCAAAATAGTAGGTGCTATTAATGCAGTATTTTTCAGCAGTATTTGGTTTTTAGAATCTCGTAGATTTAGCCTATAAGTCGATTTTAATAACGTTTATAACGTGTATTATTTGAAGTAAACGTATAATTTTTAAAAATGAAACAATGTCTAATTGCATCAAAAAATAAAAACTACGGTAAATTAGAATATTAATGGCTTTTCTGCAGAATTGTAGCGCTAGTAGTTCATGAGATATCTTATTTTTAAACTTTTACACACCGTCACTTGTACTGCCTATGGTAGCGCACAGTAAAGAAAACCAAAAGTGTTGCAATGCCTCTGTGGTTTCTGACAAGTAAAGAGAAATTTGACATTCAAGGTTTGAGTTTTCAAAATGACAACCTGCAGCTTCAATACAAGCTTCCAGTCTCCTGTGGTAAGACTGTAATACACGTTCGAGCATTTCAGTGGAAATTTCAGAAAAAGCAGCAGTAATACAATAACTCTAATGGAGTCGAATCTGATGATTGACCAAGGTACAGGTCCCCTTCGTCCTATCCATCGATTTGGAAACAATCCGTGAAGTCCAGCTGTAGTAATTCGTGTGCTATGAGCTGGACAGTCATCATGCTGGAAAACCTAGTCTGCAGTGGAACGTCTTCTAGCATCTACAACGAGGGAATGTACTTGTTAAGAGATATACTGCAGCATTCAATTTACAGTGGTACAGCTGCTTTCAAAGCTAATATAATACAAAATAACACAATTTATTTGCCTTCTTCCAACAGATTGATAGACAAGATCAATAACCTCATCAGACCCTTATTGATTTCTTACAGTAGATAAACGTAAATAAACGTTTTTCAAATTAGAGTAGTTTGAACAAAATATCATATATCTCTAATTATAGGTGGTATAATTCAAAAAGTGAAAATTAGTAGGAATATGAACCTCTGTATTCAACAGCAGCATTTTCGTTTACGTGATATTTATTTCGTTTTGAGATGACTTTACGTGTTGCTCGTATATGTGAGGTCTCCAGTTCAGTTGCCACACGAAGCTACCCACTTGCTCTGGACAGGCTCAGTGTTTTTATTTCTCTATCAATTGGCCGGTTTGGCTAGGAAGAACTAAATTCTCCCTTCACAAATGCATGCTGTGTAAGGCTATGAAATAAAATGTTCGTTAGTATTTTTTTCTGTCATTAAGTAAGCTTTCCTGATTGGTGCTTTAAGCATTACAATGATGATGCAAACCCACTAATGTTTCGCAGTGCCAGAATTACAAAATATCTTATATCGTGGACATTTGGATCTCTTTGTCCAATGGAAAACATTTAGGTCCTATGTATGAGTATAAAGCGATAACAGCAGGTATAGTTAACAAAGAACCATGTAGCACTTAAGCCACCCTCACTTTGTTCCGAAATAAAAACGTAGGGCTCGTCCGGGATTTGAACCCGGGACCTCTCGCACCCTAAGCGAGAATCATACCCCTAGACCAACGAGCCGCAGCTGGTAAAGCAAAGCCTTCTACTTAGTTTCTCGCAATTGTCTTCAACGGTTGCTACGTCAACTCGTGTGTGATCTTATTTCTCTGAGAGCCACGTCAAAATAACCTAGGGTTAACTAATATTGATATCACAAAAAAGCTTTAAAATTATTTATAAAATATACATATACTTTTAAGTTGAATAACAGTGTGATTTATGCAATTAATTTATAATAGCCCACACACACTATAATGTAATTTATACATTGATACACAAGACGAATCACCTAAACGTTCACTGCCAATATTTTCGAAATAGAAGTGCTCTTGATGTGTGCGCTTTTTTCCGCAGTATTTGGTAGTTTTAGTCTATAAGTCTATTTGAATAACATTTAGAATGTGTACATTTTGGAGCAAACGTATACTTTTTAAACATAGAAATACGTCTAATTGCATCAAAAATCAAAATTAGAGTAAATTGGAATGCTAATGGTGTTTTTCGCAGGATTCTAGTGTCAGTAGTTTACGAGATATCATATTTTGAAACTTTTACACACGAACACTTTTACTGCCCGTGGTAACGCAAACAAAGGAAAACAAAAGACTTTGCAATGCTTCTGTGGTTCCTGACAAGTAAAGAGAAATTTGACAGTCAAAGCTTGAGTGCGAAATGACTACCTGCAGCTTCAATATAAGCTTCCACTCTCGTGTGGTAAGACTGCTGCACACGTTCTAGCATTTCAGTGCTAATTTCAGAGCAGGCAGCAATAATACGTTGTTTCATATCATCGGGTATATTTGGTATGTCGTTGTAGATAGTGTCTTTCAGTTTTATCCATACAAAAAGCTCTAAGAGAGTCATATCTGGTGATTGACCAGGGTACAGGTCCCCATCGTCCTGTCCATCCAGTTCGAAACAATCCCCGAAGACTAGCTGTAGTAATTCGTGCACTATGTGCTGGATAGCCATCATGCTTAAACCACAAATTCCTCTAAGTATGCAGAGGATCGACTTCTGGCATCTGTGGAAGATGGTCTGTTAGGAGGCTGAGATAGTTAAGCCACTTTAGTGCTCATTCTATGAGAAATGTGCCTTTGAGCTGATGGTCACTACCCACACCACACGTCTAAGCTCCATGGACGCGACGTTTCACCTGACGAAACCAACAGGGATTATCAACAGACCAATAATGCAAGTTTCAGCGGTTTACCCTGTCATGATTAATACAGGTTGCTTCATCACTAAACAAAATACATTATGAATCTGGAGTATCGTGTCTTAATGACCATGCACAAACGTTAACACGATTCTCCAAATCGTTTCCTGTAGCCCTTGATGGAGAGAGATGTGATAGGGATAGAACTTACGTCGATGGATTATGCGAGGTACACTTGCGAGAGAGCAAGGGGCGACTAATTTGCGGCTCTTTTGCAACAGCAGCCCAAACATTAATTTCTCCTACATCTCCAGTCATCTGTTTGTTTGTGTTGTGTTTTCTTGGTGTTAAACTACCACTTTCAGGTATCTAGTTGACGATATTTATGAATAATTACCGAGATGGTTGACGTCTATGGGGCTTCTCTCCGCATACAAGAACGAACGGCATTCATCCTACTCTCTCCGTACTCCATGACATGACGGAATTTTCTGCAATGGCAAATCCCTCACAACCTACTACTTGAGCTGTCACTAAGTAACTAGAACCTTGCAATGCACAAATGAACCGCAAACACGTGTAAACAAATCATAAGAACATCGTTGCTAGCGAATATGGTAAACAGAATTAACATTAATTTACCATACTTTTGAGTTTTGATGTAATTAGGTATTGTCACATTTGAAACCTGTGTGTTTGCTCCAAAATAACACCTTCTAAATATTATTAAAATCTATTTATAGGCTAAAACTACTGTCCTGTAACTACCAAAAATGCTGTGAAAAGCGCGTGTTAATAGCACTTCGCATTTAGGAAATATTGGCGATGCAAGTTTTAGATGAATCACCCTTTATATTCTATAATGACAAAATAAAATCTCAGAAAACGTATCAAGTAATAGCGAAGATTTGTTAAATTGTTTCCTGTTTCATGCTATTGTTTAAAAAATCTGAAAGGAAAATTAAAGAAGTGGTTTTTAAGCAATGTTTAACATTAACATTTCATTAACATTGAATTTTGAGTTGTTAGGATATACACAGTTCCCTGCACATGGAAAGGACTTCACACGATATTTTATGATATTAGAATACATACAGTGGTAACAGAGTCTAAAGAGGTCACGAGTTCGAAACTCGTTCAGGGTGAGTTACCTGGATAAGGTTTTTCCGGGGTTACCCCTTGTCCTTCAAGATAAGGGTAACTCTAAGCTCCATGGAACCTTGACTCATTTGACTTAACGTTGGAGGACGTAAATAACAAAAATTAATAATAATAATAATAATAATAATAATAATAATAATAATAATAATAATAATAATAATAATAATAATAATAATAATAAAATAATGAAATAATAATAATAATAATAATAATAATAATAATAATAATAATAATAATAATAATAATAATAATAATAATAATAATAATAATAATAATAATAATAATAATAATAATAATAATAATAATAATAATAATAATAATAATAACAATAATAATAATAATAACAATAATAATAATAATAATAATAATAATAATAATAATAATAATAATAATAATAATAATAATAATAATAATAATAATAATAATAATAATAATAATAATAATAATAATAATAATAATAATAATAATAATAATAATAATAATAATAATAATAATAATAATAATAATAATAATAATAATAATAATAATAATAATAATAATAATAATAATAATAATAATAATAATAATAATAATAATAATAATAATAATAATAATAATAATAATAATAATAATAATAATAATAATAATAATAATAATAATAATAATAATAATAATAATAATAATAATAATAATAATAATAATAATAATAATAATAATAATAATAATAATAATAATAATAATAATAATAATAATAATAATAATAATAATAATAATAATAATAATAATAATAATAATAATAATAATAATAATAATAATAATAATAATAATAATAATAATAATAATAATAATAATAATAATAATAATAATAATAATAATAATAATAATAATAATAATAATAATAATAATAATAATAATAATAATAATAATAATAATAATAATAATAATAATAATAATAATAATAATAATAATAATAATAATAATAATAATAAAATAAATAAAAACAAATAACAGAATCTAATACTTATTTCGAAAACTGGAAAACTGTCCTGTTTTGGGAAGTCACATCTAGTTAGTATATACTCAGAATCTACTCAGCTAATAGTGGTTATCGCTCGAGATTTTGAGAGCTGTACCATGTTACACTTGCAGAGAGGTGGAATTAGTGGTCATTTATACAAAGCCAAAATGATACACAGAAACTTTAAGCATTAAGAATGTAGAAAGTTTCAATTGGAAGGAATATAATTTGTGTTGGAAATTGCACAATTGTCGGAAAATGATCTGTGAAAATCCAAAAATATATACCTACTCCGCTAATAGCAGTTATCCCCTCCAGGTTGCAACAGTTCTTCGAACTAAAACTTCCAGGGGGGGAAATTAGTTGATATTTCAGTTCAATCCTCACAGTGTGCAGGGCCAGTTCCGTTGGGGAGGGGATCCGTCCCCTTCAGCTCCCGTGGTGCGGGCGCTGCGGACCCTTAGCACTCGTGATACCTCCTACGTTACTAGAACTGCCGAGCCCCTCCCTTCGGGGAGTTGTTTAGATTGAGTTGGTTTCGAGGTGGCAGTATGTTCCCGACACCCGCGGGAAATCGGGTACCTCCGGCCAGGGCCCAGCCACCCGGAGGGGGCAGAGGGTTGCCTCATAGGTCGCGGATACTAGCCTGCAGAGCTAGTAGAAGGTGCGCTAGATCACCAGGCGGCCCCACCGAGGTTTTCTGTAGTCTTCCCTGCGGGTTGACGCGCGTAAGTGGCGTATACACTTCCACCCGTCTTGACATTGTTGTCGATGGTGGGGGGGGGGGGTTTAAGAAAACAGATATTGCCCTATTGAAAGATCCCCGGAGTTTTCCTTCACTCCCGGGTAGAAGGAGGCCAGGATCCTCGGGCATTTGGGTAGATCCTCTGCACACAACAGTGTGCAGGATCAGTATAGTCGCAAACAGATGTATTTCATAGAACTTTGATACAAGAACTGCAATTTTTCAATATCTTCATCGTTTTAGAAGCGCGTTCATCATTCAGCTATATCTCGCGATCATTGTGACTCATGACTGCTGCATCATATTTCATGAACATAAGCATTATATATAAGTTTATAATCAAATTCAAATTCTAACAGATCTACAGTTTATACGCTAATATTTTTAATACAATTTTCAATTTTTGAACTTTATCCTAATTCAACATGAAATCATTTGGTCAATTTTAGCTATAGGAGAAAGTCGAAGCACCAAAGCAGTTTTATGGAATCAATGGGCGGCAATATAATCATAAAGACAAAACTATGAATGTTCTAAGCTCCATGTGTTCTTAAAGAATGTAGCTGCAATTTCAGAGGTTTACTTAAAACTAAGTACATTAAATGATCCAGCTCCATTCGTTGCTTATGAAAACGGTATCTTATGCTAGTTACCTAAAGGACATTAAATTATTACGCCAATGTCTTCTGAGCACCTCCTAGAGAATGTTGGGTTATGGAAAGTGCAGATTTTAAGTCCTTCGCAGTTTGACGCTACAAGAATAATATAATGTACCAACTTACTTTAAAGAGGTAGAATAACTAAAGGAATGTTTACTTCCAGCCACAGGAAGTGCAAAAACTTTACATACTATTAAACTTGTCTTGGTGACAAACTCCAGGTTAGAAGTAACAACAAACCATCACTTTTTTAAGCAGACAAGCACACAACATTATCTATTAAGTGAAAACTTTCCGTATTATGTAGTTTCATCATGTAATTTCTCATGGGCTACTAGGCCTCTCTATTTATCTATGATCCATATCTTGCTTACATTGACATACCCCTTTTTTCAGACTTTGCGGTTGCAGACGTGCCTACGAAACCCATTAGGAACACATGCCTATTTACAAGTGGCTCGTTAGTCTAGGCGTATGATTCTCGCTTTGGGTGCGAGAGGTCCCGGGTTCAAATCCCGGACGAGCCCAATTTTTATTCTACAACGAGGGGATGTACTTGTTAAGAGATATACTGCAGCTTTCAGTTACAGTGGTACAACTGCTTCCAAAGCTAATATAATACAAAATAACCCAATTTATTTGCCTTCTTCCAACAGATTGATAGACAAGATCAATATCATCATCAGCCCCTTATGAATTCTTACAGTAGATAAACGTAAATAAACGTTTGTCATAGAAAGTAGTTTTAGCAAAAGTTCATATGTCTCTTACTATACGTTGTATAATTCGAAAAGTGAAAATTAGTAAGAATGTGAACCTCTGTATTTAACAACAGCATTTTCGTTTACGTGATATTTATTTCGTTTTGAGATGGCTTTACGTGTTGCTCTTAGGTATATGCGAGATCTCCAGTTCAGTTGCCACACGAAGCTACCCACTTGCTCTGGACATGTTCAATGTTTTTGTTTCTCTATCATTTGGCCGGTTTGTCTAAGAAGAACTAAATTATCCCTTCACAAATATATGCTGTGTAAGGCTATGAAATAAAATGTTGATTAGTATTTTCTTTCTGTTATGAAATAAGGTTTCCTGATTGGTGCTTTAAGTATTCCACTAATGTCTCGCAACGCCATAATTACGAAAGAGCTTATATCGTTGACATTTGGATCTCTTTGTCCAATGAAAAAAATTTAGGTCTTATGTATGAGTATAAAGCGATAACAGCAGACTTAGTGCCCTTAAACAAGGAACCATGCAGCACTTAAACCACCCTCACTTTGTTCCGAAATAAAAACGTAGGGCTCTTCCGGGATTTGAACCCGGGACCTCTCGCACCCTAAGCGAGTATCATACCCCTAGACCAACGAGCCGCAGCTGGTAAAGGAAAGCTTACTACTTAATTTCTCGCAATTGTCTTCAACGGTTGCAACATCAACTCGCGTGTGACTTTATTTCTCTGAGAGCCACGTTAAATTAACCTAGGGTTAAGTAATATTGATATCACAAACATGCTTTAAAATTATTTATAAAATATATATATATACTTTTAAGTTGACTAACGATGTGATTTACAAAATTAATTTATAATAGCCCACACACACTATAATGTAATGTATACATTGATATACAGGATGAATAAGCTAAACGTTTCACTGCGAATATTTTCGAAATAGAAGTGCTATTGATGTGTACGCTTTCTTAGTCAGTATTTAGTAGTTTTAGCCTTTAAGTCGATTTTAATATGATTTAGAATGTGTACATTTTGGAGCAAACGTACACTTTTTAAATATGAATATACGTCTATTTACATAAAAAAAATCAAAATTACAGTAAATTTGAATGTTAATGGTGTTTTCCGCAGAATTCTACTGCCGGTAGTTGACGAGATATCTTATTTTGAAACTTTTACACACGACACTTGTCCTGCCCATGGTAGCGCACACTAAATAAAAACAAAAGACATTGCAATGCTTCTGTGGTTCCTGACAAGTAAAGAGAAATTTGACATTCAAAACTTGAGTGCGAAATGACTATCTACAGGTTCAATATAAGCTTCGACTCTCCTGTGGTAAGACTGCTGTACACGTTCTAGCATTTCAGTGGTAATTTCAGAGGAGGCAGCAATAATACGTTGTTTCATATCATCGGGTATAGTTGGTATGCCGTTGTAGATAGTGTCTTTGAGTTTTCCCCATAGAAAAAACTCTAAGGGAGCCAAATCTGGTGATTGACCAAGATACAGGTCCCCATCGTCCAATTGATCGATTTCGAAACAATCCCTGAAGACTAGCTGTAGTAATTCGTGCACCATGGGCTGGATAGCCATCATGCTTGGACCACAAGTTGCTCCTAGTCTGCAGAGGAACATCTTCTAGCATCTGTGGAAGATGGTCTGTTAGGAAGCTGAGATAGTTAAACCACTTATGTGCTCATTCTATGCGAAATGTGCCTTTGAGCTGATGGTTCACTACCCCACACCACACGTCTAAACTTCATGGACGCTGACGTTCCACCTGACGAAACCAACAGGGATTATCAACAGACCAATAATGCAAGTTTCAGCGGTTTACCTCGTCATGATTAATACAAGTTGCTTCATCACTAAACAAAATACATTATGAATCTGGAGTATCGTGTCTTAATGATCATCTACAAAAGTTAACACAATTCTCCAAATCGTTTCCTGTAGCCCTTGTGGAGAGAGATGTGATAGGGATGGAACTTACGTCGATGGATTATGCGAGGTACACTTGCCTGACTCATTCCACGTGCGAGCATGCAGGGACTAATTAGAGGCTCTTTTGCAACAGCAACCCAAACATTAATTTCTCCTACATCACCAGTCATCTAATTGTGTGTGTTGCGTTTTCTTGGCGTTAAACTACCACTTTCAGGTATCTAGTTGACGATATTTATGAATAATTGCCGAGATGGTTGACGTCTATGGGGTATCTTTCCGCATACACCATACTAGAACGTATTGCATTCTTCCTACACTCTCCGTGCACCATGGTATGACGGGCCTTTCTGCAATGGCAGATCCATCACAACCTACTACTTGAATTATCAGTAAGTAAGTAGAACCTTGGAATGCACAAATGAACCGCAAACACGTGTAAACAAATCATAAGAACATTGTACCTTGCGAATACGGAAATCAGAATTAACATTAATTTACCATACTTTTGATTTTTTATGTAATTAGGCATTGTCGCATTTGAAACCTGTCTGTTTGCTCCAAAAATACACCTTCTAAGTATTTTTAAAATCAATCTATAGGCCAAAACTACTAGCCTCGAACTACTAGAAATGCTGTGAAAACTGCATATAAATAGCACTTTCTATTTAGGAAATATTGGCGATGTAAGTTTTAGATGAATCACCCTGTATATTTTATAAGTACAAAATAAAATATCATAAAATGTATCAAGTAATAACGAAGATTGTTAAATTGTTCTCTGGGTCATGCTCTTGTTTAATGAATCTGAAAGGAAAATTTATCAAATGGTTTCTAAGCAATGTTTACCATTAACATTAAATTTTGAGTTCTTAGGACATACACAGTTCCCTGCAAATGCAAAGGATCTCACCACCATATATTATGATATAAGAATACATACAGTGGTAACAGAATGTAATACTTATGGGCAAAACTGAAAAATTGTCCTGTTTTGGGAAGTCACATCTAGTTAGTATATACTCAGCATCTACTCAGCTAATAGTGGTTATCGCTCAGATTTTGACAGCTGTACTGTGTTACACTTGCAGAGAGGTGGAATTAGTGGTCATTTATACAAAGTCAAAATGATACACAGAAAGTTTAGGTATTAAGAATGTAGAAAGTATCAATTGGAAGGAAGATAATTTGAGCTGGAAATTGCACAACTGCCGGAAAATTATCTGTGAAAATCCAAAAATATATACCTACTCCGCTAATAGCAGTTATCCACTCTAGGTTGCAACAGTTCTTCGAACTAAAACTTCCAGGAGGGGGAATTAGTTGATATTTCAGTTCAATCCTCACATTGTGCAGGGCCAGTTCCGTAGGGGAGGGGATCCATCCTCTTCAGCTGCCGTGGTGCGGGCGCTGCGGACCCTTAGCACTCGTGATACCTCCTACGTTACTGGAACTGCCGAGCCCCTCCCTTCGGGGAGTTCTTTGGATTGGGTTGGTTTCGAGATGCCCCGACACCCGCGGGAAATCGGGTACCTCCGGCCAGGCGTCGGCCACCCGGATGTGACAGAGAGTTGCCTCATAAGTCCCGGGTACTAGCCTGCAGAGCTAGTAGAAGGTGTGCTAGATCACCAGGTGGCCCCACCGAAGTTTTCGGTAGTTTTCCCTGCGGGGTTGACGCGCGTAAGTGGCGTATCCACTTCCACCCGTCTTGACGTCTTTGTCGATGCGGGGGGGGGGGGTGTTGTGAGCCATTTAAGAAATCAGATATTGCCCTATGGAAAGATCCCCGGAGTTTTCCATCACTCCCGGATAGAAGGACGCCAGGGTCCTCGGATTTTTGGGTAGATCCTCTGTGCATAACAGTGTGCAGTGCCAGCATAGACGCAAACAAATATAATTCATAGAACTTTTATGCCAGAACTTCAACTTTTAAATATAATCATCGTTTTTGTAGCTCTTTTATCATTCAGCTTTATTTCTCGATTATTGTTACTCTTGAGTGCTGCATCATATTTTATGAGCATAAGCATTACGTATAAGTTTATAATCAAATTCAAATTCTAGCAGATTTACAGTTTATACTCATACGCTAATATTTTTAATCTACGCTTCAATATTTGAACTTTATCCCAATTCAGCATGAAACCATTTGGTTAATTAACCATAGGAATAAGTCGATGCACTGAGGCAGTTTTCTGGAATCACTGGGCGCCAAAATAATCATAGAGAAATCTGTGAATTTTCTAAGCTGCAGATGTTCTCAAAGAATGTAGTTGCAATTTCAGAGGTGAACTTAAAACTGAGTACATCAAATGTTCCTGCTCCATCCGTTGCGTGTGAAAACGATGTGTTATGCTAGAGATACCTAAACGAAATTAATTTAGTACGTCAATGTCTTCTGAGCACTTTCTAGAGAATGTTTGGCTATAGAAGGGTCGCATTTTAAGTCATTCGCAGTTTGACGCTACACAGAATAATATAATGTACCAACTTAATTTAAACAGGTAGACTAACTAAAGGAATGTTCCCTTCCAGCCACAGAAAATGCAAAACCTTTACATAATATAAAATTTGTCTTGGTGACAAAGTCCAGGTTAAAAGTACCAACAAGACATCCCTTTTTAAGGGGACAAGCATACAGCATTATCTATTAACCACAAGCTTTCCGTATTCTGCAGTTATATCATGTTATATCTCAAGCGCTACTAGGCATTTCTATTTGCCTATTCTGTATCTTGCTTACATTGACATACCCCATTTGTTGAAGATGTGTCCACGAAATTCATAGGGAACATACGATTGAAGATGTCTCCACGAAGGCCATTAGAACCACGTTCCCAATAACAAGTGGCTCGTTGGTCTAGGGGTATGATTCTCGCTTTGGGTGCGAGAGGTCCCGGGTTCAAATCCCGGACGAGCCCAACTTTTATTCTACAACGAGGGGATATACTTGTTAAGAGATATACTGCAGCTTTCAGTTACAGTGGTACAGCTGCTTTCAAAGCTAATATAATACAAAATAACACAATTTATTTGCCGTCCCCCAACAGATTAATAGACAAGATCAATAACCTCATCAGCACCTTATTGGTTTCTTACAATAGATAAGAGGAGCACTTTACTTTTCTGAAAACTCGTTATGGAGATTTAAGCGTAAATAAACGTTCTTCAAATTAAAGTAGTTTTAGCAAAAGATCATATATCTCTTATTATAGGTGGTATAATTCAAAAAGTAAAAATTAGTAAGAACATGAACCTCTGTATTTAACAACAGCATTTTCGTTTACGTGATATTTATTTCGTTTTGAGATAGCTTTACGTGTTGCTCGTCTATGCGAGGTCTCCTGTTCAGTTGCCACACGAAGCTACCCACTTGCTCTGGACATGCTCAATGTCTTTATTTCTCTATCATTTTGCCGGTTTGGCTAAGAAGTACTAAATTCTCCCTTCGAAAATGTATGCTGTGTAAGGCTATGAAATAAAATGTTGATTAGTATTTTATTTCTGTCATGAAATAAGCCTTTCTGATTGGTGCTTTAAGCATTACAATGATGGTGTAAACCCATTAATGTTTCGCAATGCCAGAATTTCGAAGCATCTTATATCGTGGATATTTGGATCTCTTTATCCAATGAAAAACATTTAGATCTTATGTATGAGTTTAAAGCGATAACAGCAGCTATAGTGCGCTTAAACAAGGAACCATGCAGCACATAAGCCGCCCTCACTTTGTCCCGAAATAAAAATGTAGGGCTCGTCCGGGATTTGAACCCGGGACCTCTCGCACCCTAAGCGAGAATCATACCCCTAGACCAACGAGCCGTAGTTTGCAAAGTAAAGCTTACTACTTAATTTCTCGCAAGTGTCTTCAACGGTTGCAACATTAACTTGTCTGTGACCTTATTTCTCTGAGAGCCACAGTATCGTCAAATTAACCTAGGGTTAACTAATATTGATATCACAAAATTGCTTTAAAATTATTTATAAAATATACATATACTTTTAAGTTGACTAGCAGTGTGATTTATACAATTAATTTATAATTGCCCCCACACACTATAATACACAAGATTTATCACCTAATCATTTATCACAATCAATATTTTCGAAATAGCAAGTGTTATTGATGTATGCCCATTTTTCAGCAGTATTTGGTAGTTTTAGCCTATAAGTCGATTTTAATGGCATTTAGAATGTGTACATTTTGGAGCAAACGTATACTTTTTTTTAAAACGGAACTAAGGTAACTGTGCCCCATATGGCCTGCTACTCAATATGGCCTAGTAGCTATTTTTGGTAGCTATGATGGTAATCTGCTAGATGGCTGCAGATTCACGTTTGGTAAGCTATTTCAATTATCTCTGTGTTACACCAAGTGTGCAGTGACTAAAAGCCATTGCACAGTTGAGATTCATTTGTTTGCCGCCCAATTGCAAACAAAGGTAAGCTTTTTGTGTTACTGATACAAACGTGTACCGTGTCAATTACTTCATGTAATTATCCTGTTTTAAATTATATAATACCGTTTATGAATGCAACAACATTTGTGTAGCTATATGTGTGAAATGAGTTGCTTGCAATATGGATCCAACATGGCCTATTAGGTCATATTGAGTATACATATTAGCCATAGCAGGCCATATTGGATATAGACGTTTACTGATAACCTTTTTATTTATTTTCTGAAGTAATGATTTCAAATCACGATAAGATACGCGGTCGATGGAGTCTAGGTGACCTAAGAAAAGCTGTGGAAGCCATCAGAAAGACAAAAATGTCGGACTATCAAGCAGAAAAAGACTGCTATTCTACGAAGAACTTTCCGTAGGTATGTCAAATCTTAATGTAAAATCAAAGAAAAAATAGGGGCAAAAGTTTACTTTGTCTGAAGAACAAACTGGTGAACTCTGTGCACGTATAATGAGGTTGGCAGGAGTGGGATATCCAATAACAATTAACATTTTAAGATTTCGTGTCTACAGATACTGCAAGAAAAATTATATTACTCATAAATTTTCTGATGTTAAGCAGATTGCAAGCCGCAAGTGGGCAAGGAAACTTATATCAGAAAATCCCAAACTCTTAATACAGCTAGGACACAGAAGTTAAACAAAGTAGTTGTTCAAGACCATTTTCAAAGGTTAAAACTCTTCTTGAAGAAATTGGTACTTTTGGAAATCCTGAAGAACTTTCTAAAATTGATGAGAAAGGTTGCAGACTGAATTTACACAAAGAACCAGGGGTATTCGCAAAAAAGGTAGCACGCAGAGTACACATAATTGGCAATGAACATAGAGAAAATGTAACTGTTGTCTCTTGTGCAATTGCAACAAGAGCAGCTATTCAAAAAAGTCCTTAAAATCTTTGTCACATAGGGAAACTCAGTATATGATGAATGAAAGAATTCCTGTAGTTCCTAAGTGGAGCATAGGGCCTTCTGAACCGCGCAAACCCTAAGCCTGCAGGCAATGGGTTGAGCATCAGTTTTGTCTCTGTAAGAGATTCCAGGCTGGGGGATCAGCCCATAGCCGGTGGTGAAAGTTAAGTTTATATTATGTGGTGATAATAAACATAATGCATACTCTAAATCACATTTCCTTAGTTTCATTAGTCTCCATTATTTTAAATGTGCTACTAACAGAAATTAAATAGGCCATATTGGGAATACAGTGCACTCAATATGCCCAAAAGTAAATTTTTTGTATATTTGTTATTGTGGCTTGTGTAATCATTTTACTTGTTCCACATCATAATATTACATGTCCAGTTTGATGAACTTTATATTGTAAGCAAATGCAATAATTTATTGCCACTCACAAAAATGTAAAAAAATTATTATCCTTAGGTAGGCCATATGGGGTACGTATAATTGCATCAAAAAATCAAAATTATAGAGAATTAGAATGTTAATGGTGTTTTACGCAGGATTCTAGTGCCAGTAGCAAAAGCTCATATGTCTTTTATTATAGTCGATATAACCCAAAAAGTGAAAATTAGTAAGGATATGAACCTTAGTATTTAACAACGGCACTTTGGTTTACGAGATATTTACTGCGTTTTGAGATAGCTTTACTTGTTGCCAGTTCAATTGCCACCCACTTGCTCTGGACATGCTCAGTGTTTTTATTTCTCTATCATTTGGCTGTTTTGGCTAAGAACTGAATTCTCCCTTCACAAAAGTACGCCGGGTAAGACTATGAAATAAAATGTTGATTAGTATTATTTTCTCTCATGAAATAAGCTTTTCTGATTTTTGCTTTAAGCATTACAATATTGATGTAGACACACTACTGTTTCGCAACACCAGAATTACGAAACAGCTTATATCTCTGACACTGGATTTCTTTGTCCAGTGAAAAACATTTATGTCTTATGAATGAATATAAAGCGATATTAGCTGTTATAGTGCACTTAAACAAGGAACCTTGCAACTCTTAATCAGCCCTCACTCTGTTCCGAAATAAAAACTTAGGGCTCGTCCGGGATTTGAACCCGGGACCTCTCGCACCCTAAGCGAGAATCATACCCCTAGACCAACGAGCCACTGTTGTGTGGAAAAATCTAACTACTAATTTTCTCAGTTGCTTTCAACGGTTGCAACATCAACTCGAGTGTGACCTGGTTTCTCAGAGACCTGCATATCGTTGAACACACCATCCTGACTTTGATGTCATAATTTTTTTAAAGTGATTTGTAAAAACTGACATATATTTTTAAGTATACTGGCACTAAGGTTTACATAATTAGTTAATAACAGTCTACACAAAAATGTAACGTAATTTATTCTTGGATATACAGGCTGTTAATGAACTATATGGAAACATTTTCACAGCTACTGGATTATCTTTAAAAAAGTAATTTGAGATATGAGACCTATGGCCTGTTGTTTCAATTTTGGAAGTTACGACTCTAAAATAAAGATACGCGTCGGAGCTGCATTTCCAGCGCAACGGCTATAGCATTAGCTTTTAAATGAAAGATATACGAATTCGAAACTCATTCACCTATTTTTTCCGTTGTTTATTTTTTATTTATTTATTTATTTTATTTTTATTTATTTGTTTGTAATATTTTCTAAGCTTTTAGTACTTGTAAAAATATGTGTACACTACAGAGTAACTTTACCTTGCGAGTGCAATTAAATACAATTGTTTCTAACAATGTTTGAGTCCTGCTTAATGCTTTCACATTTTTAGCCTGAATGGGAGGTGGTTTAGCGGGTGAACGAACTTGCATAAAATAAAAAGTAAAAGGAGCTCTTTACGTCAGGTTTATATGAACTGCTCGAAATGGCGACCTGCTTTTTCAATGCAAAGTTGACCGAGGCAAAGGAACGACTGTCGAATTTGTCCAAAATTCCTTGTGTGTGTCGAATAACTTCATCATTTGGGCAGTAAGCTCCTTTTCTGAGATACTATTAAAAGACGAATAAAAGAAAGCAATGAACTAAATAACAAGAACCAAACCAGGTTTGGTTCCAAACTTTGGGACTCCAGTTTCCGGTGCTACGTAGTGGGCTACCCGAAAAGTTTCAGAAATACCACTACAATAGGCAACATGATGCAAGAAGGCAGTTTAATCGCTGTTCAATATCCACTGGCAGGTGATTTGTTCGAGATTTGTGTGATCTTTCAGGCATTAAATCCTGAAAACGCCAGTAAAGAGCTACTGAGAATTGACATTTCTATACTCGGGAAGGAGTTTTATGGACGTTCTAATGCAATAACATCCTCCATATTGTTTAAATACAAACTTAAATTCTCTGATTCCAATTAGGTTTAACACAATTAACATCGTTATGTTTAACCTCAGACCATGCATTGACTATCTCAAATTACTTATACTAGCCACACTTACAATCGCTGAAATTATTTCGGCATAGTTCTTTAACATTTTGTATATTCTGTAAGCACAAACAGTAGGAATAAAGAAAATTATTTAATTTGTACACTTTTTTCATGTTTTGGTTTAAAGAATCTGAAAAGACTATTAAGAAAATGGTTTTTGAATCAATAAGCGTAGGATTAACTCTTTTGACTTCTTAGAACATCCACAATTCCATGAAAATGGGAAGAACTTTACAGCATATATTATGGTATGTAAGAATAAATACAATGGCAACGTACATTTTGTACTTATTGAGAAATTTAGGAATGCCAACTGTAGAGAGACCGAGCGGGATGACTCAGGCGGTTTCGCCTGTGGGCTGCATTCGGGAGGTTTGTGTTCCATTCCCATGGGCGCATACCTGACCCAGGTTTCTTAGGGGTTTTTTCTGGGTCGGCAGGCAAATGCTGTGTAGGTTAATTAGATCCCGCAATTTCCTGCCCTTCCATTTCATTTCCATTATCATTTCACATAATCTCACATCTGGTGGTCCCTTTCAGGATAGAAGTGTCGACGGATGTCTTCGGATGGTTGGCTTGCCGGGGAATTTCCGAAGTGTAGTAGGGACCCTTCCCTCTGCACAGTGGTGACTCCCTAGATCGCCCGCCGGAGTCTCTTCTCGCCTCATTCTTCCTCTCTCGGAGACCCCACTTGGGCCATAGTAATGATGGATTAAGCTGTTCTCAGAGCTGAATAACCTCCTCAACATAATCCAACCCAATCTATTGCTCGTTAACAGTGGCTATCCCCCAAAATTGTGACAGCTGAAGGAGTGGAATGGCGCAGGCAGTTTCCCGCATTCTGGAGAGACATGTTTGATTCCCATGATCAAACTACTTCACCAATTAGCATTTTCGGGGGTTTTCCCAGTCGCAAGCCGAATGTTGATTAGGTTAATATTTCTCGTCCATTCATTTCTTCTCTATTATCATTTCACATCATCTTTAATTTGGTGGTCTCTTTAAGGGTAGAAGTGTCGGTGGGTGTCTCGGAGGTGCATGGCAGGATGATATGTTCTGAATGAACCTATTCATACTCCGGTTGGACGGTTGCGGTCTCCGAAAAAGGTGTCGTGATGGGACTGTTTCCAAAGGTCAATAGGACGGGATGTCCAAGGTGGCTGCGGTGCATTCACTAGAAACTTTCAGTATTCTATAATTTTATCAGGTAGATGCTGAAGGGCTATGTACATAAAGAACAAAATGAAATGCAAGTAAGTGGTAATTTTATAGACTTCTGGTAGAAATCGTTCGAATGCAAAACCCACAAAACAGCAATAGACTGTTTCTGCGCCGCTCCCGTAAGATAATCTATTTATTCACTCTATCGGACTGATTAATCAAATTAAATGCATCGAATGAAATTTTGATTTGTAAAGAACTCACGCGGAGGAAATTTTCTGATGGAACGGCGAGACTTCGTTTGCAAAAAGATTCGCGTTTCTAAGAAAAATGGAAGAGGTAAGGCCTTCCGGTGCTCCCATTATTTTATTAGATGAAACCTGGATCAATATAAATCATACAAAAAACGAAGTTTTGCAAACCAATAGGCAAAGATCCGCGTTTTCTTACACGCGGGGAGTTCCACTGGTTTCATTCCCAAAGCTGTTCTGATTTTAAATCAAAATTAAGCAAAGACTATCATGAACACATGGATAAAGAAACATTTAAAATTAATTTATTAATCACTTATTACCCAACATTCCCCCCGATGTGCTATAGTAATAGAAAACGCATTTTATCATTCTACTCAAATCAACAAGGCTGCAATTCATCACTTAAATCAGTAATGTAATCATGGCTCCGTGACAGTATGTAAAGTGCCGGAACAAAATTGGCGGGAGGTTGTGAACACGTTGAAAATGCAGAACAGTTTTATTGGGTGAAAAATGGATAAATAGATGAAATTAGTGATAGGTTCATAATTAATTTAGAAGATTTAGAAGATTGAATTACATTAATTTAGAAGATTCAGGTAGTGATCATGAGGAAAATTTTGAAACTTCTGACAATGAAGTAGGGGAACAGGAACCAAATTTGGAGGACGAAGAACAAACAGACAAAGAATCATGATCCGCCACAGAAGTGTGTGCACTGCCTTACAGGCCATAAAGGAGGGGACGGTTAGAAAGAGATGGTCAGTACGTATTTCTTTCTCTTTCTACAAACCAAGGGCCAAGTTACATCTCGTGCACTATAGATATTTGTGTTTACCTGTGGTTCGTAATTGCTTAAACTCTATTATGTCCCTCATCCCACAGTCGTTGACGTTAAAATCGCTGTTTATGAACCTCATTAAGAAGGTCATGGGGCAAGTGGCTCGTTGGTCTAGGGGTATGATTCTCGCTTTGGGTGCGAGAGGTCCCGGGTTCAAATCCCGGACGAGCCCTACTTTTTGTGCTACAACGGATCGGTATTCTTTAACGCCTCATGGTGTGCCTGGCGTTTAGATTTACATCTGCTTTCAACGCTGTAATATACAATAAAATTTACTAGCCATTCTCAAGGAGACTGATAGTTAACATCAATAACCTCAGGAGCACCTTATTGATTACTTACGATACATAAGAGGAGCGTGATACTTAGCCGAGTATTGAGTATTCAGCGTCAATAAATGTTTCTCAATATTTGAGTATATTTTAGTAAAAATTCATATATGTCTCTTATCTGTGGGTGGGGTAATTAAGAAATATATAAAAGTAGGAACATTACACTTTGTATTTAACAGCAGCATCCTTCATATACGAGTTCATCTTTCATTTACAGTTCTTTTGAAATGGCTCCACATTACGCTTGCATTAGTGATCGATTTCAATTCCCATCAGGATAGTCACATACGAAACTACTCACGTTTGCTCTGAAGATGCTGAACGTTTTTGTTTCTGTATAATTTTCAGGGCTGTTTAATTATGTAGAACTCAATTCTCCCTTAGCAAATGAACGTCGGGTAAAGCTGTGTAATAAAATACTGATACGTGGTGTTCTGTCATTAAATAAGTATTTAGGTTAGTTGTTTAAGCATTATAATCAATATGTAGACACATATATGTTTTGCAACGCTAGTGTTACAAAATAACTTAAATCTAAATGTACCATTTGGCTATCTTTTTCAGCAGAAGCATTCAATATTTTATGTGTGCATGCAAAGTGGTAAAAGCAGGTATGGTCCACTTAAACAAGAAACCACTGCGACAGATACACACGCATCGCTTTTTCTGGCGTAACAATATAGGGTTGGCCCGGGATTTGAACCTGGAACCTCTCGCACTCTAAGCGAGAATAATACACTTAGAGCATCGAGCCGCACTTGTTTGAAGAATGCTAAGTAATCTTTTTCTCGTAATTGTTTTAAACGTTTAAAACAACAGTTGGAGTGTGACCTGGTTTCTCTGAGAGCTGTAAATAATATCGCAGATTAGCTCAAGGTCCATAACTTTAATGTCATATAAAATTATTTAAAATGATATATGAAATCGACATGTATTTTAATGTCACTAACCGTGAGGCTTTTTAATCAGTTATTAATAACGTTCCACACTAAACTGTGATGTAATGTTACATGGACATATATTCTATAGCTACAAAAAGTATGTATAAGGTGAATTATGAAATAATATTACAAACTAATTGAATTATATATATATATATATATATATATATATATATATATATATATATATATATATTGTGACTTTGTGGGTTCGTGGAATAAAAAGTCCAATTACACCACTCAACAATGTTCTTTATTTCCACCGACTTACAGTTAAACACTTGCCAATTACACAGAATTACGTGCTGCAACAATTATAATTCACCAGTTCGTCCGTTACAATTTCACTGTACTCGCGGTTACGTAAGCTCCGATGCACGCACAGACTTCTCGTTCATTAACACGTCCTTCGCTAGCACGTCAAACACTGACTAACTCTTGCACCAAGAACTGCGACTGTCTTCTCGCTCACACTCACTAACCAACTGATTGACCAACTCTGACTGACCAACTCAACACAGCACAACAACTGACTGACCCTCTGTCTGTCTGTAACCCTCTTTATATCGGAATATCGCCGGTTTCTAGTGACCAGGAGACTGTTCCAGTTAACGAAAGTTCGAGTAACAGGTGTAGAGAAAAACAGGCGGCCAGTCATGTTTTCCCCTAACCACAAGCCTGTCACCACTACGAGACAAACGAGGAGAAGGTGTGGCTAACGCGGTCCTCCCCCCTGCCTTCCGTTCGCAGCTGGTACAGGGTGCTCCAGCGGTCTTGTTACACTGCTCCCTCCTCAAAGCTGTTCGCCCACGAACAGCCCCATCGTAGCGTGCGAGGCGGTCCAGGTGTACCACCAGCATCTGCCCGGAGTCTGAGCCAGAAGTAGCGCTGCCGTAGTTTGTGAATCATTCGGTTCGCTCCCAGGTGTCCTCCTGAAGTACCGGCGTGCACTTCCTCCAAGACTTCCGGGACCTTGCTCCGGGGAAGTACCAACTGTCCTCTCTGCGCCTTCCCATCGGGTGACTCCCATACCCGGAACAGCACGCCCTCTCTGGTCTTCAACGAGTCCCATTGGGCCCAGTGCGACTTGTAGGTGGCGCTCCTCGGTGCGATGTCCTCCCAGGTTGGCCTCGTCCCTGCGTCCACTTCCCTCAAGAGTGGCCCCAAGTCTGCGTCCGCCAGCTGCTCCCTCCTCAGGCCTGCGCTATCCCAGCCTTCAGCAGGCACTGCCACAACTACTCGGACTGCTGCGGCACGCTCCTCCTCTTCCACTCTTGTGCGCTCGTGGCCGTCCTGGATCTGCGATAGGACACCTCCAATGCAATGGTCGCCGGCGTCGGTGTCCACAATGAAGGCGCCACCCGGTCGTGGGAAACCCAAAATTGGAGCACTGCACAGGGTCCCCTTCGGGTGCTGGAAAGCGTCTTCGGCGTCCTCCGTCCACACATAAGGCCGGTTTTCCTCCGTCAGGCGGGTGAGGGGTTTTGCGATGTTGTCGGCCTTTTCCTCTAAATCATTAAGGCGGTCGTCTACTTGACCCTTCCGCTTGCCCAGGTTCGTGACGTCATCCCTCACGTCGGCCAACCGTTCCTCGAACTTTGCGGTGAAAGCCTCGTTCGCCACCTTCATTTCGGTAGCCGGACCGTCATTCGCTGCTCTCATTTCCGTGGTTAACTCGGCCTTCACTTGTTCCATCTTCTCGGCGATGTTGTCCCTAGCCGTCCTGATTAGTTTCAGTTCCGCGGCCAGGTTATTTCTAGTCTCCAGCTTCTCTGTTAATTCGGCCTGCATTTCTTCCATCTTTGCGGCCAGGTTGTTATTTGCCGCTTCTATTTCCGTTGTTAATTCGGCCTTCATTTCTTCCATCTTCCCGATTAGTTCGGCCTTCATTTCCATCATCTTCTCCAAAAAATTTTCCAATGCCGCGTCCATGGTTGTAATGTTCGGTGATGTTATCTTCCCGCTTCCTGACACCAGTGTGACTTTGTGTTATATCCCACTCCTGACGCCAGTGTGACTTTGTGGGTTCGTGGAATGAAAAGTCCAATTACACCACTCAACAATGTTCTTTATTTCCACCGACTTACAGTTAAACACTTGCCAATTACACAGAATTACGTGCTGCAACAATTATAATTCACCAGTTCGTCCGTTACAATTTCACTGTACTCGCGGTTACGTAAGCTCCGATGCACGCACAGACTTCTCGTTCATTAACACGTCCTTCGCTAGCACGTCAAACACTGACTAACTCTTGCACCAAGAACTGCGACTGTCTTCTCGCTCACACTCACTAACCAACTGATTGACCAACTCTGACTGACCAACTCAACACAGCACAACAACTGACTGACCCTCTGTCTGTCTGTAACCCTCTTTATATCGGAATATCGCCGGTTTCTAGTGACCAGGAGACTGTTCCAGTAAACGAAAGTTCGAGTAACAGGTGTAGAGAAAAACAGGCGGCCAGTCATGTTTTCCCCTAACCACAAGCCTGTCACCACTACGAGACAAACGAGGAGAAGGTGTGGCTAACGCGGTCCTCCCCCCTGCCTTCCGTTCGCAGCTGGTACAGGGTGCTCCAGCGGTCTTGTTACAATATATATATATATATATATATATATATATATATATATATATATATGTTATATTCCTCTTTAAAGTATGTGGAAATAAAGTTCAGAAAATTTTGAAGTCATATTATTAATACTAAGCATTTTGAGTTTTTAGAACATACAAAACCTCCCTGCAGATAGAAGAAATTTTACCACCATATGATATGAAATAAGAAGATATACAGTGGCAGCAAAGTCTACGTAAATATTGCGAAAATTGGAAAAATGCTCTGTTTTGGGAAGTCAATTGTAGTCATACTGCTCCTCTAACACTAGCTATCCCTCCAAGTTGTGACAGTAGTACAGAGTTACACTTGCAGCAGGTGGAATATGTTGATATTTATACGGAACCAAAATACTCCCCAAGGCATAAAGAATTTGGAAAGTTACAGTTGTACGGAGAGTAAACTGGCGCAGGTCAGCCAACCCTGAACTGGTCCTTCAAAATATGTTATTATTTAACTATTATTTAAAGCTGTTATTGCTTTGTATTATTAGCATATATATATATATATATATATATATATATATATATATATACATTTAGGATGTTCAGCGCCTTATACTTTAATCCCGGACAACTGCTTTTTGTAGAATTTTCACGTGACAACTTTAAGGGTTGGAATGTGTGGCTGGCAGGCAATAGCTGTTGGGTGGCACTAGCTGATAGTGCGGCTGTCAGAGATTGTGTAGTGTTTAACGCCCGCTTTTACTACATACGGCACTGCAGGCGGTGACACTGATGATACATGAGATGAAGATGGAGCACCGGTGGAATGAGATGGCGGGGGAAACCGGAGCTCTCGGAGAAAACCCGCCCCGTGTTGTCCACCACAAATCTCAATTTGCGGGCACCTGGGATCGAACCCGGGCCGCCTTGGTGAAAGCCAAGCGGTCTAACCACTGAGCCACGGCGCTGTCTGGTTGTCAGAGAGTTGCGTGCTGTGAGTTTGAAGATACGCAGTTCAGCCAGACCACCAAAGTAAACCTGTAGTTATTTACGACGTGTATCAGTATATCTTGTACTATACCAAAAGATAACTAAAGTTCATATATATATATATATATATATATATATATATATAAAGTTCATGAAAACTAAATACTAAATAACAATTTTCATTCCGGATGAAGAAGCAAATGAAGTGCGAAATATTCTAAAAACGCCATAAAAAGGTGTAAAAGAAAGGGTCGTTATCGACGTTAACAAATGTGATTATTAGCACAGTGTTTAAAAATTATTTCAAAAGATTTATCAAAATTAAATTTTCAATTTAAAAAGAAAAGTATTGAAAATTTATTTTTCTCCACCATCATCTGCCACCGCACTCTGAAATAAAATGTCATACTAATACTAATACAGCAGTAACCGCGGTAGGTTCTAGAGTACAACTTTGAGTAAACATACGAGATCACCACTTTCATCTGTAATATCTACCCATGTGCATAATCCTATTGCATGCGGTTTCCCAACCTGGCACATCAACGGGGAACATCGCAGCAGCTCAAACATATAGAAATTTCGTTTCATGTGGCTTACCAACGTGGTAATCCGAGAAGAGTATCTCTACCACAAACACAATGAAAAATTGCGTTTAATTATAAAAACGTCATATTTGTTATAGAAATGTCGTAAATTAAGGCATTCAGCGTTTTAGCGCACACAGAATATAATGCAACAACTTCTTTACATAAGAAGTCTAGATAAAGCTATCTTCCCTATTGGCTATATGAAATGCAACTCCTATACAAATGTTCCTAGGTTTCTTGGTGATAAACTCCAGGTTAGGGACACAATGTACTACCCCCTTTTATAAGTCGATAAGTATATACGATTATCTATTAACAAGGAATTTCCTGTATTTTATAATTATTATTTAAATGCTCAAGGGCGACTAGGAATTTATATTTACCTGTCGTCAGTATTTTTCTTACAGTTCACTGACATCCGGTTTCTAAGACACTTGAGTTGAAATTTTTATGCACTAACTCCAATAGGAATGTAAACAATCAAGTGGCTCGTTGGTCTCTGGGTGTAATTCTCGCTTTGGGTGCGAGAGATCCCCGCTTCAAATCCCGGATGATCCCATTCTTTATTCTACAACGAGGGGATGTCCTTATTAAGAGTTATACTCCAGATTTCACTTACAGTGGTACAGCTGCTTCCAAAGCTTATATAATATAAAATAATCCAATTTATTTGCCTTCTTCCAACAGATAGATAAGATCAATAACCTCATCAGACACTTATTGCTTACTTGCGGTAGATAAGAGGAGCATTTTACCTTCCTGAAAACCCGTTATCGAGATATAACCATAAATAAACGATTTTTCCCTCTTCAACTTTAAAGTAATTTTAGCTAAAGCTCATATGTCTTTTATTATAGCTGCTATAACTCAAAAAGTAAAAATTCGTAAGAACATGAACCTCTGTATTTAACAACAGCATTTTCGTTTACGAGATATTTACTGCGTTTTGAGATAGCTTTACTTGTTGCTCACATATGCGAGGCCTCCAGTTCAATTGATACACTAAGCCAACCACATGCTCTGGACATGCCCAGTGTCTATTTCTCTATCATTTGGCTGTTTTGACTAAGAACTAAGTTCTTCCTTCACAAATGTACGCTGGGTAAGGCTATGAAATAAAATGTTGATTAGTATTTTTTTCTATCATGAAATAAGCTTTTCTGATTGGTGGTTAAAGCATTACAATGTTGATGCAGACACACTACTGTTTCGCAACACCAGAATTACGAAACAGCTTAGATCTGTGACACTGTCTTAAACAATGAAACACATTTATGTATTATGAATGAATATAAAGCGAATACAGCACTTCTAGTGCACTTAAAGAAGGAACATTCCAACTCTTAAACTGTCCTCACTTTGTTCCGAAATAAAAATGTAGGGCTCGTCTGGGATTTGAACCCGGGACCTCTCGCACCCTAAGCGAGAATCATACCCCTAGACCAACGAGCCACTGTTGTGTAAAGAAGGCCAACTAATAATTTTCTCAGTTGCTTTCAACGGCTGCAACATCAGCTCGAGTGTGACATGCTTTCTCAGAGTGTTAATGTCGTTAAACACACCGTTCAGATATTGATGTCATAATTTTTTTTAAAGTAGTTTATAAAATCTGACATATATTTTTAATTAGACTGGCACTGAGGTTTATATAATTAATTAATAACAGTCTACAGAAAAATATAATGTAATTTATTCTTGGATATGCAGGCTGTTAGTGAACTATATGGAAACATTTTCAGAGCTACTGGATAATACTTAAAAAATTAATTTGAGATAGGAGACCTATGGCCTGTTGTTTCAATTTTGGAAGTTACGACCCTAAGTTTCTGAAGTGCTAGTACGCCACTGAAAACATTTGAGTGGCAACACACGAAAATAAAAATACGCGTCGGAGCTCCATCTCCAGCGCAACGACTATAGCATTAGCTTTTAAATGAAAGGCATATGAATTCGAAACTCATTCACCTTTTTTTTTCGTTGTTTATTTTTATATTTATTTATTTTATTTTTATTTTATTTTTTGTAATATTTTTTTCAGCTTTGAATACATGTAAAAATATGTGTACATTACAGAGTAACTTTGTGAGTGCAATTAAATACAGTTACTTGTAACGAAGTTTGAATCCTGCTTAATGCTTTCACATTTTTAGTCTAAATGGGAGTTGGTTTAGCGGTTGAACGAACTTACATAAAATAAAAGGTAAATGTAGCTCTTTACGTCAGGTTTATATGAACTGCTCGAAATGGCGACCTGCGTTTTCAATGCAAAAATGACCGATGCAAAGGAAGGAATGTCGTATTTTGTCCAAAATTCCTAGTGTATGTCGAATAACTTCATCATTTAGGCAGTAAGCTCCTTTTCTGAGATACTATTAAAAGACGAAGAAAAGAAAACAATTAACTACATGGCAAGAACCAAACCAGTAACTATGGAACTCCTGTTTCCGGTGCTACGTAGTGGCCCACCGGGAAAGTTATAGAAAGACCACTACAATAGGCAACATGATGCAAGAAGGCAGTAAATCGCTGTTCAGTATCCACTGGCAGGTGATTTGTTCAAGATTTGAGTGATCTTTCACGCATTAAATCTTGAAAAACGCCAGTAAAAAACTACTGAGAACCGATATTTCTATACTTGGGAAGCAGTTTTAAAGACAGTCTAATGCAATAACATCCTTCATCTTGTTTAAGTACCAACTTAACAGCATCTGATGACAATCTGATGTGCTTAACACAATTAACTGCGTTATGTTTAGCTGCAGACCATGCATTGCCTATCTCAATTTACTTATATTACTCACGTCTACAATCACTGAAATTATTTCGACATAGTTCATTAGCATTGTGTATATCCTGTAAGCACAAGAAGTAGGTATAAGGAAAGTTATGAACTAATGGCGAAAATTAGTAGATTTGTACAATTTTTTTTTCATTTTGTGGTTTAAAGAATCTGAAAAGACGATTAAGAAAAAGGTTTATGAAGCAATAAGCTTAGGATTAACATCATTTGACTTTTTAGCATATCCACAATTCGCAGAAAATGGGAAGAACCTTACAGCATATATTATGGTATGTAAAAATAAATACAATGGTAACGTATTTTTCTGTACTTATTGAGAAATTTAGAAAAGTACCCTTTTTTGCAATGGCAACTGTAGAGAGACCGAGCGGGAAGCTCGAGGAATATGTGAAGTGGAAGGAGAAGATGTTAGTGAGCGTGTGCACAGCGACGGCTCCAAAGTTTCAAAAATGGAGACGAAAACACTTAAGATTTACCACGTTCTGAAAGACTGACTCAGGCGGTTTCGCCTGAGGGCTGCATTCGGGATGTTTGTGTTCGATTCCCATGGGCGCTTATCTGACCCAGGTTTTTTTTCGTGTTTTTTCTGGGTCGGCAGGCAAATGCTGTGTAGATTAATTAGATCCCGCAATTTCCTGTCCTTCCATTTCATTTCCATTATCATTTCACATAATCTCACATCTGGTGGCCCCTTTCAGGGTTGAGGTGTCGACGGATGTCTTCGGATGGCTGGCTTGCCGGTGAATTTCCGAATTTAATAGTAGGGACCCTGCCCTCTGCACAGTCGTGACTGCTTAGATCGGCCGCGGGAGACTCTTGTCAGGTTCGATTCCCATGATCAAACTACCTTACCCATGAGCATTTTGGGGGGTTCCCAGTCGCAAGCCGAATGCTGATTAGGTTATTATTTCTTGTCCATCCATTTCATCTCTATTATCATTTCACATCATCTTTAATCTGGTGGTCTCTTTAAGGGTAGAATTGTCGGTGGGTGTCTCGAAAGTCCATGGCAGGATGATATGTTCTGAATGAACCTATTCATACTCCGGTTGGACGGTTGCGGCCTCCGAAAAAAGGTGTCGTGATGGGAATGTTTCCAAAGGTCAATAGGATGGGATGTCCAGCTGGCTGGGGTGTATTCACTAGAAACTTTCAGTATTCTATAATTTTATCATGTACATGCTGAAGGGCTATGTACATAAAGAACAAAATGAAATGCAAGTTAGTGGTAATAGATTTCTGCTAAAAAACGTTCGAATGCAAAACCCACAAAACAGCAATAGATTCTTTCTGCGCCGCTCCCATGACAATCTATTTATTCACTCTATCGGACTGATTAATCAAATTAAATGCATCGAATAAAATTTTGATTTGTAGAGAACTCACGCGGAGGAAAGTTTATGAAGCAACGACGAGACGTCGTTTACAAAAAAATTCACGTTTCTAAGAAAAATGAAAGAGGTAAGGCCTTCCGGTGCTCCCATTATTTTATTAGATGAAACCTGGATCAATATAAATCATACAGAAAACGAAGTTTTGCAAACCAATAGGAAAAGAACCGCGTTTTCTTACACGCGGAGAGTTCGACAGGTTTCATTCCCAAGGCTCTTCTGTTTTTAAATCAAAATCAAGCGAAGACTATCATGAAAAAATGGATAATGAAACATTTAAAATTGGTTTATTAATCATTTATTACCCAACATTCCTCCCAATGTGCTATAGTAATAGAAAACACATCTTATCATTCTACTGAAATCAACAAGTCTACGATTCATAAGTTAAATCAGTAATGCAATGATGGCTCCGTGACAGTATGTAAAGTGCCGGAACAAAATTGGCGGGGAGCTTGTGAACACGTTGAAAATAAACAAGAGTTTTATTGGGATAAAAATGAATTAATAGATTAAATTAGTGATAGGTTCGTAATTAATTTATTTGATTTAGAAGATTGGATTAGATTAATTTAGAAGATTCAGATAGGGAACATGATGAAAATTTTGACATTTCTGACAGTAAAGAAGGGGAACAGGAACCAAATTTGGAGGACGAAAAACAAATAGACGAAGAATCGTCACCCGCCATTGATGTGTCTGCTCTGCATGACAGGCCATTAAGGAGGGGCGGGTTAGAAAGAGATGGTGAGTACGTATCTCTTTCTCTTTCTACAAACCAGGGGCCAATTTAAATTTCGTGCATTATAGTTCGTTGTGTTTCCCTGTGGTTCCTAATTGCTTACACTCTACTGGTGTACCTCATCCCACAAACGTTGGCATTAAAATCGCAGTTTATGAACCCATTAAGAACGTCATTAAGCAACTGGCTCGTTGGTCTAGGGGTATGATTCTCGCTTTGGGTGCGAGAGGTCCCGGGTTCAAATCCCGGACGAGCCCTAATTTTTGTGCTAAACGAAGCGGTGTTCATTTACACCTCATGGTGTGCCTGTTGTTTAGAATAATAACTGTTTTCAAAGCTGTAATATAAAATAAGATTTATTAGCCTTCTCAAGATGACAGTTAACATCAGTAACCTCAAGAGCACCTTATCGCTTACTTACGGTAGATAGGAGGAGCGTGATACTTAGCCGAGTATTGGCCATACAGCGTCAATAAATGTTTCTCATTATTGAAGTATTTTTTAGTAAAAATGCATATATGTCTCTTATCTGTGGGTGGCATAATTAAACAAATCATAAAATCGTAGGAAAATTGCCCTTGTATTTAACAGCAGCATCTTTCATTTACGAGATATTTACTACAGTTCTTTTGAGATGGTGCCACGTGACGCTTGCATTAGGGATATGTTGAGTTCAATTCCCATCAGGATTGTCGCATACGAAACTACTCACGTTTGCTCTGGACATGCTGAACGTTTATGTTTCTGTATCATTTTCAGGGCTGTTTAATTATGTAGAACTCAAATCTCCCTTAATAAAAGAACGTCGGGTAAAGCTGTGTAATAAAATACTGATAAGTGGTGTTCTGTCATTAAATAAGTATTTAGATTAGTTTTTTTTAAGCATTATCATCAAGATGTAGACACATATATGTTTTGCAACGCTAGTGTTACAAAATAACTTACATTTAAATGTTCCATTTGGTTATCTTTTTCAGTTGAAAGCATTTAATATCTTATATGTGCCTGTAAAGTGGTAAAAGCAGGTATGGTCCACTTAAAACAAGGAAGCCAGTGCGTCAGATAAACATACATCGCTTCTTTCTGACGTAAAAGTTTAGGGTTCGTCCGGGATTTGAACCCGAGATCCCTCGCACCCTAAGCGAAAACCACAACCCTAGACCAACGGGTTTTACTTGTGTACAGAAAGCTAATTAATCGTTTTCTCGTAATTGTTTTAAACGTTTAAAACAACAGTTGGAGTGTGACCTGATTTCTCTGAGAGCTGTAAATAATATCGCTAACTCAAGGTCCATAATTTTAATGTCATATAAAATAATTTTAAATTATATATGAAACTGACGTGTATTTTAATGTCACTAACCGTGAGGCTTTTTTATCAGTTATTAATAACGTTCCACACTAAACTGTGATGTAATCTTACATGGACATATAATCCATAACTACAAAAAGTATGTATAAGATGAATTATGAAATAATATCAGAAACTATATTGAATTGTACATATATGTTATACTCTTCTTTAAAGTATGTGGAAATAAAGTTCAGGAAATTTTGTGGTCATCTGATTAGCACTAAACCTTTCAAGTTATTAGAACATACAAAAACTCCCTACAGATGGAAGGAATTTTACCACCATATGATATGAAAGAAGAAGATATACAGTGGAAGCAAAGTCTACGTAAATATTGCGAAAATTGAAAAAATGCTCTGTTTTGGGAAGTCAATTGTAGTCATACTGCTCCTCTAACACTAGCTATCCCTCCAAGTTGTGACAGTAGTACACAGTTACACTTGCAACAGGTGGAATATACGGAGCAAGAATACTCCCCGAGGCATATAGAATTTGGAAAGTTACAGTTGTACGGAGAGTAAACTGGCGCTGGTCAGCCAACCCAGAAAAGAGCCTATGCTTTAAAGCTGTTATGTGACTTTGCATTATTAGACATCAATTAAGGTGTTTAACCCTTACAGTTTAATCTCGGACAAATGCATTTTGTAGAATTTTGACGTGTCAAGCCTAAGTGTTGAACTGTGTGGTTGGCAGGTAATGTCTGTCGGGTAGCACTAGCTGATATACGACTACCAGAGACTGTGTGTGTGATGTTAGTTTGAAGACACGGACTTCAGCCAGACCACCAAAGAAAACCTTTAGTATTTACAACGTGTATCACTATATATTGGAATATACCAACAGAGAAGAGGTAAATTATTTGCGTAGTATAAACCTCATGAAAACTAAATACTAAATACCAATCTTCATTCCGGATGAAGAAGCAAATGAAGTGCGAAATATTTTACAAACGCAATAAAAAAGGTGCAAAAGAAAGAGTCTTTATCGACGTTAACAAATGTGATTATCTGCACAGTGTTTAAAAGGTTTATCAAGATTAAATTTTCAATTTAAAAAGAAAAGTATTGAAAATTTATTTTACTCCACCTACATCTACCACCGCACCCTGAAATAGAATCTCCTGCTAATACAGCAGTAACCGCGGTAAGTTCTAGAGCACAACTTTGAGTAAACCTACCAGATCATCAATTTCATCTGTAATATCTACCCATGTGTGGAATCCTGTTACATGCAGTTTTCTATCCTGGGACTTCAAAATGATCAACATGAAACATCGCAGCAGCTCAAACATATAGTAAAAATGTCATCTTATGTGGCTTACCAACGTGGTGCTTCTAGAACTTCATCTCTACCACAAACATAATGAAAAATTCCGTTTCAATATAAAAACGTCATCTTTGTTATAGAAGTGTCACAAATTAAGGCATTAAGCTTTTGAGCCCACACAGAATATAATGAACCAACTTCTTTAAATAACAAGCCTAGATAAAGGTATCTTCCCTATTGGCTATATGAAATGCAACTCCTATACCAATGTTCCAAGTTTTCTTGGTGATAAACTCCAGGTTAGGGACACAATATACTACCCCCTTTTATAAGTTGATAAGCATATACGATTATCTGTTAACAATGAACTTTCTGCATTGTATAACTATTATTTAAATGCTCAAGGGCGACTAGGAATTTATATTTACCTGTGGTCAGTATTTTACTTACAGTTTACTGACATATCCCGTTTTTAAGACACTGCAGTTGAAATTTGTACTAACTCCATTAAGAATGTAAACAATCAAGTGTCTCGTTGGTCTAGGGGTGTGATTCTCGCTTTGAGTGCGAGAGGTCCCCTGTTCAAATGCCGGATGACCCCACTTTTTATTCTACAACGAGGGGAAGTACTTATTAAGAGATATACTGACGCTTTCACTTACAGTGGTACCGCTGCCTTCAAAACTAATATAATACAGAATAACCCAATTTATTTGCCCTTTTCCAACAGATAGATCAGATCAATAAGCTCATCAGCCCCTTATTGCTTACTTACGGTAGATAAGAGGAGCATTTTACTTTCCTGAAAACTGGATATCGAGATTTAAGCGTAAATAAACGCTTTTTCCCCTTCAACTTTAAAGTAGTTTTAGCTAAAGCTCATATGTCCTTTGTTATAGTTGGTATAACTCAAAAAGTGAAAATTGGTAAGAACATGAACCTCTGTATTTAATAACAGCATTTTCGTTTACGAGATATTTACTGCGTTTTGAGATAGCTTTACTTATTGCTCACATATGCGAGGCTTCCAGTTCAATTGCCACACGAAGCCAACCACTTGCTTTGGATATGCTCAGTGTCTTTATTTCTCTATCATTTGGCTGTTTTGGTTAAGAACTGAATTCTCCCTTCACAAGTGTACGCCGGGTAGGACTATGTAATAAAATGTTGATTAGAATTATTTTCTGTCATGAAATAAGCTATCCTGATTGGTAGTTTAAACATTATAATGAAGATGTAGATACACTAATGTTTCGCAATGCCAGAATTACGAAACAGCTCATATCTGTGACATTTGGATTTCTTTATCCAATGTGAAACATTTAGGTCTTATGAACGAATATAAACCGATAACAGCAGGTATAGTGCGCTTAAACAAGGAACCATACAGCACTTAAGCCGCCCCCACTTTGTTCGGAAATAAAAATGTAGGGCTCGTCCGGGATTTGAACCCGGGACCTCTCGCACCCTAAGCGAGAATCATACCCCTAGACCAACGAGCCAGTGTTGTTTGAAGAAAGCTAGCTACTCCTTTTCTCAGTTGTTTTCAACGGTTGCAATATCAACTCGAGTGTGACCTGCTTTCTCCGAGAGCTAGATATCGTTAAATTAACACACCGTCCACATTTTGGTGTATAACATTTAATTTATTCTTGGTTATATAGGATGTTAATGATCTATACTAAAAATTTTCACAGCAAGTGGAGAATCCTTAAAAGTAATTTGAGGTGGTAGACTTATGGCCCATTGTTTCAATTGTGCAAGTTATGGCTCTAAGTTTCTGAAGTGCCAGTACGCCACTGATAACATTTGAGAGGCACCACACGAAAATAATGGGACGCGTCGGAGCTCTACCTCTGCCGCAATGGCTATGAGATTAGCTTTCAAAAGAAAGATATAAGAGTTCGAATCTCCTTCACCTTTTTTTGCGTTGTTTATTTTTTATTGCTTTTTTAATATTTGCCTGAGCTTTTAATACTTGTAAAACTATATGTACATTACGGAGTTACTTTACCTTGTGAGTGCAATTAAATACAAAGGTTGAACCCTGCTTAATGATTTCACATTTTGTGCCTAAATGGCGGTTGGTTTAGCTTGTGAACTAACTTACATAAAATAAAAAGTAAATGCAGCTCTTTACGTCAGGTTTATAGGAACTGCTCGAAATGGCTACCTGCGTTTTCAATGCAAAGTTAACAAAGGCGAAGAAACGACTGTCATACTTCTTCCAAAATTCATTGTGTGTGTCGAATAACTTCAAATGCTTGTATCATTTGGGCAGTAAGCTCCTTTTTGAGATACTATTAAAAGGCGAAGAAAAGAAAATTAACTACATGACAAGAACCAAACTAGTAACTTGGAACTCCAGTTTCCAGCGTTACGTAATGGGCCACCGGAAAAGTTATAGAAATACCACTACAATAGGCAACATTGTGCAAGAAGTCAGTTAATCACAGTTCAAAGTCGCATTTGCAGGTGATTTGTTCGAGATTTGAGATTTGAGTGATCTTTCGGGCATTAAATATTGAGAACGCCAGTAAAGATCTACTGAGAATTGATATTTCTATACTCGGGAAGCAGTTTTAAAGACAGTCTAATGCAATAACATCCTTCATCATATTTAAATACCAACTTAAGAGCATCTGATACCAATTGGGTTTAACGCAAATAACTGCACTATGTTTAGCTGCAGATCATGCATTGGCTATCTCAATATATTATATTAGTAACGTCTAAAATCGCTGCTGTTATTTCGGCATAGTTCATTATTATTCTGCAATTTCTGTAAGCACAAACAGTAGGTATAAGGAAAATTATGAAATAATAGCGAAAATTAGGTCATCTGTACGATTTTTTCCTGTTGTGGTTTAAATAATCTCAAAAGATGATTAAGAAAATGGTTTGTGAAGTAATAAGCTTAGCATTAGTTAACTCTTTTGACTTCTTAGAACATCCACAATTCCCTGCAAATGGGAAGAAATTTACACCATATAGTATGATATGTAAGAATAAATAAAATGGCAACATATTTTCTGCAGTTATTGAGAAATTTAGAAAAGTGTCCTATATCGGAATGCCAACTGTAGAGAGACCGAGCGGGATGACTCAGGCGGTTTCGCCTATGACCTGTATTCGAGAGGTTTGGGTCCGATTCCTATGGGCGCTTACCTACCCAGATTCCTTTTCGGATTGTTTTCTGGGTCAACAGGCAAATGCTGCGTTGGTTAATTAGGTCCCCGCAATTTCCTGTATTTCCATTTCGTTTCTATTATCATTTCACATCATTTTTCATCTGGTGGCCCCTTTTAATGTAGAAATGTTGACGAGTGTTACGGATGGTTGGCTTTCCGGGGAATTTCCGAAGTTAATAGTAGGAACCCTGCCCTCTGCACAGTCGTGACTCCTTAGATTGCCCACCGGAAACCATTCTCGCCTCATTCTTCCTCTCTCGGAGACCCCATTTGTGGCATAGTCATGATGGATTACGCTGTTCTCAGAGCTGAATAACCTCCTCAACATAATCCAACCCAATCTAATGCTCATTAACAGTGGCTATCCCTCAAATTGTGACAGCTGACGGAGTGGAATGGCTCAAGCAGTTTCCCGCATTCGGGAGAGACATGATCAAACTACCTCACCAATTAGCATTTTCGGGGGTTTTCCCAGTCGCAAGCCGAATGCTGATTAGGTTAATATTTCTCGTCCATCCATTTCATCTCTATTATAATTTCACGTCATCTTTAATCTGGTGGTCTCTTTAAGGGTAGAAGTGTCGGTGGGTGTCTCGGAGGTGCATGGCGGGATGATATGTTCTGAATGAACCTATTCATACTCTGGGTTGGACGGTTGCGGCCTCCGAAAAAGGGTGTCGTGTTGGGATTGTTTCCAAAGGTCAATAGGATGGGATGTCCAGCTGGCTGGGGTGCATTCACTAGAAACTTTCAGTATTCTATAATTTTATCATGTAGATGCTGAAGGGCTATGTAAATAAAAAACAAAATGAAATGCAAGTTCGTAGTAAATAAATTTCTGGTAAAAATCGCGTAATCTAAACCTGCCCACTTTTGTTTCTTCCATACCATAGCTTGATTCTGATTATTGCCCGGTGATTGTCACCTTTTGTATTCCACCTGCCTTCCACCAATTAGCTCCTAGGCTGCTCAACGGTTACATTCATTGGGAAACATTCCAGTCTCATCTGGATGCAACACTCACCAGTTCGTACCAACTTGCCCCTAATCACGATGTGGATCTCGCGATACAGCAGTTCACTGACACCATTTGCAGCTGCGCCCGACTTTCCACTTCTCCACAGAGATAACATCATTCTTCCCCCTTCTTACCCCTCTCCATTTTAAGTCTCATCCGAGAAAAACACCATGTTCGTCGACAGTGGCAACAACCAACAACCAACAACCCTGGCTCCGTCGAAAGCTCAACGGACTCATTCGAAGGGTGAAACTGGATTTGGAGCGACATCGTCTAGAGTCCTATGAGCGTTATCTTGTGTCACTCTCTCCTTCTGACCACACGCTGTGGGAGGTCACCAAACGTGTTCTTCGTGAGCCGACTGTTGTACCGGCACTGTCTGCAGGTGATAGACTGGTTACAGATATTCCCACCAAGTGTGAAATTTTGGCCGATCACTTTGAGCGTGTGTTTGCACTTCCCATATCAGCCGACGATGAGACTATTGCAGACGTGGAAAAGGAGCTACATACCTATCGCACTCGACCCACAGTCTCACAAAGGATTTCATTTACAAGCCCACGGGAACTATCTTCCCTGATTCGAGCCCTTTCCCTTAAGAAATCTCCCGGGCACGACTTGGTTCCTAACTTTGTTATCAAGAAGCTCACCAAAAAAGCAGTTGCATACTTGTCATCCATCCTCAATGCCTGTCTACACCTCGGCTATTTTCCGCGCACCTGGAAGTTCGCCCATATAGCAGTCTTCCATAAGCCCAATAAACCCAAACACCTCCCCGAAAGCTATCGTCCTATAAATCTGTTGCCGACCCTGTCCAAGCTGTTTGAAAAAGTAATTCATCGCCGTCTTCCGTCTTACCTTAATCATAACCATGTTCTTCCACCTTATCAATTTGGATTTCGTCATAATCATTCCACTACCCATCAGCTTTTACGATTAACTCAGTCAATTGTTCACGGCTTCGAGGCCCATCAGTATAACACGGCTGTCTTCCTTTATGTGGCACAGGCATTCGACAAGGTTTGGCATGATGGTTTGCTCCTTAAGCTCTAGCGCATCGGTCTTCCTAATTACTTATCACATCTAATCCACAGTTTCCTCTACGACCGCAGCTTTTCAGTACGCATTGGTGGAAAGTTTTCGTCCCCAAGTAATATTACCGCAGGTGTCCCACAGGGTTCTATCCTCGCCCCGACTATATTCAATATATACATTTCTGACATTCCTGACTTAGCTCCGACTTCTTTAGCTCCTTACGCTGATGACACAGTATTATATTATTCTCATGTTAATCTCCAGCACGCACAAAAGTAGTACAGATCTCTTAGGTCGTCTAACTCATTGGTTCAGCACTTGGCGGATCTCATTGAACCCTCAGAAAACCGAAGCTAAAATCTTCACTCTTCGCCGATATACTCCGCTTACTCCGTTGCATCTCTACAGGAACAATGTCCCTTGGCTCCCCACTACAACTCCCGTTAAATACCTTGGAGTGCTTTTTGACTCTCGACTGACCTGGCGAGCTCATATCGATCGTCTTATATCACTGGACTCCGGGAGACTTTCAAAACTCTCACCTCTGTTGCATCGCCTTTCCAGCCTCGGCCTACAGTTTTCATTGTTACTATACAAATCACTCGTTCGTCCGCTTATTACATATGCCTGCCAAGTGTGGGGGGCCGCAAACACGTCATTTACGTCGTGTTCTGGTCATACAGATTAGCTTCATGCGCATCGCTCCCAACGCTCCATGGTTCATCCGTAATCAGCAGCTCCATCACGAACTAGGACCGTTACCTCTTCACGACTACATTCGCACGATCGCTCGTCGTTTCTTTTCCAGGCTGCAAGAAGTTCCAGGAGCTGTGCATTATAACATCGGCGTCCGCACGCGCCAGCCCTCACGCTTGAAGAGGAGACTACCACAGGACCTGCTTCTAAGTTATACATCAGACTCGAGTGATTCTAGTGCTTGATATCTATCTTACATCTTCAATATTGACATAATTTCTCAGAGAGTATTATTGGAGTTCTTAATGAAGTTAGGGGGCGGCCTGTTAGCCCACCCCTGAGCATTATTGTTCTTATTGTACTGTTACCTTCTTTTCACTCTGATCTGTAAAGAATTGTACTGCTGATCGACCAATTAAAAATTATAAAAAAATGTCAAATACGTTCGAATGCCAAACCCACAAAACAGCAATAGATTCTTTCTGCGCCGCTCCCATAAGACAATCTATTTATTCACTCTATCGGACTGATTAAGCAAATTAAATGCATCGAATGAAATTTTGAATTGTAAAGAACTCAAGCGGAGGAAATTTTCTGATGGAACGGCGAGACGTCTTTTGCAAAAGGATTCGCGTTTCTAAGAAAAATGAAAGAGGTAAGGCCTTCCGGTGCTCCCATTGTTTTATTAGATGAAACCCGGATCAATATAACTCATACAAAAAAAAACGAATTTTTGCAAACCAATAGGCAAAGAACCGCATTTTCTCACACGCGGGGAGTTCGACTGGTTTCATTCCCAAAGCTCTTCTGATTTTAAATCAAAATCAAGCAAAAACTATCATGAATGAATGGATAATGTAACATTTAAAATTTGTTTATTAATCATTTATTACCCAACATTCCTCCCAATGTGCTATAGTAATAGAAAACGCATCTTATCATTCTACTGAAATCAACAAGGCTGCAATTCATCACTTAAATGAGTAATGCAATTATGGCTCCGTGACAGTAGGTGAAGTGTCGGAACAAAATTGGCGGGGAGCTTGTGAACACTTTGAAAATACAGAATAGTTTTATTGGGAGAAAAATGGATTAATAGATGAAATTAGTGATAGATTCATAATTAGTTTAGAAGATTTAGAAGATTGGATTAGATTAATTTAGAAGATTCAGATAGTGTACATGATGAAAATTTTGAAATTTCTGACAATAAAGAAGGGGAACAGGAACCAAATTTGGAGGACGAAGAATAAACAGACGAAGAATCATGATCCACCACTGATGTGTGTGCCCTGCCTGACAGGCCATAAAGGAGGGGCCGGTTAGAAAGGGATGGTGAGTACGTATTTCTTTCTCTTTCTGCAAAACAAGGGCCAAGTTAAATCTCGTGCACTGTAGGTATTTGTGTTTAGCTTACACTCTATTGGTGTACCTCATCCCACACACGTTACCGTTAAAATCGCTGTATATGTACATCTTTAAGAACTTCATTATGCGACTGGCTCGTTGGTCTAGGGGTATGATTCTCGCTTTGGGTGCGAGAGGTCCCGGGTTCAAATCCCGGACGAGCCCTAATTTTTGTGCTACAACAAAGCGGTGTTCATTTACACCTCATGGTGTGCCTGGCGTTTAGAATTATAACTGCTTTTAAAGCTGTAATATAAAATAAGATTTATTAGCCTTCTCAAGATGACAGTTAACATCAATAACCTCAAGAGCACCTTATCGCTTCCTTACGGTAGATAAGAGGAGCGTGATTTGCCGAGAATTGAGTATTCAGCGTGAATAGACGTTTCTCATTATTTTTTAGTAAAAATGCATATATGTCTCTTATCTATGGGTGGCATAATTAAAACATATATAAAATCGTAGAAACGTTACACCTTATAATTAACAGCAGCATCTTTCATTTACGAGATATTACTACAGTTCTTTTGAGATGGTGTCACGTGACGCTTGCAGTAGGGATATCTCGAGTTCAATTCCCATCAGGATAGTCACATCGAAACTACTCAAGTTTGCTCTGGACATGCTGAACGTTTTCATTTCTGTATCATTTTCAGGGCTTAATTGTCCCTTAACAAATGAACGTCGGGTAAAGCTGTGTAATAAAATACTGATAAGTGGTGTTCTGTCATTAAATAAGTGTTTAGATTAGTTGTTTAAGCATTATAATCAAGATGTAGACACATATATGTTTTGCAACGCTAGTATTACAAAATAACTTACTTCTAAATGTTCCATTAGCTATCTTTTCAGTTAAAAGCATTTAAAAACTTATATGTGCGTGTAAAGCGGCAAAAAAAAAGGTATGGTCCACTTAAAACAAGGAAGCCAGTGCGACAGATAAACATCCATCTCTCTTTTCTGACGTAAAATACAGGACTCGTACGGGATTTGAACCCGGGACCTCTGGCACCTTAAGCGAGAATCATACTCTTAGACCAACAAGCCTTACTTCTTTAAAGAAAGCTAACTAATCATTTTATCGTAATTGTTTTCAACGGTTAAACATCAGTTCGAGTGTGACCTGCTTTATCTGAGAGCTGTAAATAATATCGTTGACTAACTCACGGTCCATAATTTTAATGTCATATAAAATACCTTGAAATGATATATGAAATTGACATATATTTTAATGTCACTAACCGTGAGGCCTTTTTATCAGTTATTAATAACGTTCCACACTAAACTGTGATGTAATCTTACATGGACATATATTCTATAACTACAAAAAGTGTGTATAAGGTGAATTATGAAATAATATCAGAAACTAATTGAATTGTACATATCTGTTATATTATTCTTTAAAGTACGTGGAAAGAAAATTCAGAAAATTTTGAAGCCATCTGATTAGCACTAAACCTTTAGAGATCTTATAATATATAAAAACTCCCTGCATATGGAAAAACTTTCACCACCATATGATATAAAATAGAAGATGTATTTAGATATTGCGAAAATTGGAAAAAATACTCTGTTTTGGGAAGTCAACTGCAGTCATACTGTTCCGCTAACACTAGCTATTCCTCCAAGTTGTGAAATTAGTACAGAGTTACACTTGCAGGTGGTGGAATATGTTGATATTCATACGGAGCCAAAATACTCCTCGGGGCATAACATATTTGGAAAATTACAGTTGTACGGAGAGTAAACCGACGCAGGGCCAACCCAGATATGGCACTTCAAATAATGTTATTATTTATTATATATTATTTAAATATTATTTAAAGCTGTTATTGCTTTGAATTATTAGCATACATACATTTAAGTTGTTCAGCCCTTACAGGTTAATCCCGGACAAATGCATTTTGTAGAATTTTGACGTGACAACTCTAAGGATGTGTGGCTGGCAGGTAATTGTTGTTGGGTGGCACTAGCTGATATACGACTGTCAGAGAGTTGCGTGCTGTGAGTTTGAAGATACGCAATTCAGCCAGACCACCAAAGAAAACCTTTGGTTATTTACAACGTGTATCAGTATATCTTGGATTATAACAACAGAGAAGAGGTAAATTATTTGCGTAGTACAAACTTCATGAAAACTTAATACTGAATACCATTCTTCATTCCGAAGGAAGAAGCAAATTAAGTCCGAAATATTTTATAAACGCAATAAAAAAGGCGCAAAAGAAAGGGTCGTTATCGTAGTTAGCAGTTGTTATTATTTGCTCAGTGTTTAAAAGATTATTTCAAAAGGTTTATCAAAATTAAATTTACAATTTAAAAAGAAAAGTGTTGAACATTTATTTTACTCCACCATCATCTATGACCACACCCTGAAATAAAATCTCATACTAACATAACAGTAACCACGGTAAGTTCTAGAGTACAGCTTTGATTAAACCTACGAGATCATCAATTTCATCTGTGATATCTACCCATGTGCGTAATCCTGTTGCATGCTGTTTCCCAACCTGGGACTTCAAAATGATTAACATGGAAGATCGCAGCGGCTCAAATATATAGTAAAAATTTCGTTTCATGTGGCTTAACAACGTGCTATAGAGTAGTCGCTAATTATGGAATTCAGCGCATGAGCCCACGCAGAATATAATGCACCAACTTTTTTACATAAGGAGCTTAGATAAAGCTACCTTACCTATTGGCTATATGAAATGCAACTCCTATACAAATATTTCCAGTTTTCTTGGTGATAAACTCCAGGTTAGGGACACAATATACTACCCATTGTTATAGGTTGATAAGTAAATACGATTATCTATTAACAATGAACTTTCTGTGTTGTATAACTATTATTTAAATGCTCAAGGGTGATTAGGAATTTCTGGTTACATGTGGTCAGTATTTTGCTTACAGTTCACTGACATAACCCGTTTTTAAGACGTTTCAGTTCAAAACGGTCTCTACTAACTCTAATAAGAATGTAAACCTTAAAGTGGCTCGTTGGTCTAGGGGTATGATTTTCGCTTTGGGTGCGAGAGGCCCGGGTTCAAATCCCGGACGAGCCCCAACCTTTATGCTACAACGAAATGATTTACTTCTTCGGCCAGTCTGTAATTTGTCCTTATTAAGTTACAACGGCTTGCAAAGCCGCAATATAAAATAAAAAAACAAAATTTATAACCAATCCTCCAGCAGATTTATACTCAAGATCAATAACCTCATCAGGACCTTATCGCTTACTTACGGTAGACAGAGCCGTATTACAATGATCCCAAATTTGGCATCATGTTCGCAGCTTAAATATACATTTTTCAAAATTAAAGTACTTCTAGTTGAATGGCATATATATCTCTTACTTGCGGGTGGTAAAATTAAAAAAAAAAATAATAAACCAAAATTCAGAAGAATATCACACTTTGTATTTAAGGGATATTCTTTCGATTACGAGGTAAATTCACAGTTCTTTTGAAATGGCTTCACCTGACGCTCCCATATGAGAGACCTGGGGTTCAATTCCCATCAGGACTACCACACCCGAAGCTATACACATTTGCTCTGGATAGGTTCAATGTTTTTATTACTCTGTCAATTTGGCAGGGTTGTCGAAGTAGAAGTTATTTCTTCGTTCACAAATGAACGCTGAGTACGGTTATGTAATAAAATAGTGATTTATGGCTCTTTTTGTCTTGAAATAAGATGTTCTGAATGATTGTTTAAGCATTATAATCAAGTTGTAGACACACAAATGATTCATAACGCCAGTATCACAAAATATCTTGTATCTGTTACATTTGGATCTCTTTGTCCAATGGAAAAATTTAGGTATTATGTATGAATATAAAGCAGTAACAGCAGGTATACTGTACTTAGGCAAGGAGCCATGAGGCAATTAAACCTCCGTTACTTCTTTCCGAAATAAAAATGTAGGACTCGTCCGGAATTTGAACACGGGACCTCTCGCACTCTAAGTGAGAATCATACCCTAGACCAACGAGCAACTATTGATTGAGGAAAGCTAACTACTAATTTCCTGAGTTGCTCTCAAGGTTTGCAACATCAACTCGAATGTGACCTGCTCTCTAAGCAGGTTAAATCAACTCATGTACAGTATTTCATGTTACAAAATATTTTAAAATCAATTATAAAATTGATATGAACTCTGTAAGTTGAATAGCTACGACATGTATATAATTCATTAATAACTGCCCACACAACACTGCGATGTAATTTATACGTGGATATATATATATATATATATATATATATATATATATATATATATATATATATATAGGTACAAAGATAGGTAGACCTAAGAATAATTATGAAATAATGGCGAAAGTAAGTTGAATGGTACTTTTTCATATTCTTGTTTAAAGAACCTGAAAAAGAATTAGTAAAATTGTTTCTGAAACAACAAGTTTAGCATTAAGCCCTTTAAGTTCTTAGATACAAAATTCCCCGCAAATGGAAATGACTTCACCAATATGAGAACAAATACAATGACAACTGTTCTTATTGCTAAATTTGCAAAACTACCCTATTTTGGGAAGTCAACTCTAGTGATATCTACTCCGCTAACAGAGGTTATAGCTCGAGCTGAGACAGTTGTACGGAGTGACACTTGCACGGAGATGAAATCTGCTGACATTATACGGAGCATAAATTGTTAACAGAAATGGCCAAGAATGAAAAATTTGGATTTCTACAGTTATACGCAGAGTAATCTATGCTGGCCAACAAATTCCCCAGAAAATAGCCTTTGCAAATGTATGAGTGTATGTGTTTAAGGCTTTTAATTGCGCATTTAAGGTTTATAATTGTTACACCTATTATATACGCCCTATTATTTACTTATGAAAACGGTAATTTTCTAAACGAAACTTAGTAAATTCGTGTCTTGAGAGGATTTCCTGGGGATTATATACAGTGCTACCTTGCTTACAGGAAGGTTGTATTTTATTGCGTCCATAGTTTTACACTGCACATTCAGAACATAATGTATGAAACTTATTCCAAATAGGCAACTTAGCAAAAGAAAAACTGCACCAATGTACAATGGCTTTATGTAAAGAGACAAGCATATATCATTATGTATTAACTATAATATTTCTGCATCCCAAAATTCATTTACTTGAATACCATTGATGTTTACCTGCGGTTAATATTTTTGGGTACACTGTACTGTTATCTACAATAGGTCATACTAGCTTTTCAGACGTTCCGGTAGCGCCCCTACCGAGGTTATCGATAGATTTCTTGGGTTGCTCCTGTAACGCTCGCCAAGACCGATATGCGGTCTTTACTTTCCTATTAAGAACAGATTGAGGGAAGTGGCTCGTTGGTCTAGGGGTATGATTCTCGCTTTGGGTGCGAGAGGTCCCGGGTTCAAATCCCGGACGAGCCCTAAATTTTGTGCTACAACGAAGCGATATTCTTGTACGCCTCATGCTCTGTCTGGCCTTTCGAATTACTGGTTTCAAAGTTGTAATATAAAATAAAATTTATTAGCCACTCTCAAGGAAATTGATAGTTATCATCAATAACCTCAAGAGCACCTTATCGTTTACTTACGACGGATAAGAGGAGCGTTACACTTAGCCGAGTATTGAGTATTCAGGGTGAATAGACGTTTCTCATTATTTAAGCATGTTTAGTAAAAATTCATATATGTGCCTTATTTGTGGATGGCACAATAAAAGAAATCGTAGGAACATAACACTTTGTATGTAACAGTAGCATCTTTCATTTACGATATATTTAACTACAATTCTTTTGAGATGGCTTCAGGTGACGCATGCATTTGGGATATCTCGAGTTCAATTCCCGTCAGGATAGTCACATACGAAACTACTCACGATTACTCTGACATGCTGAACGTTTTTATTTCTGTATCATTTCCAGGGTTGGTTAATTATGTAAAACTGAATTCACCCTTAACAAATGAACGCCGGGTACCAAAATACTGATAATAAGTGGCTTTCTGTCATGAAATAAGTATTTTGCTTAGTTGTTCAAGCATTACAATCAAGATGTAGACACATAAATGTTTTGCAACGTTAATGTTAGAAAGCAGCTTTCATCTAAATGTTCCATTTGGCTATCTTTATCACTTGAAAGTATTTAATATCTTATATGTGCATGTGAAGCTGTAAAAGCAGGTATCGTCCACTTAAACAAGAAACCAATGCGACAATTATCTGGCGTAAAAAATGTAGGGCTCGTCCGGTATTTGAACCCGGGACCTCTCGCACCCTAAGCGAGAATCATACCCCTAGACCAACGAGCCTGACTTGATTGCAGTGAGCTAACTAATCCTCTCGTAATTGTTTTCTTCGATTATAACCGCAGCTGGAGTGTGATATGCTTTCTCTGATAACTGTAATACCGTTGACTAACTCAGGATATCATATAAAATACTTTAAGATGATATATGAAATTGACATGTATTTTAATTTCACTAACCGTGAGGCTTTTATCAGTTATTAATAACAGTCCACACTATACTGTGATGTAATCTATACATTCTAAAACTACAAAAATTACGAGGGAGACCCAAAAGAAACTGAATTGTTGTCATAAAATTTTTTATTGGTGAACCTTTTCAGAAAATTACTTCAGTCACCTTCAAAATACTCTCCATTACATGCGATGCACTTTTCAAGTCTCTTTTCCCACTGTTGGAAGCATGTCTGGAGCTCTTCAAGTTTGATGTTGTCCAGTGCCCTTTGCGAAGCTGTTTTTACGCCTCCAATTCGTCGTAACGCTCACTTTTTAGCGCTTTTTCAAATCGTGGAAATAGGAAACAGTCGCACGGGGCTAGGTCCGGTGAATATGGAGTGTGGGGAACGACAGACCACCTCTGAGAAGTCAAATAGGGGGTCACTCGTAAGGCCGTGTGTGCTGGAGCGTTGTCGTGATGCAGAAACCAGTCACCTGATTGCCAAAATTCCGGGCGTTTCCTCCTCACATTCCCTCGCAGACGCCTTAAAACATCCAAAAAAAGTGCTGGTTAACACTCTGGCCAGGGGGTACGAATTCGCGATGCACAATTCCACGAACATCAAAAAAGACAATGATCATGGTCTTCACATTTGACCTCAATTGCCTTGCCTTTTTTGGTCTGGGAGAGTTGGGAGTCCTCCACTGGCTTGACGCTTGCTTGTTTGCTGGGTCATACCCGTAACACCAACTCTAATCCCCTCTAATGACTGTTCAAGAAGTATGGATCACGTGCAGTCTCTGTTTTCAAGTCATGACACACATTCATGCGGATGGTTTTGTGCTTCTGCGTGAGAAGTTGGGGAACTAATTTAGCAGCAATACGTCTCATGTGCAAATCCTCCCTCAAAATACGCTGGCACGAGCTCCAAATGATTCCTGTCGCTGCTGAAATTTGGTTGAACGTTTGGCGACAATTATAGTTGATCTTTTGGCGGACCTTCTCAATGTTCCCATTTCGCGATGTTGAAGGGCGTCGAGAACGAGCTTGGTCTTCAACACACATCTCACTATATTTAAAGTGCCCAAACCACTCGAAAACCTGTGTGCGGCTTATAGCGTCCTCCTGGAAAGCTTCCTGAAGCATTTGGTGTGTCTCCGTTGCAGTTTTTTTTTAAGCAGGAAACAAAATTTCACACACACTCTTTGTTCTTTTAAATTTGCCATAACGATTTCGCAGAGGTAGCCCGCCAACAGTCAGAGAAACACAATCCCACACTCAGCTCTACACTGACGCCATCTGCACAGCTATTTCATGAAGGCATCCACTAGCACCATCTAGCGTGAGAACCCTGCACTACGTCTACGAGTGACAGCACTCTCGGAGTCCGGTTTCTTTTGGGTCCCCCTTGTAAGTATAAGGTAAATTATGAAATAATATCAAAACTAATTGAATTGTACATATCTGTTATATTCTTCTTTAAAGTACGTGGAAAGAAAGTTCAGAAAATTTTGAAGCCACCGGATTAGCACTAAACCTTTTGCGTTCTTAGAACATACAAAAACTACCTACAGATGGAACGAATTTCAACACTGTATGATATGAAAGAAGACGATATACAGTGGCAAAAGAGACCACGTAGATATTGCGAAAATTGGAAAAATGCTCTGTTTTGGGAAGTCAAACGTTGTCATACACTTCCGCTAACACTAGCTATCCATCCAAGTTGTGACATTAGTACAGAGTTACACTTGCAGGAGGTGAATTATGTTGATATTTATACGGAGCCAAAGTACTCCTCGGGGTATAACATATTTGGAAAATTACAGTTGTACGGAGGGTAAACCGACGCAGGTCAGCCGACCTAGATACGACCCTTCAAAATATGTATGTATATATATGTAATATTTTAAAGAAGTTATTGCCTTTGTATTATTAGTATACATATATTTAAGGTGCTCAGCCCTTACACTTTAATCCCGAACAAATGCCTTTTGTGGAATTTTGACGTGAGAATTCTAAGGTTCCGAAAGTGTGGCTGGCAGGTAATGGTTGTTGGGTGATATACGACTGTCAGAGAGTTGCGTGCTGTTAGTTTGAAGATACGGAGTTCAGCCAGACCACGAAAGAAAACCTTTAGTTATTTACAATGTGTATCATTATATATTGTATTGTACCAACAGAGAGGAGGAAAATTATTTTCGTAGTGTAAACTTCATGAAATCTAAATACCAAATACGTCTAAGCATGGTTCATTCCGGATGAAGCAGCAAATTAAGTGCGAAATATACTATAAACGCAATAAAAAAAGTGCAAAAGAAAGGGTCGTTATCGACGTTAACAAATGTGATTTTTTTAAGTGTTTAAAAGATTATTTCGAAAAGTCTTCTCAAAATTAAATTTACAATTTAAAAAGAAAGGTGTTGAAAATTTATTTTCCTCCATCATCTGCCACCGCACCCTGAAATAGAATCTCCTGCTGATACAAGAGCAGCCGCGGTAAGTTCTAGAGTACACTTTGAGTAAACCTACGAGATCACCAATTTCATCTGTAATATCTACTTATGTGTGTAATCCTGTTGCATGCGGTTTCCCAACCTGGGACTTCAAAATAATCAACATGAAACATCGCTGCAGCTCAATTACATAACAATTTCGTTTTATGTGGCTTACCAATGTGGTAATCCGAGAAGAGTATCTCTACCACAAACACAATGAAAACTTCCGTTTCAATATAAAAACCCCATCTTTTTTTATAGAAATCTAGCAAATAAAGGCATTCAGCGTTTAACCCACAGAGAATATAATGCACCAACTTCTTTACATTATAAGCCTAGATAAAGGTATCTTCCCTATTGGCTATATGAAATACAACTCCTATACAAATGTTCCAAGGTTTCTTGGCGATAAACTCCAGGTTAAGGACACAATATACTACTCCTTTTTATAAGTTGATAAGTATATACGATTATTCATTAACAATTAACTTTATGTATTTTATAACAATTATTTAAATGCTCAAAGGCGATTAGGAATTTCTAGTTACCTGTGGTCAGTATTTTGCTTACAGTTCACTGACATATCCCGCTTTTAAGACGTTTCAGTTGAAAACGGTATCTACTAACTCTAATAAGAATGTAAACAATAAAGTGGCTCGTTGGTCTATGGGTATGATTCTCGCTTTGGGTGCGAGAGATCCCGGGTTCAAATCCCGGACGAGCCCTAAATTTTGTGCTACAGCGAAGTGATTTACTTCTTTGGTAATTCTGTAATTTGTCCTTATTAAGTTACAACGGCTTGCAAAGCCGTAATATAAAATAAAGAACAAAATTTACAACCAATCCTCCAGCAGATTTATACTCAAGATCAATAACCTCATCAGGATCTTATCGCTTACTTAGGTAGACAGAGCCGTATTAAAATGACCCCAAATTTGGCATCATGTTCGCAGCTTAAATATACATTTTTCAAAATTAAAGTACTTCTAGTTGAATGGCATATATGTCTCTTATTTGCGGGTGGTAAAACTAAAAAAAAAAAAAAAAAAAAAAAAAAAAAAAAAAAAAAAAAAAAAAAAAAATCAGAAGAATATCACAATTTTTATTTAAGGGATATTCTTTAGTTTACGAGGTAAAACCACAGTACCTTTGAAATGGCTTCAGGTGACATCGCATATGAGAGACCTGGGGTTCAATTTCCATCAGGACTACCACACCCGAAGCTATACACATTTGCTCTGGATAGGTTCAATGTTTTTATTTTTCTATCAATTTGGCAGGGTTGGTTAAGTTAGTTCTTCGTTCACAAATAGACACTGAGTAAGGTTATGTAATAAAATACAGATTTCTGGCTTTTTCTGTCTTGAAATAAGATGTTCTGAATGGTTGTTTAAGCATTATAATCAAGTTCTACACACACGAATGTTTCGCAACGCTAGTATTACAAAATAGCTTATATCTGTTACGATTTGGATCTCTTTGTCCAATGGAAAACATTTAGGTAATATTTATGAATATAAAGTGATAACAGCAGGTGCAGTTCACTTAAGCAGCGTACCATGCGGCAGTATAACCTCCGTTACTTCGTTCCGAAAGAAAATTGTAGGGGTCGTCCGGGATTTGAACCCGGGACCTCTCGCACCCTAAGCGAGAATCATACCCCTAGACCAACGAGCCATTGTTGTATGAGGAAAGCTAACTACTAATTTTCTCAGTTGTTTTCAACGGTTGCAACATCAACTCGAGTGTGACCTGCTTTCTCAGAGAGCTACAGTGTGGTTAAATCAACTCATGGTACAGTATTTCATGTTACAAAATCTTTTAGAATCAACTATAGAATTGATATGAATTTTATAAGTTGAATAACTATGACCTGTATATAATTCGTTAATAACTATCCACCCAACACTGCGATGTAATTTATAAGTGTGTACATATATTCTATACGTACAAAGGTAGATAGACGTAAGGACAATTATGAAATAAAAGCGAAAGTGAATTGAATAGTACTTTTATCATATTCTTGTTTAAAGAATCTGAAAATAAAGCTAACAAAATGGTTTTTGAATCAATGTGTTTAGCATTAAGCCATTTGAGCTCTTATAAAGTACAAAATTCCCTGCAAATGGAAATTACTTCATCAATATGAAAACAAATACAATGGCAACTGTTCTTATTGCTAAATTTGGAAAACTGCCCTATTTTGGGAAGTCAAAACTAGTGATATCTACTCCGCTAACAGGTTATCGCTCGAGTTGTGACAGTTGAATAGAGTGACACTTGCACGGAGATGAAATCTGCTGACATTTATATGCAGCATAAATTTTTAACAGAAATGGCCAAGACTGAAAAATTTAGAATTTTACAGTTGTACGCAAAAAATTACCCAGAAATAGCCTTTGCAAATATGTGTGTGTGTGTGTGTGTGTGTGTGTGTGTGTGTGTGTGTGTGTGTGTGTGTGTGTGTGTGTGTGTGTGTGTCGGTGTAATCCGGAACGCATGACTCGCGAATATGAGTTAACTAATTAGATTTCATTAGTATAGTTCATATGAAAGTGTCATTGAAGTGTCATAGAGCTATCATTGTGAACTTGTTTCTGCTAGAAACTCAACAAATCTCACGGAGCAACCAGCGGATTCACCTGATCTGGCAACGGCAGACTCCTGTCTCTTTCTAAAGCTCAAGTTACCACTTCCAGGCACCCGTTTTCACATAGCTATTGTATTTTGTAGACATATATATTGTTATGAAAGTGTTATATACTATTTCTATCATAATATGAGTATATAGGTCCCAGACTTACTGGGACAGAGTGGCTAGGTAGCCTATATAGTACCATTTAGCCAGTGCTACCTTCAGACGGAATCTTCCTATATGAATAAGTAACAGTGGACCTCAGACCTCCACGTCAAATCTTAACATGCTTTTTAAAGTTTCATACAGTGCTTTGAGCGTATTTTGGTAATTTTAACACTAATAGAAAAACTGCATCCGCCATTACTAAAGTCCGGATTTCTAAGCAAAATAATAAGTAAAATAAGCAAGCAAATGAGAACGAAAAATGACAAAAATAGGCATCAAAGAAAGAAGCAAAAACGAATGCATGCAAATATGATAGAAAATAGTTTCGTAGAATGCTTACTTTATTGAAGGCTGTTGCAGTACACAAGGAAAGTCATCCTGAGATCCTATCAATGAAAAATGATTTGTACAGTAAAAATGTTCTTTCCACGTCGCATGTTGTCACAGGTGCATGAGAAAAGCACCACAGTTCTTCTTCGATGAATTGCTTTTCAAAGTGTGTTTCTTCACCATAAAGGTTTTAGAAATTTGACACAGTGTTTTCCACCAGAATTTTTCTGTAGCACCTGATCGAGTTTACGAAATGCAGTTTTTGCATTCCCGTGTGTTTCTAACGACAATGTTACTGAAACTTCCTGAATCAGAGAAATTGACAATGATATGTGGAAGAATTTGTCTTAGCTTAAAAGAATTCTAGCAGGCGAATTAATGGATAGGACGTTACTGGCATTATCCGTGATGTCACGTGTAAGCGCTGAATGACCACAGTACTTAAAAAAATGGCACACTTATTGAAAAATATAAACAAATATCAAGTCACAAAAATGTTTAAGGTAAATTGTATGTTTCAAACTATATTTTCGTGTTAAACGACTATTTCTTCTGGAATTCTTGACAATTTCTTCATAATTCTAAACTACCTTCAGACATAAAACTAAGTATACAAACATTATTTTTGCAACTGTTAATCTCTATTTTCATAGATATAGGTTATGAAGTGGAGGGAAATAGTTTGCGTACTGTTGCCTGCCTATATATACTACTGTGACTACCATCTTCTTCTCAGGTAGAAGCTTTGAGGTGACGGATGAAGCTTTTGGGCGTAGGACAGAGGCCACCAAAACCTCAGAAGTCGGTAACAGTCCCAATCTCAAAGATCCGGTACACCAGTGCCCCACAAAACCCTTTATCGAATAATTCTTCGTTCTTCTATGAGTTATAAGATTTCAGCTTTATTATTAGTATGATACTTACAACAGTTTATGATATATTTTGTCAGCATGAGCTTTCCAATCAAATTTAAATTTTGTCAATTTTAATCGAAGTTTCAATATTTGAGTTTTATCCTGATTCAGTATAAGAGTATTTGACGGGAGTTGAAGCAGAAAGGCAGCTGTTTAGAATAATTGGGCAGTAATATAAAAGAATCATGAAGAAGTAACAGAAGATTTTTAGTCTCTAGATGTGCTCAAAGATACAGCTGCAGTTTCAGGTTTGACTATAATTACTGAACCTGCCCCCTTATTTACTTATGGAAACGGTATTTTACCATTCCAATATTGTCTAAACGAAACTATCTTAGTAAATTCGTGTCCTAAGAGGACTTCCTAGAGATTATATACAATGCCACCTTGTATAACGAATGGTCGCATTTTATAGCGTCCGTAGTTTTACACTGCAAATTTAGAACATAATGTATGAAACGTATTCTAACTAGGCAGCTTAGCTAAAGAAAATCTCCCTATTGAATAGGAAAAGCGAGTGCTACCCCAATATTCCAAAGCTGTTTTGGTGACAAATTCGAAATTAGGACACCAGTGTCCCATGGCTTCATGTAAGGAGACAGGCATATAACATTATGTATTAACTACAACATTTCTGCATCCCATAATTTATTCATTTGAATATTCATGGTCCATTGGCCATTGATATTTACCTGTGGTCAATATTTTGCGTACACTGTACTGTTATCTACAATAGGCCATTCTCGTTTTACAGACGTTCCGTTAGCGCCCCTACCTAGGTTATTGGTACATTGCTTCGGCTGATCCATGGTATTATAGAGGAAACTTCGACTCTCAGGTAACGCTCACCAAGACCAGTATACGGTGTTTACTTGCGTATTTAGAACACTTTGAAGGAAGTGGCTCGTTGGTCTAGAAGTAGGATTCTGGCTTTGGGTGTCAGAGGACCCGGGTTCAAATCTCTGACAAGCCCCAGCTTTTCTGCTGCAACGAAGAGATGTACTTGTTATGTCATTCTGTAAGTTTTCGTTATTGAATTACAGCTGCTTGCAAAGCCATAATATTATATAAAAGCCAAAGTGTATAACCAATTCTCCAGCAGATTTATACTCAAGATCAATAATCTCATCAGGACTTCATCGCTTAATAACGGTAGACAGAGCTGTATTTCAATGACTCAGAAACTTGGCATCATGTTTTCAGCTTAAATATTGATTTTAAAAAATGTAAGTACTTCTATTAGAATGTCTTATTTGTCTCTAATTTGCGGGTGGTATCAGTAAGAAACGAAAATTCAAAATAACATCACACTTTGTATTTAAGGGATATTCTTTCGACTACGAGGTAAATTCACAGTTCTTTTGAAATGGCTTCACCTGACGCTCCCATATGAGAGACCTGGGGTTCACTTCCCATCAGGACTACCACACCCGAAGCTATAAACATTTGCTCTGGATAGGCTCAATGTTTTTATTACTATACTTTCAATTTGGAAGGTTTGTTTAAGTAGAAGTTATTTCTTCGTTCACAAATGAACGCTGAGTACGGTTATGTAATAAAATAGAGATTTATGACTCTTTCTGTCTTGAAATAAGATGTTCTGAATGGTTGTTTCAGCATTATAATCAAGTTGTAGACACACAAATGTTTCGTAACGCCAGTATCACAAAATATCTTATATCTGTTACATTTGGATCTCTTTGTCCAATGGAAAAATTTAGGTATTACGTATGAATATAAAGCAGTAACAGCAGGTATACTGTACTTAGGCAAGGAGCCATGAGGCAATTAAACCTCCGTTACTTCTTTCCGAAATAAAAATGTAGGGCTAGTCCGGGATTTGAACCCGGGACCTCTCGCACCCTAAGCGAGAATCATACCCGAAGACCAACGAGCCACTGTTGTTTGAGGAAAGCTAACTACTAATTTTCTCAGTTGTTTTCAAGGTTTGCAACATCAACTCGAATGTGACCTGCTCTCTAAGCAGGTTAAATCAACTCATGGTACAGTATTTCATGTTACAAAATATTTTAAAATCAATTATAAAATTGATATGAGCTCTATAAGTTGAATAGCTACGACATGTATATAATTCATTAATAACTGCCCACACAACCCTGCGATGTAATTTATACGTGGATATATATTCTATAGGTACAAAGGTAGGTAGACGTAAGAATAATTATGAAATAATAGCGAAAGTAAGTTGAATGGTACTTTTTCATATTCTTGTTTAAAGAACCTTAAAAAAATTAATAAAATTGTTTCTGAAACAACAAGTTTAGCATTAAGCCCTTTAAGTTCTTAGATACAAAATTCCCCGCAAATGGAAATGACTTCACCAATATGAGAACAAATACAATGACAACTGTTCTTATTGCTAAATTTGCAAAACTACCCTATTTTGGGAAGTCAACTCTAGTGATATCTACTCCGCTAACAGAGGTTATAGCTCGAGCTGAGACAGTTGTACGGAGTGACACTTGCACGGAGATGAAATCTGCTGACATTATACGGAGCATAAATTGTTAACAGAAATGGCCAAGAATGAAAAATTTGGATTTCTACAGTTATACGCAGAGTAATCTATGCTGGCCAACAAATTCCCCAGAAAATAGCCTTTGCAAATGTATGAGTGTATGTGTTTAAGGCTTTTAATTGCGCATTTAAGGTTTATAATTGTTACACCTATTATATACGCCCTATTATTTACTTATGAAAACGGTAATTTTCTAAACGAAACTTAGTAAATTCGTGTCTTGAGAGGATTTCCTGGGGATTATATACAGTGCTACCTTGCTTACAGGAAGGTTGTATTTTATTGCGGCCATAGTTTTACACTGCACATTCAGAACATAATGTATGAAACTTATTCCAAATAGGCAACTTAGCAAAAGAAAAACTGCACCAATGTACAATGGCTTTATGTAAAGAGACAAGCATATATCATTATGTATTAACTATAATATTTCTGCATCCCAAAATTCATTTACTTGAATACCATTGATGTTTACCTGCGGTTAATATTTTTGGGTACACTGTACTGTTATCTACAATAGGTCATACTAGCTTTTCAGACGTTCCGGTAGCGCCCCTACCGAGGTTATCGATAGATTTCTTGGGTTGCTCCTGTAACGCTCGCCAAGACCGATATGCGGTGTTTACTTTCCTATTAAGAAGAGATTGAGGGAAGTGGCTCGTTGGTCTAGGGGTATGATTCTCGCTTTGGGTGCGAGAGGTCCCGGGTTCAAATCCCGGACGAGCCCTAAATTTTGTGCTACAGCAAAGCGATATTCTTGTACGCCTCATGCTCTGTCTGGCCTTTCGAATTACTGGTTTCACAGTTGTAATATAAAATAAAATTTATTAGCCACTCTCAAGGAAATTGATAGTTATCATCAATAACCTCAAGAGCACCTTATCGTTTACTTACGACGGATAAGAGGAGCGTTACACTTAGCCGAGTATTGAGTATTCAGGGTGAATAGACGTTTCTCATTAAGCATGTTTAGTAAAAATTCATATATGTGCCTTATTTGTGGATGGCACAATAAAAGAAATCGTAGGAACATAACACTTTGTATGTAACAGTAGCATCTTTCATTTACGATATATTTAACTACAATTCTTTTGAGATGCCTGCAGGTAACGCATGCATTTGGGATATCTCGAGTTCAATTCCCGTCAGGATAGTCACATACGAAACTACTCACGATTACTCTGACATGCTGAACGTTTTTATTTCTGTATCATTTCCAGGGTTGGTTAATTATGTAAAACTGAATACTCCCTTAACAAATGAACGCCGGGTAAAGTTATATATACAAAATACTGAGAAGTGGCTTTCTGTCATGAAATAAGTATTTCGCTTAGTTGTTCAAGCATTATAATCAATATGTAGACACATAAATGTTTTGCAACGCTAATGTTAGAAATGAGCTTTCATCTAAATGTTCCATTTGGCTATCTTTATCACTTGAAAGCATTTAATATCTTAAATGTGCATGTAAAGCTGTAAAAGCAGGTCTGGTCTACTTAAACAAGAAACCAATGTGACAGATAAATATCCATCGCTTCTATCTGGCGTAAAAATGAAGGGCTCGTCCGGGACTTGAACCCGGGACCTCCCGCACCCTAAGCGAGAATCATACCCCTAGACCAACGAGCCTGACTTGATTGCAGCGAGCTAACTAATCCTTTTCTCTTAATTGTTTTCTAACCGCAGCTGGAGTGTGATATGCTTTCTCTGATAACTGTAATACCGTTGATTAACTCAGGATATCATATAAAATACTTTAAAATGATATATGACATTGACATGTATTTTAATTTCACTAACCGTGAGGCTTTTATCAGTTATTAATAACAGTCCACACTATACTGTGAGGTAATCTATACATGGATATATATTCTAAAACTACAAAAAGTACGAGGGAGATCCAAAAGAAACCGAATTGTTATCATAAAAACTTTATTGATGAAACTTTTTACAAAATTACTTCAGTCACCATCAAAATACTCTCCATTACATGCGATGCACTTGTCAAGCCTCTTTTCCCACTGTTGGAAGCATGTCTGGAGCTCTTCAAGTTTGATATTGTCCAGTGCCCTTTGCGAAGCTGTTTTTACGCCTCCAATTCGCCGTAACGCTCACTTTTTAGCGCTTTTTCAACTCGTGGAGATAGGAAACAGTCGCACGGGGCTAGGTCCGGTGAATATGGAGCATGGGGAACGACAGACCACCTCTGAGGTGTTGTCAAATAGTGTGTCACTCGTAAGGCCGTGTGTGCTAGAGCGTTGCCATGATGCAGAAACCAGTCACCTGATCGCCAAAGTTCCGGGTGTTTCATCCTCACATCCTCTCGCAGACGCCTTAAAAAATCCAAGAAATGTGCAGGTTAACAGTCTGGCCAGGGGGTACGAATTCGCGATGCCCAATTCCACGAACATCAGAAAGACAGTGATCATGGTCTTCACATTTGACCTCACTTGCCTTGCTTTTTTGGTCTGGGAGAGTTGATAGTCCTCCACTGACTTGACGGTTGTTTGTTTTCTGGGTCATACCCGTAACACCAACTCTAATCCCCTCTAATGACTGTTCAAGAAGTATGGATCACGTGCAATCCCTGTTTTCAGGTCATGACACACATTCATGCGGATGGTTTCGTGCTTCTGCGTGAGAAGGCGCGGGTTCAATTTAGCAGCAACACGTCTCATATGCAAATCCTCCCTCAAAATACGCTGGCACGAGCTCCAACTGATTTCTGTCACTGCTGAAATTTGGTCGAACGTTTGGCGGCGATTATAGTTGATCTTTTGGCGGACTTTCTCAATGTTCTCATTTCGCGATGTTGAAAGTCGTCGAGATCGAGCTTGGTCTTCAACACACATCTCACTACATTTAAAGCGCCCAAACCACTCGAAAACCTGTGTGCGGCTTATATCGTCCTCCTGGAAAGCTTCCTGAAGCATTTGGTGTGTCTCCGTTGCAGTTTTTTTTTAAGTAGGAAACAAAATTTCACAAGCACTCTTTGTTCTTTTAAAGTTGCCATAACGATTTCGCAGAGATAACCCGCCAACAGTCAGAGAAACAGAATCCCACACTCAGCTCTACACTGACGCCGTCTGCACAGCTATTTCATGAAGGCATCCACTACCACCATCTAGCGTGAGAACCCTGCACTACGTCTACGTGTGACAGCGCCCTCGGAGTCCGGTTTCTTTTGGCCCCCCCCCCTTGTATGTATAAGGTAAATTATGAAATAATATCAAAAACTAATTGAATTGTACATATCTGTTATATTCTTCTTTAAAGTACGTGGAAAGAAAGTTCAGAAAATTTTGAAGCCACCGGATTAGCACTAAACCTTTTGAGTTCTTAGAACATACAAAAACTACCTACAGATGGAACGAATTTCAACACTGTATGATATGAAAGAAGACGATAGACAGTGGCAAAAGAGTCTACGTAGATATTGCGAAAATTGGAAAAATGCTCTGTTTTGGGAAGTCAAATGTTGTCATACTCTTCCGCTGACACTAGCTATCCCTCCAAGTTGTGACATTAGTACAGAGTTACACTTGCAGGAGGTGAATTATGTTGATATTTATACGGAGCCAAAGTACTCCTCGGGGCATAAAATATTTGGAAAATTACAGTTGTACGGAGAGTAAACCGACGCAGTTCAGCCAACCCAGAAATGACCCTTCAAAATATGTATGTGTATATAATATTTTAAAGCTGTATACATACATTTAAGGTGCTCAGCCCTTACACTTTATTCCCGAACAAATTCATTTTGTGGAATTTTGACGTGACAATTCTAAGGTTTCGAATGTGTGGCTGGCAGGTAATGGTTGTTGGCTGATATACGACTGTCAGAGAGTTGCGTGCTGTGAGGTTGAAGATACGGAGTTCAGCCAGACCACCAAAGAAAACCTTTAGTTACTTACAACGTGTATCATTATATATTGGACTGTACCAACAGAGAAGAGGTAAATTATTTGTGTAGTGCAAACTTCATGAAAACTAAATACCAAAGAAGTCTAAGCTTGGTTCATTCCGGATGAAGTGCGAAATACTTCATAAACGCAACAAAAAGGGTGCAAAGGAAAGGGTCGTTATCGTCGTTAACAAATGCGATTATTTTTTCAGTGTTTAAAAGATTATTTCCAAAGGTTTATCAAAAAAATATTATATTTTCTATTTAAAAAGAAAAGTGTTGAAAATTTATTTTCCTCCATCATCTGCCACCGCACCCTGAAATAGAATCTCCTGCTGATACAGGAGTAGCCGCGGTAAGTTCTAGAGTAGACTTTGAGTAAGCCTACGAGATCACCAATTTCATCTGTAATATCTACTTATGTGTGTAATCCCGTTGCATGCTGTTTCCCAACCTGGGACTTCAAAATAATCAACATGAAACATCGCAGCAGCTCAATTATATAACAATTTCGTTTTATGTGGCTTACCAACGTGGTAATCCGAGAAGGGTATCTCTACCACAATTACAATGAAAACTTCCGTTTCAATATAAAACCCCCATCTTTGTTATAGAAATCTCGCAAATAAAGGCATTCAGCGTTTAACCCACACAGAATAAAATGCACCAACTTCATTACATTATAAGCCTAGATAAAGGTATCTTCCCTATTGGCTATATGAAATGCAACTCCTATACAAATTTTCCAAGGTTTCTTGGTGATAAACTACAGGTTAGGGATACAATATACTACTCCTTTTTATAAGTCGATAAGTATCTACGATTATTTATTAACAATTAACTTTGTGTATTTTATAACTATTATTTGAATGCTCAAAGGCGATTAGGAATTTATAGTTACCTGTGGTCAGTATTTTGCTTACAGTTAACTGACATATCCCGCTTTTAAGACGTTTCAGTTGAAAACGGTATTTACTAACTCTAATAAGAATGTAAATAATAAAGTGGCTCGTTGGTCTAGGGGTATGATTCTCGCTTTGGGTGCCAGAGGTCCCAGGTTCAAATCCCGGACGAGCCCTAAATTTTGTGCTACAACGAAGTGATTTACTTCTTTGGTAATTCTGTAATTTGTCCTTATTAATTTACAACGGCTTGCAAAGCCGTAATATAAAATAAAAAACAAATTTTATAACCAACCCTCCAGCAGATTTATACTCAAGTTCAATAACCTCATCAGGATCTTATCGCTTACTTAGGTAGACAGAGCCGTATTAAATGACCCCTAATTTGGCATCATGTTCGCAGCTTAAATATACATTTTTCAAAATTAAAGTACTTCTAGTTGAATGGCATATATGTCTCGTATTTGCGGGTGGTAAAACTAAAAGAAATAAACCAAAATTCAGAAGAATATCACAATTTTTATTTAAGGGATATTCTTTCGTTTAGGAGGTAAAATCACAGTACCTTTGAAATGGCTTCAGGTGACATCGCATATGAGAGACCTGGGGTTCAATTTCCATCAGGACTATATACCCGAAGCTATACACATTTGCTCTGGATAGTCTCAATGTTTTTATTTTTCTATCAATTTGTCAGGGTTGGTTAAGTTAGTTCTTCGTTCACAAATAGACGCTGAGTAAGGTTATGCAATAAAATACTGATTTATGGCTTTTTCTGTCTTGAAATAAGATGTTAGGAATGGTTGTTTAAGCATTATAATCAAGTTCTACACACACGAATGTTTCGCAACGCTAGTATTACAAAATAGCCTATATCTGTTACGATTTGGATCTCTTTGTCCAACGGAAAACATTTAGGTAATATGTATGAATATAAAGTGATAACAGCAGGTACAGTTCACTTAAGCAGGGTACCATGCGGCAGTATAACCTCCGTTCCGAAATAAAAATGTAGGGCTCGTCCGGGATTTGAACCCGGGACCTCTCGCACCCTAAGCGAGAATCATACCCCTAGACCAACGAGCCACTGTTGTAGGAGGAAAGCTAACTACCAATTTTCTCAGTTGTTTTCAACGGTTGCAACCAACTCGAGTGTTACCTGCTTTCTCAGAGAGCTACAGTGTGGTTAAATCAACTCATGGTACAGTATTTCATGTTTCAAAATCTTTTAGAATCAATTATAAAATTGATATGACTTTCGTAAGTTGAATAGCTACGACATGTATATAATTCATTAATAATTGTCCACACAACCCTGCGATGTAATTTATACGTGGATATGTATCTATAGGTTCAAAGGTAGGTAGACGTAAGAATAATTATGAAATAATAGCGAAAGTAAGTTGAATGGTACTCTTTCATATTTTTGTTTAAAGAACCTGAAAAAGAATTAATAAAATGTTTTCTGAAACAATAAATTTAGCATTAAGCCCTTTCAAGTTCTTATATACAAAATTCCCTGCAAACGGAAATAACTTCACCAATATGAGAACAAATACAATAGCAACTGTTTTTATTGCTAAATTTGGAAAACTGTCCTGTTTTTGGAAGTCAACTCTAGTGATATCTACTCCTCTAACAGTGGTTATCGCTCGAGTTGTGACAGATGAATAGAGTGACACTTGCACGGAGATGAAATCTGCTGACATTCATACGGAGCACAAATTGTGAACAGAAATGGCCAAGATTGAAAATTTTAGAATTATACAGTTGTACGCAGATTAATCTATGCAGGGCAACAAATTCCCAAGAAAATAGCCTTTGAAAATATGTGTGTGTGTGTGTGTGTGTGTGTGTGTGTGTGTGTGTGTGTGTGTGTGCGTGTGGATGTGTGTGTTTAATTGCACATTTAAGGTGTTTAATTCTTATTCCGTACTGTACTAGAGAAACGCATGACTCGCGAATATGGTTGGTGGGTATCACTCACTAACAAGAGTTCATTAATACAGTTCATATGAAAGTGTCATTGAAGTGTCACAAGGCTATAATTGTGAACTTGTTTCTGCCAAAAACTCAACAAATCTCACTGAACAACCAGCGGATTCGCCTGAAATGGCTCAGGTCGATTTCTATTTCCTTCTAAAACTCAAGATACCACTTCCAGGCACCCGTTCTCACATGGCTATTGTTGTATTTTGTAAACACATTTTAAATGTAAACATGTACTATTTCTATCATAATATCAGATTATATGCCCCAGACTTACAGGGGTGGAGTGGCTCAGTAACCTGTATAATACCATTTAGCCAATGCTACCTTCAGACAGCAGCTTCCTATAAGAATAAGTAGCCGTGGACCTCAGACCTCCATCTCCAATCTTAACACGCTTTTTAAAGCCTCATACAGAGCTTTGAGCTTATTTTGGTAGTTTTAACATGAATAAAAAAACTGCATCCGCCATTACTAAAGCCCGGATTTCTAAGTAAAATAAGCAAGCAAATAAGCACGAAAAATGATGAAAATAAGCACCAAGGAAAGTGGCAAAAACGAATGCATGCAAATATGATAGAAAATAGTTTCGCAGAACGGTTACCTTATTGAAGGCTGTTACAGTAAATAAGGAAGGCCATCCTGAGGTTTTCCTGCGTAAAACTGCGTCTATCAGCGAAAAATGATTTATACAGTGAAAATGTTCTTACCACGTCGCATGTTGTCACAGGTGCATGAGAAAACACCACAGTTCTTCTTCGGTGAATTGCTTTTGAAGGTGTGTTTCTTCGCCAGAAAGCTTTTAGAAATTTGACACAGTGTTTTCTACCAGAATTTTTCTGTAGCTTCTGATTGAGTTTTTCAAATGCAATTTTTGCATCCCCGTGTGTTTCTAACGACAATATTACAGAAACTTCTTGAATCAGAGAATGTGACAATGACATGTGGAAGCATTTGTCTGAACTTAAAACAATTCTAGCAGGCGAATTAATGGATAGGAAGTTAAGGGCTTTATTCGTGATGTCACGTGCAAGCGCTGAATGGCCACAGTACTTCAAAAACTGGCAAACTTATTTAAAATGCAAACAAATAACGAGTCCCAAAAATGTTTAAGGTAAATTGCATGTTTCAAAATATATTTCTGCGTTGATCAACTTCTTGAAACCGTTGAAAACAGCTGAGAAAATTAGTAGTTAGCTTTCTTCAAACAAAAATGGCTCGTTGGTCTAGGGGTATGTTTCTAGCTTTGGCTGCGAGAAGTCCCGGATTCAAATCCCGGACGAGCCCTAATTTTTGTGCTACAACGAAGCGATAATTTTGTACGCCTAATGATGTGTCTGGCGTTTAGAATTACTGCTTTCAACGCATTAGATAAAATTAAATAAAATTTATTATCCATTCTCAAGGAGACTGATAGTTAACATCAATAACCTCAAGAGCACCTTATCGCTTACTTACGTTAGATAAGAGGAGGGTTATACTAAGCCGAGTATTGAGTATTCAGAGGGAATAGACGTATCGCATTATTTAAGTATTTTTAGTAAAAGTTAATATATGCACCCTATCTGTGGGTGGCATAATTAAAAAATCGTAGGAACATAACACATTGTATGGAACAGCAGCATCTTTCATTTACGAGATAATTACTCAGTTCTTTTGAGGAGGCTCCAGGTAACGCTTGCATTAGGGATATCTCGAGTTCAATTCCCATCAGGATAGTCACATACGAAACTACTCAAGTTTGCTCTGGACATGCTGAACGTTTTTATTTCTGTATCATTTCTACATATGTGTTACAAAACTGCTTTTATCTAAATGTTCCATTTGACTATCCTTTCCAGTAGAGAGCATTTAATATCTTATCTTATATGTTCATGTAAAGCGGTAAAAGCAGGTATGGTCCACTTAAATAAGAAACCAATGCGATACAAAAACATCCATCGCTTCTTTCTGACGTGAAAATATAGGGCTCGTCCGGGATTTGAACCCGGGACCTCTCGCACCCTAAGCGAGAATCATACCCCTAGACCAACGAGCCACTGTGGTTTGAGGAAAGCTAACTACTAATTTTCTCAATTGTTTTCAATGGTTGCAACATCAACTCTAGTGTGACCTGCTTTCTCAAAGAGCTACGGTATCGCTATATCAACTCATGGTACAGTATTACCTGTCACAAAATCCTTTAAAATCAATTACAAAATTTATATGAATTTTGTAAGTTGAATAACCATGACATGTTTAAAATTCATTATTGACCTTCCACACAACACTGCGATGTAATTTATACGTGGATTTGTATTCTATAGGTACAAAAGTAGGTAGACGTAAGAATAATTATGAAATAATAGCGAAAGTAAGTTGAATGGTACTTTTTCATATTCTTGTTTAAAGAACCTGAAAAAGAATTAATAAAATGTTTTCTGAAACAAAAAAATTAGCATTAAGCCCTTTAAGTTCCTAGATACCAAAATTCCCCGCAAATGGAAATGACTTCAACAATATGAGAACAAATACAATGGCAACTGTTCTTATTTAATGTAAATTTATATTGAGGAATTAATCCTTAAAGAATTAATCCCTTTAAATACATTACTCCGGTATATGGGTGATTTTTGATTAATTAGAGCCAACTGAAAAATTCAATGCCATGGCCGGGATTTGAACCACGGATCTACTGGTTTCCGCCCAGTCGCTCTGACCCTTGAGCTACCATGGTCAACGTGCCTTCCTGACATTAAATTCTCCGATTGACTCATTATATTTCCCGGTGGACCACTTAAGGTTCGCATATTTGAGACAACTACTTGTGGCGACTTACTATTGTAAGTACTTAATTACCAGGATTTTTATCGTAGATTATTTTTTAATGTAAATTTATATTGAGGAATTAATGATTAAAGAATTAATCCTTATAAATACATTACTCCGGTATATGGGTGACTTTTGATTAATTAGAGCCAACTGAAAAATTCAATGCCATGGCCGTGATTTGAACCACGGATCTACTGGTTTCCGTCCAGTCGCTCTGACATTAATCAACTGTTCTTATTGCTAAATTTGGAAAACTGTCTTATTTTGGGTGATATCTACTCCACTAACAGTGGTTATAGCTTGATCTGTGACAGTTGTACGGAGTGACACTTGCACGGAGATGAAATCTGCTGACATTTATACGGAGCACAAATTGTTAACAGAAATGGCCAAGATTGAAAATTTTAGAATTTTGCAGTTGTACGCAGAGTATTCTATGCTGGCAAAAATTCACCCAGAAAATAGTCTTTAAAAATATATGTGTGTGTGTGTATTTAATTGCACCTTTAAGGTTATTAATTCTTACAGCGTACTGTAATCCGGAACGCATGACTCGCGAATATGATTTAACTAAGAAGGGTTTATTAGTACAGTTCACATGAAAGTGTCATTAAAGTGTCATAGAGCTATCATTGTGAACTTGTTTCTGCCAGAAACTCAACAAATCTCACTGAACAACCAGCGGATTCGCCTGATCTGGCAAAGGCAGACTCCTGTCTCTTTCTAAAGCTCAAGCTACCACTTCCAGGCACCCGTTTTCACATAGCTATTATATTTTGTAGACATATATATTGTTATGAAAAATGTTATATACTATTTCTATCATAATATGAGTATATAGGTCCCATATTTACAGGGACAGGGTGCCTAGGTAGCCTGTATAGTACCATTTAGCCAGTGCTACCTTCAGACAGCATCTTCCTATATGAATAAGTAACCGTGGACCTCAGACCTCCACGTCAAATCTTAACATGCTTTTTAAAGCTTCATACAGTGCTTTGGGCGTATTTTGGTAACTTTAACACTAATAGAAAAACTGCATTCGCCATTACTAAAATCCGGATTTCTACGCAAAATAATAAGTAAAATAAGCAAGCAAATAAGAACGAAAAATGACGAAAATAGGCATCAAAGAAAGAAGCAAAAACGATGCATGCAAATATGATAGAAAATAGTTTCGCAGAACGCTTACCTTATTGAAGGCTGTTACAGTAAATAAGGAAGACCATCCTGAGATTTCCTGTGTAAAACTGCGTCTATCAGCGAAAAATGATTTTTACAGTGAAAATGTTCTTTCCACGTCGCATGTTGTCACAGGTGTATGAGAAAAGTACCACAGTTCTTCTTTGGTGAATTGGTTCTCAAAGTGTGTTTCTTCGCCAGAAGGGTCTTAGATATTTAATATAGTGTTTTCTACGATAATTTTTCTGTAGCACCTGATTGAGTTTATCAAATGCAATTTTTGCATCCCCGTGTGTGTCTGACGACAATGTTACTGAAACTTCGTGAATCAGAGAAAGTGACAGTGACATGTGGAAGCATTTGTCTGAGCTTAAAACAATTCTAGCAGGCGAATTAATGGATACGACGTTAATGGCTTTATCCGTGGTGTCACTAGTAAGCGCTGAATGACCACAGTACTTCAAAAAATGGCAAACTTATTGAAAAATGTAAACAAATAATAAGTCACAAAAATGCTTAAGTTAAATTGCATGTTTCATACTATATTTCCGTGTTAAACAACTACTTCTTCTAGAATTCTTGACAATTTCTTCATAATTCTATACTACCTTCAGGCATAAAACTAAGTATATAAAAATTTATTTTGCAACCATTAATCTCTATTGTCATGGATATAGGTTATAAAGTGGAAATAGCTCGCGTACCGTTGCCTGCATATATCTTCTACTGTGAATACCATCCTCTCCTCAGGAAGAAGTGTTGAGGTGACGGAGGAAGCTATTGGGCGCAGGAGAGGCCACCAAAACCTCAGAAGTTGCTAAGAGTCCCATTCTCAAAGATCCGGTACACTAGTGGCCCACAAAACCCTCTGGTGAATTATTCTTCGTTGTTCCCTGAGTTATAAGATTTTCCGTTTTATTATTAGTATAATATGACATTTTATAGCATATGTTGTCAGCATGAGCTTTCCAATCAAATTAAAATCTTGTCAATTTTAATCCAAGTTTCAATATTTCAGTTTTATCCTGATTCAGTATAAAAGAATTTGAAGAGAGCTGAAGCAGAAAGGCAGTTTTTTAGAATAATTGTGCAGTAATATAAAAGAAACATGAAGAAGCAACAGAAGATTTTTAGGCTCTAGATGTGCTCAAAGATATAGCTGCAGCTTCAGACCTGACTATAATTACTGAACCTGACCCATTATTTACTTATGAAAACGCTATTTTATCATTCTAAAATTGTCTAAACGAAACTTAGTAAATTCGTGTCTTGAGAGGATTTCCTAGAGATTATATACAGTGTCACCTTGTATAAAGGAGGGTCGCATTTTATAGCGTCCGTAGTTTTACACTGCACATTTACAACATAATGTATGAAACTTATTCTAACTAGGCAGCTTAGCTAAAGAAAATCTCCCTATTGAACAGGAAAAGCAGGTGCTACACAATATTCCAAAGGTGTTTTGGTGACAAATCCGAAATTAGGAACACCAGTGTCCCATGGCTTCATATAAGGAGACAGGCATATAACATTATGTATTAACTACAACATTTCTGCATCCTATAATTATTCATTTGAATACTCATGGCCCACTGGCCATTGATATTTACCTGCGGTCAATATTTTGCGTACACTGTACTGCCATCTACAATAGGCCATACTCGTTTTTAAGACGTTCCGGTAGCGCCCCTACGGAGGTTAACGGTAGATTGCTTCGGCTGATCCATAATATTATAGAGGAAACTTCAACTCTCAGATAACGCTCACTAAGACCGCTATGCGGTGTTTACTGATCTATTAAGAAGACATTGAAGCAAGTGGCTCGTTGGTCTAGGGGTATGATTCTCGCTTTGGGTGCGAGAGGTCCCGGGTTCAAATCCCGGACGAGCCCAGTTTTTATGCTACAATGAAGCGATGTACTAGTTAGTGACATGCTGTAATTTTAAATTCTCTAACTAGAATTGCTTTCAGAACTGTAATATGAAATAAAATAAAAGAAAACGTTTATATATATTTTGGAAACAGCTAGTGAATGTAGGTTTTAAAATTTGAAATAAAAACTTTTTAAATATTTTATTGTTTGCTGATGACTTAGTTATTATACAAAATAGCGAGTCTGCCCTGCAAAAATCTATTTTTAAACTTAGTTAACTTTGTAAGCAATATAATATGAAAATACCTTTTATAAAATCAAAGCTAATGGCATTCGTTGGGAAAGAACCAATTAGAACAAAAATAGTTATAAATAATTGTTGCGTTGAACAGGTAAGCCATTTTAACTACTTGGGAACTGATGTTAGTTATGACAAGGAATATGATGTCTACAATAAAATATGCAAATTTCAAAGAGTGTGTGGAACAATAAGTAGAACATTTAGGAACAAAATACGTAAAGAAACAAAATTAAAGTTTTACAAAGTTATGGCTGTACCTATACTGACATACGGAAGTGAGACTTGGACGTTTACTAAAAAGCAACAGAGTAAAATACAGGCTTCAGAAATGAAATTCTTGAGAAGTGTGAAAGGATGCACGAAGAGGCACTTAATAAGAAATGAAAATATAAGAAATGAGCTGGACATTTTTGGTATGAATGATAGGTTAAAAGATCTCAAACAGAAATGGAAGGAACATGTTGAAAGAATGCCAGATAATAGACTTATAAAACAAATATTACAGTATCATCCTAAAGGTAGGAGATCGGTGGGCAGACCCAGGAAACGATGGCTGGAGGACTTCGAAGGCGGAACAGGCACTTGATTGCCTATGCCATGAGTTGAAGAAGAAGAAGAAGAAGAAGAAGAAGAAGAAGAAGAAGAAGAAGAAGAAGAAGAAGAAGAAGAAGAAGAAGAAGAAGAAGAGGAAGAAGAAGAAGAAGAAGAAGAAGAAGAAGAAGAAGAAGAAGAAGAAGAAGAAGAAGAAGAAGAAGAAGAAGAAGAAGAAGAAGAAGAAGAAGAAGAAGAAGAAGAAGAAGAAGAAGAAGAAGAAGAAGAAGAAGAAGAAGAAGAAGAAGAAGAAGAAGAAGAAGAAGAAGAAGAAGAAGAAGAAGAAGAAGAAGAAGAAGAAGAAGAAGAAGAAGAAGAAGAAGAAGAAGAAGAAGAAGAAGAAGAAGAAGAAGAAGAAGAAGAAGAAGAAGAAGAAGAAGAAGAAGAAGAAGAAGAAGAAGAAGAAGAAGAAGAAGAAGAAGAAGAAAATATATTTATTAGCCTTCGTCCAGCAGAACGGTAGATCAACAAGCTCATCAACACTTTATTCCTTATTTGCGGTAAATAGACCGAGCGGGATGGCGCAGGTGACTTCATCTGCATTCGGGGGGCCAGGGTTCTATTTTTTTCGGGGGTTTTCCCGGTCGCCAGCGAATGCTGGATGGGTTAATTGCACCCCAAGAATTTCCTGTCTCTCTATTCATCTCCATTATTGTTTTACATTGTCTGTCATCTGGGGTCTGTTTTAGGGTAGAAGTGTCGGCGGCTGTCACGGCGGTACATGGCAGGATCATATCCTCCACTTCCTCCTCCGGTAGGTCGGCTGCGGTCTCCGAGCCGGCTGTTGGCACCGCTTCCGAATCACAGTAGTGGGGAGGCAAGGTCCGTTGTTCTGGCCTGTTTGGGGAGGGGGTTCCATCTAAGAAAAAATGTAGGGACCCTGCCCTATGCACTGCCGTGGCTCCTCGAGACGTCTGCCTTCTGTCTCTTCTCGCCTCATCCTTCCTCCCGGGAATGCTCCACAAACGTATATACAATAGATAAAGACTGGTCACAGTGCCGAATCCCCTCCATACTAATCCTAATTCTAAGACAGATTATAACTGAAGTGATTTCATTGCCTCCTCGAGGTAGAATCACATTGCACAATTGAATATTATAGCCAAAATCTGAACTAGGGATTTCCGACTTCCGTGTCTTATTCTTGCTATCTGAGTTATTGGAGTTATTGATATAGAATGCTGGTACGACATTAAATCTCCACATGGAAAACTCTACCTCTCCAACATGTGTAATAAATATAACTGGAAGTTATTTCTGGTGTGTTATGCCGTGGACTGCTGGAGATAGCTGTTCCAGAGGCTTCATCTACAATTGGTGCGGTCGAAGTCTTCTAAGAGAAGGTTGTGTTGCGTCAGAAAACCTACTGTAAGAGAAAGTTGAATGAGTGAAATGCTAGTGTTTAATGGCCGATTTTACTACATATGGTAGTGTCACTGGTGATGCATGAAATGATAACCGGGGTTGGAAATTAGGGTAAGAAACATCCCAAATCTAAGTTTTGGATGCATACATCCGAGCATTTGTCAGTTACTAGGACTGAGAAAAACCTATAATATACATTAACCAGGTAAGACGTTCCTTACGAAATCACCCCGTAGATGCTCGGTTTACAGTTCGTGCATTAACGATTCGAGTATCTTGTGGGTAAATTAAATACCTGTAAGATTGTTTCATTTTACTTCAGTGAACATAAAATGACATTCCCGAGTGACGTGTCTGCTGCATCTAAAATGTATACCTAAACAATCTAGATATACCCGTTCTAAGGGTCCCGAGTTCGATTCCCGGCTCTGGGGTTGGCGATTTTAAGTCGGCCCTATCCACGCCTTCACCTCTGTCTAGCACACGTGAAGTATCCCCTATGCCCAACGTGGTTCGGAGTCCACGGTAAAAACTGTAGGTCCTCTCACCTCACCGCCATCTTCACTATCACCCTATCATCGGAGGTAATGGACACCGCCCTCTGGGTGCCTCCACCTGAGAAATGGGTCCGGTCATCACTTGGTGGGGTGAGGTTACCCCGAAGGCCAAGGTTGCCATGCGGGGAGTGTTAGTAACTAACTAACTAACTAACAATCTAGATATACTTATTCAGACAGTACTGCAGGAGTGGCGAAAATGTCTTGAAAGGGACATTTCCGCAGAGAGGCCTTCACATAAGGTGACATTTCTCGCAGTTTTCCGTGAAGTGCTGAAAACATTTTAACTATTAGATGTGATATTAAAATTTTGATATGCATTTTTTGTAATTAGATTATATTTTATATTAAAATATTAGGGTTTACTTATATGACGCTCTCTATCAATTACTTTTAGAAGTAGTGTTAATGTAAAACACGATACCTCCATACTTTAAATATGATAAAAAGTTCACCTATACATTATTCCATGTAAAATAAAATTATTGCTATATACTTGTTTAAGCTATAAAACATTCATGTTTTTATGTTTTGAGTTCATGGATATTATAGAAAACAATCTGAATATTTAGACAATTCCTCTGAAGTACATCTAATTAAATTTGGTAAAATGTGAGTGAATATGTACCTACTACATCGCAAAGGCGTATCGGAAAACATTCGCAACAGAGAGATGTTTACCTCAGCTTATCGCACATACACGGCGAGTATAATCTGTTAAGATATAATCATGTCCTCTGGACAGCAATGTATCATACATCGGCAGGTACGAGAAATCATAGACACACGCAGCTTCCAATCGCTCTAATTGTGTTTCGTAACTTACTGTACATCAACTTACTAATATTTCACTCTTCTAATCGACCAGATAACGATCGCAGTGCTGGTCACCTAAAGGTCAATACGCCTCAACGCTCTGTTGAGAAATAGTTCGAAAAGTTAGAAAAGTTTTGGGAAAAAGAAATATTTTAACAACCCCTATATTTTTTCGATATACGAAAACAATTTCATGTTTAAAATATACAGGTATCTTCCAATAGTGGAGTTAATGCAGCCATTCAGAAATCTAGGCTAAGACTGGGAAATGTGTAGTGGTTTACGCCCGATTTTACTACATACAGAACCGCAGGCGGTGACATTGATGGTACATGAGATGAAGGTTTGTTTGAGTCCAGAGCATCTACTCCCATTAGTCCTGAACCCGTAGGAAAAAGACCCGGGCCTCTTTCAACCCGGGAGTTATCCGAGCTGTCCCGAAGGGCGCTCGGCGTCCTCTGTGGGGCATTCCATAGGACAAGACCTGGGTAACAAACAGCCCCCCCCCCATCTGGTCCTAGGACACAAGACGGGATGGAAGTGGATACGCCACTTACGCGCACCAACACCAAAGGTGAAGGCTACCGATATGACCTCGGTGGGGTTGCCTGGCGATCTAGCACACCTTCTACTAGCTTTGCAGGCTAGTACCCAGGAGAATTAATGGCTTCCCTCAACCCCGTCCTTAGACGTACCCGATTCCCACGGGTATCGGGAACCACTGCCCCCTCGAGACCATCCCAACCCGAACAACTCCCGAAGGAGGGGCTCAGATGTTCGGCCCGAGGTTCCTCTAGTAACATCAGAGGTACCACGATTGCAAAGGGTCCGCAGCGCCCGCACCACGGCAGCTGAAGGGGAAGGATCCCCTCCCATACGGGAGACATGAGATGAAGATGGAGCACCGGTGGAATGAGATGGCAGGGGAAATTGGAGGTCCCGGAGAAAACTCGCCCCAGCGCCGTGTTGTCCACTACAAATCTCACTTTGCGGTCGCCTGGGATCGAACCCGGGCCGCCTTTGTGAAAGCCAAGCGGTTTAACCACTGAGCTACGGAGCGGCCTAATATCGGAATAAACAGCAACACATCAGATATCAACATACAAATGGAAACGAAAGAGAAACTGCTATTCCTAAGGAGGGAAATTGAATGAACACAGTGTTGTGTTAGGTGTATGATTTTAATTAAACGTCCTCTTGTCGATTTGTTCAGTTTCGAAAACAAAGATGAAGACCGTAATCGCTTGTAATGTTCAAGGTTACAAGTAATTTAATCAGTATTGCTTGCTTACCATATACATATTTATAATATTATCTTAATTTACGTCATTGTTTGGTTTATCTTTACAAGCAGCTAGAAAATTTCAAAGGTAAATTTTGCCTAGTTACTGCATTTATTTCTTAAGCATATGGTAGGAAACAAGAGAAAGTGAAAACGCTTATTGTTTATTTTTACTAATTTTAAAGCCTTTGGACTAAATGGTTTAAATCTATTCTCAATGTAATTAAATATCTATAAATACATGCCTCTATTAACTCTCCAAACCTTGTACATGGCATATCTACCTTAATATTGATGTTGTGTGGAATATTTCCACCTGCCTGCATCCATTGTAACTAATGACGGTTCCCTAGTCAAACTTCTAAGGGCAAAGAGGAGATGGTGATTTTTCCTCCGTCAATGAAGAAACTGATTATCTTGTTAAAGCGTGTCCAAGAAAGAAAATAAGAAGGCTGAGGCTGATAGAGAAATTCCAAGGCGTCAGGTTCCAATGATTTCATTGCAGCCATGCACCCTGCTGAGACTGGTGGCTATTTATCGTGCGTCTGTGTGGAAAAGGTGGCACCTGGAGATGACTCATGCTGTGTTCTTACAAGTCATTACCGCTCGGGTTTCCACAGTTTCGGTAATTAAATTCCAAGTAAAGAAAATTATCCCATAAAGGTTAATAAAATAATAAGGGTTTTGTTTCATTATTTTTCCGTATTAATGACATTAAAGGGTATACCTTAGTATATAATTACGGAACATAAGGCATCCTGGATATAGTGAAAAGATAATTAAAAACATAAATTTTGTTTTTACATAATAAAATGTATCGTACACAAAACTTACTTAGTTTAACCCATTGCTATTAGAACTGATTTTGTATGTCTATTTAAACACCACATTTTTCACTTACCCAGATTTGGTAGTCTCCAAGGTATTTTATAAACTCCTGCAAACTTTATATCATTTAAATATTTTCTTAAGAAGTGTTACAGAAGTAGAATGATTCTGTCGTTACTCCCTGTTATGTTTGTGCGAATTTTCTCAAACTTTCGCTATACGCTAGGTCCTACGTAATTTCCCAGATTTATAAGGCTTATGCCCGTTTTCACCAACAGATGTTAAAATCGACGTTAACAAATGTAACGTAAGAATTATCACAGCGCTAACAAAACTGTTAAATTTCTTGCAATACACCAACCTGTTTTCTGAAAATATTAACAAACACGTGTTAACGCCAAGAGACTTGCAAATATTACAGCTACAGAAGGCTATGGATGAGTCGTATTATTTTCTGAACGTACTGCGATACGCTTTTGTTTTCATCTTCGTCTGCACACAGCTGGAAAGTGGCGGGTGAACAAAATCGTAAACAAAAGCCCTGAGAAAAATTTCTCATCGATGGAGGAAGAATTGTTAATTGGATGGGTGACGAAGTGTAACGATATCGTGGAAAATAAGAGGATGAATGCGGTGAATGTAAAAGAGAAAGATGTCATGTGTGAAAATATTGGAAACGAAATTAATTATAATGCATGTGTCACTACTACAAGCATGAAACAACTTGTCAGTATTACGTAAATTTAAAACCAGGTGCGAAGAAGGACGAGTGATTTGAACGTTTCAAGACGGGAGGTGGACAGTGTGGGGAGGTGGGAGGTGACAATCCACATAATTTAGTGAATTACAAAATAGCAAAGTTATTAATACTTGAAGCAAATGCGAGATCGGCATATTCCTTTCGATGAACATTCTAACTCAGTATTAAGTAAATTTAAAACGAGGAGCGAAGAAAGACGAGTGACTTGAACGTTTCAAGACGGAAAGTGGACAATGTATTATCCACATAATTCACTGAATTATAAAATCGCAAAGTTATTAATACTTGTGGCAAAGGCGAGATCGGCATATTCTTTTCGATGCATCTTCTAACTCATTATTACGCAAATTTAAAACGAGAAGCAAACAAGGACAAGTGAATTGAACGTTTCTAGACGGGAGGTGGACAGTGTATTGCCCACATAATTCAGTTAATTATAAAATCGCAAAGTTAATAATACTTGAAGCAAAGGTGAGATCGGCATATTCCTTTCAATGCATATTTTAACTCAGTATTACGCAAATTTAAAACGAGAAGCAAACAAGGACAAGTGAATTGAACGTTTCAAGACGGGAGGTGGACAGTGTATTATCCACATAATTCAGTGAACTATAAAATCAAGAGGTTATTAATACTTGAAGCAATGGCGAGATCGGCATATTTCTTTCTATGTATATTCTAACTCAATATTACGTAAATTTAAAAAGAGGAACGAAGGACAAGTGACGAGTGACTTGAACTTTCAGGGCGGGAGGTGGACAGTGTATTTATCCACAAAATTTAGTGAATTATAAAATCGCAAAGTTGTTAATACTTGAAGCAATGGCGAAATCGGCATATTTCTTTCGATGCATGTTCTAACCTCTCTTGTACTTTTACCGTAACCTTCATAGTAACTTGTTTCGACAGTCTATACCTCAGTAGAAAATTTTCTCCTGATAGCTCCTCAAAATGATTTCTCCTCCTAGGCCGTACTCCATTACGATGTCATTTAGACGGTCTTATATATAGCAAATCAACATCAACAGCTGCGTTAATGCCCGCCATCTTGACTATTTACACTTGTTATGGACTTAACAAACGAAATTTGGCTTGTTAGTTTAACAAGAGATTTAACACGAGTGTTAAGCTAAAACTTGTTGATGAAATTCAGTTTTTGTTTTAACTATTACTAAACTCGTGTTAAGCCTTAACATCTGTTGGTGAAATCAGACATTAATATATTTAAATGTATTAGGTTCAATATTTTATAGAATAGTTCAAACAGACTGATGAGCAGTAACCAATCTTTTTAAATATCGTGTTTGTACTATAGGTAGTCTTTGTATCTTCTATTCAAGGAAAGTACAAAGTCTTCTTTATGTTCTTTCGGTACAATTTAATTTAAAATAGCATCGCATTTTGGCTTGGTATCTCTCTATCGCAGAATGCAACTTCACACACGATTCACTCTATGATATTACTGGCTTCTAGTTTTACATGCGTTAAACACAAGGTCGGCCACACAAACCTTAACGAGCAGTCTAAATGTCAGTTTAGGCCAAAGATAGTTTGCAAACCTTGCAAACAGAACAAAATCCCGAATTTGAAGGATCGAAATGTCACTTGTATGTCGTTTTTATATATTATTTGTCTTATTTCGCTTTCGGGATATTTCTGTTCTAGAAAATATAGTTTACGATGCAACATTCAATTTTATTGTAAGATGTAGACAATTAATATATATAACATGATAACTAGGTCTAGGAAGTTGAGGACCGTTAAGTTGTCTAAAAAGACTTTTAGAAATATCTAAATTGTTCCAAAAAGTACCTAAAGATTAGAAAAAAAAGTTCAGAGAAGTAATACCTACAAATTAATACATTAATTTTCAATTAGATATTTAATGATTAAGTTTGGAAGTAAACCATTCAAATGATATGCAACACAGAGAGTGAGACACACATCGAAGAAATGCTTCTTCTGATTCAGCAATGGACATTCTGGGGAAAGATATTGAAATATATATAATTAAATCATACTTGGATTAACCACCCTCGGTCACAGAACCTCAAATTCAGAAAGCATACCTCAGTTTACCTCAGTTTCTTCCATCAGTTGAAAATACCTTCGTTACAAATTTAGATATAAGTTGTCGCAAAAAAGTCGTTTTACTGGGCTTAGCTTTTAGTATGTTTACGGCCATTATTTCTTTCACAATCTGTGGAACTGCAGTGAAACCAACATACCCACTTTTACTCTTTGGTGGAGGACATTATGAAGTTGCTGGTCAAAATTAACGTGACATTCAGAGAGGGTTTACTGGGTTTACTGCTGGTTCCAATGATTTGAATACAAGTCCTCCAACCTATTACCTGCTGTAGTGCGTATGTATTAGTTAAAAGAAATTGGAATTTACCCTAGACTCTGTTTGAGGGAAAAGGCAGTCTAAAGATGTTCCAAAAAGAGAATATATAAAAAATAAACGACGAAACAAAAAATTGCTAAAAAGGACTTTTAAAGCAAAAAGAAACTTTAATTTAAAAAAAAAAACAGAAAGGTTTAAAAAGGGACAAATAAAATCATCCATTTTCGGGCCTACAGTAATCCATAATTAACATATATTATGTTGAAAGGATATTTATTCAACTTCCTAGCCCTAATGATAACTAATCCAAAACGATGAGAATAAAGTAATAAGCAAATTATACTAAAATTAAAAATATTCGCTAGCCTAACATACAGATCTAAAACTATAAGACTGCTATAGTTAATCGTGGTTTCAGGAAACATCAGTCATAGTTTGCTACAGGCTTTATCTAACAAAAAGATATGCCAAAACTTTGGGGAAACATTTCTTGCATACAGAAGATAAAAGAATGCTATATGAGCATAGGACCGGGAATTGTTTATTTCCATGGCAGAGCTTGTTTCTTAAACTGTGCTTACACGGTGAGATGTGTAATAAGTAACTGTCCTGTGTCCATAACCCCGCAACAGAACAATGGTTTAATTGCACTGTAGTAAACATTCGCTTTTACATCTGCTCAAATTGGGTGAAGGTGGATGCATTTCACCGTTGTTGTCATTGTGCTACAGTACAGTATTGTCTACCCACCACAAGACGGCAAAGCAGAGGAATGAGTAACGCAATCACTTTTGCTGCCCGTGTGATGTTTGTACTCGCCTTCCGAATATGTTAAAATGTTAGATTCATGCAAAACACAGTGTTGTTACAGAACTCACCAATGCATAATACCTATCACTGCAGTTACCCAAACGAGCATTAGATTGGGCAGCAATGGTGACTCATATGCACTCTCATGCACTCATTATGTAGTAAACAGTTCCACAGTTCAAACCCTTCTCCCTCTTCTTAAGTGGGCAGACATTATGTAGTCCGCTTGTTAGGCACCGGTACTCAGTTCATGCTCAATAGAGTTCCTCTTCATTTCAGACTTTCTGTTCGTCGATTTCTGAATAATAGGTTTCCTGGTAGATGGATAGGAAGAGGTGGACCAATTCCGTGGCCTCCATGGTAGGCGGAAGGTGGAAAAATGTAAAGAAGAATGGATAGTATGGAAAACTTCATAAGGAGGTACAATTTATTACTTTATGGGATAGAAGAGCGGAAAGGAATTGGGACATTTCAAGAGATACGAGAATTATTAATGAGGAGGCTAGGGATGAAAATGAAAGACTTCGAACTGCGGGACGCATTTAGAATTGGGAAGATGGAAGAACACAGGTATATATTGGTAAAATTCAGCAATACGGAATCTATAACGGAAGCATTGAAACAAACAAAAAAGCTAAGGGGAACATCTATCTATATTAATAAGGATCTTTCTTACGGACAAATTGAACAAAGGAGGAAGCTGATTGAAGAAAGGAGTTGGCGAGAAAACAAGGTATTTATGCATGTATTTATACGAAACGGCAAACTATGGATTGATGGGCAAGTGGCTGAGCAGAGAAGCGGCATAAGGAACATCCACGTATACTAATGATGTTGATGCAGCGGACTTAAGCTGACTTCAGTATCCGGTGTGAATGTTCAGAATGCATGTAGAGTATATAATGTGTGCATTTACGTAGGGAAAGTGATGAACAATGTAAATGGTGGAGAAGAGGGGGGAAAATCAGAGTGAAACAAGTATGGAGGTGCAAGGGATAAGGGAAAATAAGTGTGAAACAAGTGTGGGGATTCAAGGAGTTAGAAGAGCGGTGAAATTTAAGCACGGGATATTGAGATGCAGGAACATATCAGCAAGGGATAAATATCGCTTTTATGGGTAAATTGTAGAAAGGAAGAAATAGAATGGTGTCGTGGGAAGTACAGGAACACATATGAACAGATGTGATACTGCTGCACAAATTGCGGAAGGTTAAATAAATAGTAATATGGAAAGGTGTCGCAGGATGATGTGTAAGTGAGAAGCATTGCAAAGTGAGGTTAAGTGAATAAAGAGAGTGAAACAATAATAATTTGTAGCAGAAATAAGAGTTAATTTACAGAGGGGGACAAAATTTGGCAAATATGAAAAATCTAGCTGATGATGGAAATGAAATGAAAAGTAATGACTATTAAAAGGACAAACACGTGCAAAGTATGTAATTGTGTTGAAGCAAAAGCGCCAGGGCCCAGCTCAGGAGTAGCCCAACATATATTTGTTTTGGTACTCAATAAATCATATCCTATCATATCTATTGTATAAAGGATACAGCATTGCCAACCTTCTACTGGTTTGGAGCTAATCATTGCACATATTGCAACAATGGAACAGTAGATTACTTTAAAAGAAAGAAAACAAATTTTGCTGCAGCATTTCCTGGAACGAAGGGAGAGTCCTTTTGAATGAAAAGTAGTAGACTCATTTGTACGAATCCTAAGCACACTCACTTTAGAGGAAGCATTCTATAGCGTTTCATCATGCAAGGCGTATTTGAGCATGCGGCTATATGCCTGAAGCTTGTAGGGTGTAGCATATGGTTTGATATTATAATAACTACCTTACAAATTCTAAATAAGGGGGCAAGCTGAAGTGTGCCTTCAGTGTTTCTTTTTTGTGGAATATCAATATCAATATTTCCTTAGGGTTAGCACGTGGTTTGCTTATAAAAGCAACCTTAAAACTGAAAAATACCACATAGTTTCAGGAAATGGAATTTAAATCTAGAACACAACATACCTTCACTTGCTGCATTCAATATTCCAGAATTTTTACGAGTTTAAAATTAGTTCGAAACATAATGAATATATAGGTAATATATATATATATATATATATATATATATATATATATATTATTCAGAAACAATTGTACATTTTAAGTAGATACTTACTGAGGGATGATATCTCCCCGAAGTTAATTAACTTCGTCGTATGACTAACTGAACTATTTTGAAGATCTTTAATGGCTATTTTTGAATTGTAACTTCTGAAAAAATGTAATTAAACGTTATGTTGCTAAAAATGACTAGATCGAAAAATATTTTCGGATTAACCAATCCAGTGGATGCATCATTTTTAGAGCAGTAAGAAAATGAATGCTATAAATGTAATTACCAACGTAAAGTCTTATTACAGTGTGCTATATTCTGCAATAATCGTCCCGATTGTAGAATGATTGCTATGCTAAAATGACTTGTGTTTATAGTTGAGTTATATCAAAGATTATCCCAAAACTTTCCATTAAAGACTCAGAGTCAACTTGAGTCATTTGAAGTTTCAGTTCTTGCAAATCAATAAATCTTCAAAATAAGAAACTCAAAATTAAGTTTGATTTCTTATGGAATGTAAAAGGGCCAACCATATCTTTATTTGCCCTCACTAATATAAGTGTGCATACATTCTCTTTAGTCCACGATTATTATTGCTCATTATTACTAGGTAATAAGTAACAATGAGGCTTTGACATAGGAAAGGGGGTAAGTAACTGCCAATAACAAAATTTTTTCAGGGGAAACAAGAAAAATTATGAACACTTTTTCACCAATAGTAATACGGAAACTGGTTTAAATGGAAGGCATATCTCATGTCATGTCACATTTGAAATGTTGGAGGTCTGGCATACATTATTCCATATCCATCTCAATGAAAAACCTAAAACTTCACATAATTTACATTTAAGTAGATACCACCTTTCCCTTGTAAATGCCTTAATATAATAATGATAATAATAAAATATAATATTTTCATAAAACCATTTTTAAAATGAAGCGTAGGATGATTTCATCAATATATATTTTTCACAAATTAGTTTGGTCTATTTCTCTCTGTGTTTATGTTACAAACTTGTGAATTATTAATGTAAATTGGATATTGGAGTTTTTATAAGGATAGAGATACTTTCTTTGTGAATCGTCCCCTTGCATATTATAATATTTATATGTAGAGCAAATCTTCTATGCAATTTAGGTTACCGTGGATGTTTAACTACAAGTCATTTCAACGATTTATTAGGAGCCATGTGAATGAAGAGCAAAATGGTCGAGTGCTAATCCAGATGACACACCACTTGGAAAATTTACATATACAATTATAAATATGTTCGATAATAAAGGAAGAAGACGAAAGAACTATTTAAATTGTAATATTTTGAGCATATCAGTACGTAAGCCTCTTCCTTTCTTTTTCTTGAACGTATGCACAAGTAAATAAGAATGGAGGGAACTTCACACTATGGTCAGAAAGCTATATGATTTTATTTTGTTTGTTATGGCAAGGTTTCAAACATAGGGCGCCTTAATCAATATTATTAGAGCATTTTTTTGAAAAAAAAGTAAGAAATAGTAATACGTCTATGAAGAGAGTTGTTTGGGACTGCAGAATATCATGAAAACTGAATGATGAATTCTTGAAATGTGGTTTTGGGTTATCTTTTATCTCCTCCCTCTCTTACACGCACACATGCCCTAGATTCGCTCATGCCCTCAGGCACCAGCAGTCTCAAATACCGCAATTAACGAGGGTGCATGAGCGGAACTCCGACACCTTCTCTCCCTTGACGCCTTTCATAGTTCACCTTTAGACCAATTAAAAAATTGAAAAAAAAAAGAAAAAAAGAAAGAAAGAAAGAAAAACGGTACCATTCTTGAGGTTTTTATTCATGGAACCCAAAACATCACAATCTCATTGACGAATGCTTATATGAGATACAATATTTCTTCTACCTTCCTTCCATACTAAAACAATGTGTGTTATACTCATATTATTTCTCTGCTCATTCTTCCAGGAACAAATATTAAAAATATTAATTTATTTACTTTTTGTTAATAGAGGTAAACACGGTAATCATTTCGGCACAGGCATACGGCAGCTTTACACTACAGAGATTGCCAGATTTTTAGAAGTAGACCTCTCTTTGATGGCTTTGAAATTTGTGCTCTTTGCACGACAGGAGGAAAAATAAATAATGACTTACTGCTTGAAAGGTACTAGTGATTTAAAATTCACCAATAACAAGTATATACCCGAAATGGTTAACGCCATAAAAACTTTATTTTACATAAAATAGGCTTTGCTGTTCTCAGAAAAAATGCACATACTTTTTCACAAAACTATTTCCTTTTTTTGTTCAGGAAATCTCAGAAAGTGTATTTATGATGAAATGTAGGCGTGAAACTTTTGAATGGGACCCAATACCTTCTGGAGGAAATAAAAATGATATGAAATCCGCGGCGCATTCATTGATATCAAGAAGACACGGGTCTATAGTGAGCGTAAATGAGCTTACTGGAGGATGCTGGAAGGAAACGGCAGTTGATGGATTAGGTGTGTCAGTCAGCTCCTGAGGAACAGAATGGTTAAGTAGCAGATACAGCCCAGAGTGTGTCCCGCTGGGTCAGCATGCCGCGGATATCGGCCATTAGTTTACCCTATTAGAATAATAATGCCGTATACTTAGATATAAAAAGCTGCCTCATTTTTCTTGCCTTGGTAACCAGTGAAGCCAGGTCGGTAAACGTTTGTGCTTGAATATATGTTTTTGCGTGACTTGTCGATCTCTATTGTTATTTCCTCTTTACAAATCCCTATCTATTAATGGCATTAACATTTATCTTTACAACAAGAATGTGGTGAGACCGAAGGAAAGAACTCAGAGTAAGCAATTCTTAAACGTGAACGTCTGTTTGAGTGAAGCAACTAACAATTTTGTATCCCGGAAATTTGGAATTATCTTAAAATGTTGTACATCATGGTTTTGGGAAACATATAGGTACTAATAAGTTCTAAGTTCAAATTGGTACAAAATTAACTGGCGTCAGTATATCCATTTCTCCAATGTTAAACTTTATCACCTTCATGACACATTATTTAATGTATTTTTAAGCAGTATCAAATAACTTTTGGACGGTCAACATAAGAACAGTATTTTATATGAGAATGCATAAAATAGTAAATTAATACTAGATATACATTTTAATTGAATGTTTCCTGTTATAATTGCACAAAATAAAACTCCAAATCTGATCCTGTTTTCGATTGGGAATTGAAAAGAGTAATGGTAATGTCCTTCTATTAAAACAGATAATCAACGTAGCTTCTGGTATCGCTTCAATTATTCACTGCTAAAGTAACGTCGTAACAATGCTTCAACTGCTCGCTCTTCAATCTAGCTTAGTTCTGCGGCATTCGATGTGAATGTGCATAAAACTCTTAATATGTGACCTTTTCTACACAATATAATTTACTTTTACAGTATGGGTAACGAAAATCTGATGAACTGGCCATAAAAGGAGTGACAACCCCTTTTTCTGGTCCAGAACACTTCTGCAGAGTGAGCGAAACTCATGTTAGAACTGCAGTTAAAACTGATCTAGAGAAGAACGTCGGAAAACATGGAATGGAATCTCTGGCCATATTGTATGAAAGTACATATTTAAATCACCTAATGAAGCCTTCACTAGAACACTCTTGCAAGTAAGTAGAGGAGGAATAAGGAAGGCAGTAGAAATATTAAATGGACATGGATACTTCTTGAAGTATTTGCAAACTGTAAGTGTCGTACATGGAGACACCATCTGCAGACTGCAAACAGCAAGAGGAAAACGTCAGTCATTTGCTATTTAACTGCTAGGTCCTTGGGAGGAAAGTATATTAGCTCTTTGGTACCTTACCATTGGGTACGTCTAAAAATCACATCTCAGGGAAGAGGGTTCTGAAGTTTATTAAATCCGAAACACTCAAATTCCTGTGATGAGAAACAGGGATTATCCAAAAGACTACAGGTCGAAGTGCGACGACGTTTTCGAGTACTCAAATAAGATGCCCAATACTACTACTACTACTACTACTACTACTACTACTACTACTACTACTACTACTACTACTACTACTACTACTACTACTACTGCTACTACTACTACTACTACTACTACTACTACTACTACTACTACTACTACTACTACTACTACTACTACTATTACTATTACAACTACTACTATTTTTACAGTAAAACCTGATTTTTACAGTAGAAACCGTGATAACCCGGACCAATTTTGAAATATATATTAGTGTAGTAAATGAATACTTGTTTTACAGACGAAAAGTTGCTAATCTCAATAGGCACATTACCCGAATGCTCTTGCCAGCGAGCAAACTCGTTGCACTCACCCCAAATGCTTGGCACCAGGTTGGAAGGGAAACTTTGATAAAGTCATGGAAAAAGTTGTGGCTTGGTGCGTGTGACTTGCCAAAAAACAAGACTGAAGAGGAAGAAAAAGTAAGTGTGGAAGAAGATTTTACAGACATTTTTAAAGATATCGATGTCCGTTCCCATGTAGATGAAGAAGATATTAACAATTGGTTGCAACTCGACAGTGTCGGAGGTTATAAACCAATTACAGAGGAAGATGTTATTACATGATGCAGTGTTACGAAAATCAAAATGAAGAGTATTCAGTTTCAGACAATGTTGATGAACCAGTAATGGTTATTATCCATGCACAAGTAGTACCAAACATAGAGAAATTGATGCTTTATTTCCAGAGTCAAGTAGAAATATTGTCAAATTAATTTCTATTGTTAAAGCGGATGCAAGATGCCGCTGCTCTTAAGTGATGCACTAAACTGAGACAGCAGAAGTTCATGCCTTGTTTACTACCATCTAGTTTGTAGTAATATTGTATCAAATACATAGGCTATTATAATATATACAGTGTATATGCTTTCAGGTGAAAGTGTGTCGATAGTAATTTTAAATTCAAGACTATTTCGATGATGTACTTGGCTTTTGTTGTTTTCCGTCATTCTCTGGATAACTCGGATTTTCGTTAACTCGAATCGGTCCTGGTCCCAGTTGATCCGGGTAAACGGGGTTCTACTGTATATCTCTTCTCCGAAATATTCATACAATAGCTTAACCGTATTCGCCCAACAAATTTCTCAAATTCTACTTTTCATCCATGAATTTCTGACCAGACTGTAATTGCTTAAAAATGTTAGAGATGGAGGTATTTTAACAAAATAATCTCCTCCTTGGAAATCTTTTTCAGTGGAATTAATAGCAGAATATTTTCAAAATATAACATATATTCAACTTCCGCTTCAGGATTGTTCAAGAAATTCTCGACAAGGTCGTTTTATTTGTAATTCGTTAAATGCGTACCATTTCTTCATGCATTGTTTTGATATGTACTTCTAATGAGGGGTCGCAATTATCTGAGGTCTCCTAGAATTTGAACAGTTGCCGTTTGTCCTTTGTCATTTATCAAATACTGCAGATGAGTATGTAATAAAATAGCTTCAAAACCTCTTAATAACAATTATCTATTTTTATAAATGTAGGTATACACAGAATATGCTGGTTTACGACTTTTCTAAGAATTCTCATATAAGCAATTTGTATTCTCTATGTACTTGAGCAAGTCAACCAAATAATTGTACAAAGAGAAATAATCTCTAACATTTAAAATTACCCTCAATATTTTGTAATTATTAACAATACAGATTATTTTTCTCGATGATGAAATGTGTCTTTTACTAAGATACTTGTATCCAGAGGTCGTGGAGGCTTGATGTTAGACATATTTATTTCTTTTTCGTTATTTATATAAAGATCCCATGAATTATGTCAAAACTATTTAGCTTTTGTTCAATTAAATAACTACTACACCAAAGGTAAAGTGCAAAGGTTTGAAGTTACACCTATTGTAATGAAATCACTTAAAAATTACTCGATCGTATGCACCGATAATAATCCTTATACAGTCAGAGGATACTATGATGTATTTATAGAATTTGGAAGTCTATTATTAATTTGATAAAACTAATCCTCTTGACTAAGCTTTCATACGGGGGTGACACGAAACGCCCAGAATAAATCGCAGACAAAGCCGATATAAATACATAGTGTAATTTAATGCTCAAAATGATATTTCATTCAGTCTCATAAACTTACTGTAACCCATAGCCAGCATTATATAGCTACATAAATTCATATTTCGGGTAATTTCATTCTATTTTAGACCTCAACAGATCTTTATACCATATATTAGTTACAAATCTGAGCGATGAAATGTATTTAAACACTCGCAATACGTGAATCAATTAAGCCAACAGGAGGGCACCATTTCTCTTTATGTTTTAGTTTGTAGGCGAGTCAAACAAAAGCAGCTCACCGGCTAGGATAGAGTCCACTTTAGGTCATTGCCAATAATTTTATAAAGACAGGGGAAAGTAAATGGAATGATTTAATTAATAATTGTATTTACAAAATAGTTGTGCAGCGTCGATAGTGGTAACTCTAGTGGTAAGTATATGAATATTCAGTTTCCATTACATTTCCACTACAATGACTTTAACATCATAGATGCCCTTGCTATATATAAAATTGACGACCCTAAGATTTACTCACTGACTCAGGTCCCCTTTAGTTTTCCTGATGTCATTAATTCTTCTTGAACTCGCTTCTTTTATCCACTTTTCTCTTAACTTGTGTAAGAATTCTCCTTTACATATATTTTTTCTTTTCACCCATCCCCGTTAACATGAATAACACCACCACCTCTTTGCTCACACTGTCCCATTTCTTATCTCGTATTTTTCTCCTGCAATTTGTTAACTCCTTACAATGCTCTCTTCATCTCCACAAAATTCATATATCTCTACCTCATTACTCCTCAGCCCTTTTAGATACATTATCCCTACTCTCATCCATGCTATGCCTTCTCTTCCAGTTTTGTCACATTGACATATATATATTCCTTACCCCATTCCGTCTTTAATTGCTTATAAAATTTCAAAGTTTTCTTTCCTTCTACACTTCCCCATATCTCCTGCCTATCTATGTCTTGTACTCTGTTTCTCACTTCTTTCCAGAAAACACTATGATTTGACTTCTCTGTTCTCCACAAATCTCCTACGTCTATCTTACCATTCTTTCCAATTCCGACCTCCAACTGTTTGTGTTATTAATGCTTTTCTGTTTCACAGATTCAATAATTCCCCTTTGTGCCCTTTAATACACTTGTGCCCGAATTTCAGTATTCTCTCTATTATTATTCCCCTCCTTTCTGTATTACCCAACTCTAGTAAAGGCACTTCTCTAGGTGCTGATTTTGACAACCCTAGTAGTTCTTTGCAAAACAATCCATACATCTGGTCTAATTGTGTTCCTATCTTTGATGTGTCCCATACCTCCATTGCATACATTGTTCTGGATTCAATGTCTGCTTCATACATTATTTCTAACCATCTGGCATCTCCAGCTTATGTTTACATATTCTTACCCCTGACATAGCCGCCCTGCCATTAGCTATCGTTTTCTGGCTTGTGCGCCCCACCCTCCACTGCTACACATCCTTACACTTAAATAGTCATACCACTTTGCCACTTCTACCTTTCGATCGCCTATGTACCACTCCTCTCCTTTTCACAGTATTGATCCTATTGATCCTCTTTTAAATACCATTATTTTTTATCTTTTACTGTTTTAATCCCCAGTCAGCGCAAAACTTATGAATTGCCTCTATTGATTTTTGTGGACCTACTGGAAATTGCTCCCACCGTTAAATCATCCGCATACAGTAATCCAGGGATCTCTTTGTTCATTATTATTGTGCTATGGACATTGCTTTACTTATCCCTCTCTATTATGTCATCTATAAATAAATTGAATAGTGGTAAGTAAATATGTATTGTATTGTATTTATTTCATCCTTTGGGACATAATACATATATTATAGGACACGTCAGTTCAAGATACAAAGATAAATATAAAAAGTTACATAAGACTAAAAACTGTAACAGATACAGGATCCAACAAAAGTCTAAAGTAGAAAAAGCAAATAAATATTGTCAATAGATTGTTGGTTACAATTTCTGACATAGTCAATTTTTCATCATTAATACTACTTGTACATAGTCAATTCTACAAAACTAGAATATAATTTACAGAGTCAATTACAGCATTAGAAACTAATTCTACACATGATCCCTTAATCAGCTTAATGAATTTATCACTTTCAAGTATAATTAAAGCTGCAATGTCATAATTCATTAAAGTTATATAAACATTTATTTATGAGGAAAGCCTTTAACTTCCATTTAAACTGCTGTTTTGAGATGCTAGCTATTGATTTAATATCACATGGCAGTTTATTGTAAAGCTTAATTCCTAGTATATGTACATCCTTTTGAGAGACAGTTTTAATTACACTATCTCTATAGTAATTCATATTGGTTCTGGTGTTGTTCATGTACCTGACTGTTTTTAACTGGGTTACATTTGTCCACAATAAACATTATAGCTGTATAAGCATACAGAGAGTAGATGGTGATTATTTTTTTTATTTATAAAGGTATCCCTGCAAGATTCTCTTGTTTTTAGATTATACATGACCCTAACACACTTTTTTTTGGTAAATAAGCAGTTTATCCATGTGTGTTTTGGCTGCTGAACCCCATATTTATATTCCATAGATTAGATATGGATAGATACATCCATAGTATATTAATTTTAGGATATTTGTATTGTTGTACTTGCTAAAATATCTTAAGAGATATAATGATTTACTAATTTTACCGCATATGTTTTCAATATGATCAGCCCAAGTTAGTCGATTATCTAACACAATACCCAAAAATTTATGTGTTTTCACTTCTGACACAATGTCACTCTGTACTTTTAGATTTATATTATGTAGTTGTGTAAGAATTTTTCTGCATTACATGAACGCGATAATGCAAATATGGAACGTACTACTACTACTAGTACTACTACTACTACTACTACTACTACTACTACTACTACTACTACTATTACTACTATTACTACTACTATTACTACTACTATTACTACTATTACTACCACTACTACTATTACCACTACTACCACTACTACTATTACTACTACAACTACTACTACCACTACTGCTACTGCTGCTACTACTACTACTACTACTACTACTACTACTAATAATAATAATAATAATAATAATAATAATAATAATAATAATAATAATAATAATAATAATAATAATAATAATAATAATAATAATAATAATAATAATAATAATAATAATAATAATAATAATAATAATAATAATAATAATAATAATAATAATAATAATAATAATAATAATAATAATAATAATAATAATAATAATAATAATAATAATAATAATAATAATAATAATAATAATAATAATAATAATAATAATAATAATAATAATAATAATAATAATAATAATAATAATAATAATAATAATAATAATAATAATAATAATAATAATAATAATAATAATAATAATAGTAATAATAATAATAATAATAATAATAATAATAATAATAATAATAATAATAATAATAATAATAATAATAATAATAATAATAATAATAATAATAATAATAATAATAATAAAAGGCAAATAAAGTAAGGGGTCCTTGAAATGTAATCAACGATGCATGCTTTAAGCGTATTCTGTAGTTGTGGTTCAGGTAGAACAATTTCCACAGGAAATGGAATACATTATGTTTCTCATACTTATTCATTTGATAACGTTCATCTTCCCTCTTTGTATGGACAGTGAACAGCAATTTTCACAATTTAAATAAGGGTATAGGACTTCTAAAGTACTCTAACGTTGGTGTTCTGACTACAGTATCTGGCAATTGTTTGTTTTTATACACTGGCGTCCTACCGCATTCATTAGGCAAGGGATGACTAATGGTAACAGTGCCTGCCGTGAAATCCGTAATGTTATTTTATTTTGATCTCCATTGAATATTAAGGAATAGAAAATGATTGACTCTTTGATTTGAATCGAAATATTCATGAGACTCCCTGCCTGTTGAATAAGAAGCATTTGAATGTGTTCCGAAGAACGGGAGGGTTGCCTATGAGAAGCACTGCTTGCATTACTTACCACAGCTCATCTCACATAGAAACATTACGAAAATGCAATATACATGCAGAAGTTTGTAACCAGGTACATAAAGGGGCATTCAGAATGAACAAGAACACAATCACCTGACACTATCGCTAGGACCAGCAAAGATAAGAAATGGAGTTATTTTGTGACAAACTTACTAGAACTAGTAGAAACTTTAAGTTTTGAAACAAATCTTCAATTAATTATATAAAGTTTTAATAATAATAAATTTAATAATAATAATAATAATAATAATAATAATAATAATAATAATAATAATAATAATAATAATAATAATAATAATAATAATAATAATAATAATAATAATAATAATAATAATAATAATAATAATAATAATAATAATAATAATAATAATAATAATAATAATAATAATAATAATAATAATAATAATAATAATAATAATAATAATAATAATAATAATAATAATAATAATAATAATAATAATAATAATAATAATAATAATAATAATAATAATAATAATAATAATAATAATAATAATAATAATAATAATAATAATAATAATAATAATAATAATAATAATAATAATAATAGTAATAATAATAATAATAATAATAATAATAATAATAATAATAATAATAATAATAATAATAATAATAATAATAATATATTAGTCTATGTACGGCTAGTGTGGAGAAATGATTAATTTCCATCAATTAACTAAAATAATAAGAGTTAAATGATGAAGCCTGGGACTCAAGTACTTACAATATTAAGTCGCCACAAACAGTGTATCTCGGATGCGAGAGCCCCTAGTGGTTTACCGGGGAAGTATATGAGTGAAATGGAGAATTTAATGTCAGGACGGCGTTGCCCATGGTAGCTCAAAGGTTAAGGGCGAATGGACGGAAACCCGGAGATCCGTGGTTCAAATACCGGCCATGGCATTGCATATTTCATGTTGACTCTATCCATCAAAAATCTTAGCCTATATACGGCTAGTGTGGAGAAATGATTAATTTCCATCAATTAACTAAAATAGTAATTGATGTCTGGATAGAAAAGTGAAATGACGTTAAATCATAGAGGGAAAAAAAGAATTCATTGGAAAAGTTATTGTAAATGTATAATTCTAACATTGTGTTTATTTTAAAACAATTAAATCAAGTTTTTTTTAATTTTGGACATCAATAAGGTATCAAAAAATTTAAGTTACATTATCTCTTTTTTCTTCAATATCCAATTTTGGAAAAATATTTAGATTTACGACATCCATCAGAGACCGAACCCCTGAGAAGAAACTCCATGCTAGCTGCCAAGGCAAGAATGATTAATTAAACATATTTTTAAAAGTTTTTTCGGCAAAAACTTCAAACGTCTCAAGTGGCTTTACCAACATGATGGCTAGGTGAAAATTCACCTCCGCAACAAAAGTCCTATTGTATGTGGAACAGCAATTAATCAGTTTGGAATGGTCAAGTAAACTTTTAGACTAATATAAGGATTCAACATTCCCACTTCACAAAGTTAACCTTTCAGAAAAATACTTCTGGTCATGGTCATCGAGGAAAATAGTATTTTCATTTGTTAGTTATAAAATATCACTTTCGTGATTTCTAATGTTAGCAACTTTCTCGCTATATACAATTAATTAGCATGTACTGAAACAAACGTCATTGCCACATAAGTACAAAAAAAAATTAAAACTTTCTTGCATCATGATTTATAACATATTTGGCATTGGTAAGTGTCGCTTGCAAATTGTTATGTTATAGGCATATTCTATTCTCTTTTGTTTGTATGGATCTTTTGTTTTCCTTGGTTGATAAATCATGAACAGTATATATTAATATATAAGATAACTTATATTAATACCAATGCTACTTATTATTTTTTTCTAGACGTATTTACTGTGATGTAGCAGCACTCACTTTATTCTCTTTATCAATCCCAAGGGAAATCAAAGCTTTCCTCGCAAGTATGCTCTTTTATAACTCCAAGAATTCGTATTCTCTAGTCCATAAACTTTGTGCATTCAGTACAATAATATGTAGAAGTTTCCGGGCATTGTAAATTCATTTTATTCCTTTAATAAATTATGAGCTGAAATTACAAGGTGCCTTATAGTCCATGTTTGCTAGTAAGAATAGAATTTTTCGGAATATCGCATTCAGACTTACGCGTGCGAGCACACGCACACACAAAGGATTTTTATGACTTTATTCTATTAGTATAGATACTCAGGAAATACGAGAGATGCAATTATCTCAGAACATATAAATCTATAAGTGTAATACTATTTATTACCTTCAATATTTGTTCGTTTAGAAAAGTACATTGATAAGCTTAAGTAAACTTGCAATTACTACGCTTCTGATTAACAATGCTTCTTGAAATTTCACTTTAAATCCATATTTAGGTTCATTATTTATTAAAATCAGCCTGGGTAGGTTCTGAAGACCTGGTTTATTTAAATTCCATTTATTTTAAGTATACGAACTGCGCGACCATCCCCGTCATTTACCTAAATGCCTGCTAGCACGTTACTCTAGGAGGATTACATCCCCCCCTTCAGAATATAAGTAATCTTAGCCATTGTTGTCAGAAGTTAAGATATTCATCCACATCAAGGGTATGAGAAGAGGGTGCACACATTCCTCTCCCTGTGCCTTCGAGATACAGGTTATAAATCTCATGGTACGATAGATTTACATTACATAAGGGGGTTTGTAAGCTTTTCGTTCAACCACTGAAAAGTGCGTTGTTGAGATTTTCGTATAAAAAGAGTAGTCCTTAAAATTGCTTATATAATCCAAATTAAATTAATTAACTTCTAAATAACTTATATTGCAGAGTTTTATATTATTATTGTTATTATTATTAAATTGTTTGCTATTTACAAAACCAGATGGTAAATTTTGTTAGCTTTATATTTCTTATTCATTTAAATAAACGAACTTGAAGTCAGTCCCTATATTTCAAAATGTCAACTAGGAAGTGCCAATAATCCTACAGCTTAGCACTTTATTTAACCAAAGTTTTTCTTTTTATGTAAGTACTGATCTATTGTAGTGTTCCAGAACGGTCAAGCATTTTCTTTATGGTTGGGGCAGTCAGCACGCTGAACCACGCAAGCTCTAACCTGCACTCCTCTTTGCATGGGCTGCAGCTGGGCAAAGATACGTATGTGGTATCGTGTAGTGTGAAAAGTTACTGAATTGTTTAGTGTCATTATGAAACTGTCATTGGAAAAAAAGAGTGTTTCCATTTGTGTAATTTATAGGGGCTCCACGTAATCGATCCATAGTCTTCCAACGCTACTCTTATAACACATTTGACTATCACGTAAAGTATTCCGTGTTCATATTCCATTTATACGTGCAAAAAGTATCAATAACATAATGTCTGAAAATGTGTATATCATACCTGAAGTAGAGGAATAAGGTTTGTCAGAATAGTTTGTAAAAGAGAGAGCCATTTGAGTACAACATATCAGGTCCTTTTAATATTGCACAAGAACTGTTCTAATTTTATGCAGCCTTTGATAAGGACTTTTTGTATCAGTTTAATTGTCCATTAAAAAGTGTCTCTAATATGTATGTTTCTGAATTCCTTTCTGGTATCGCATTCATGTAATCTATGTTCAAGAAAGTTGAATATTAAGTCTCAGCACAGACGATTTTACGCCACTTGACATATTTCTATAAAGCTATTTTAATAAATTGTATATGCCTAGCAACTGGAGAACCGTGATCACATCTTTGGTATGTTGATCAATGAGATCCATTAACTTAACATGCTGGAAGTACTACGTCGTAACACAAAATATCAGTATTTGTCACGATTAGCTTCGGCATGCGTCTTGTTGAAACTAAATTAACCAACATTAAAATAACTTTATTTATATAATTGCCATTCAGCGTTCTAAAACTTTATACCTTGTAAACATTCAGACTGATTATTTTACAAATAGAGATTTATACTTGTTCCTTCAGGTACCTGAACACTTTTGTTGAAGAAAATGTTGTATTATTTTCTGTCTACCTAATCCCGCTTTGCTTCTAGATGTGATTCCATGACATATTCGAAAATGCTAAACCACTAGTTGTATGTTCAATTGCGCTGGTCATTTTTAATGCAGCAAGAGATTCATAAACATTGAACAAAGAGCTAAGGAAACAGAAAGGGAAATGAAATTAAACAAAGTCACTGGGTAAGAAATTTTGAAATTTTGGATGAGTTGAATCTATATAGCTTTCTCAGCTCACACCTCTTCAAAGTATTTTTACAGAAGATTATTCTTCTGCCTAATTCTTGATAATACAGATAAACCTTCATTGTTTATTTACATTTTTCGCTTAGGTATAAAATAACATAGTATGATAAAGTGATAGTCAAATTCTTTCAAAATCAGTAGTCTTGAAGTTCTGTTCTCTTTGCATATATCAAAAGCAGAAAGAGAGAAGAGATAGTACTTGAAGTTAAGGGAAGTGATGTTAAAATTTTTGTTAAGTCTAAGCTCAAGTTACGTAAGTATTTGCTCGGTGTTGATCATAGCCATTAACCAGACAATACACAAACCTTTTACAATAAATAACAAAGTTACTTTCATACCAACAACTTGCAGAATAACGAAACTTCAGTCGTCAACTGTCCTGTTCACAGACTATTTCCACTTGTTTGTAACCTTCCACATCCCACACTATTCAGTTCTGATTGATCTTTAACAATTCTTCCATCAACTCTTTGTTTCTATTCAACCATTTTCTAACAATCAATTTCCGTCTTCAAAACAGTCTCCGAGCATTCTAATGATAAATTAATATTATCTTCTGATTCCTTACATATAGAACAGCTTTCCTTTGACATACTCATCCTTCATTCCTCAATTTCCAAATTCCTAAACGAAACCATGCAATCTCTTTTCCTTCTTTTCATTACAAACTTTAAGGTATAGCTCCATCCCAAATTCGGGTTTCCATTCGTATAAAACTAAGTGTCTTTTTTATCCCTTATTTGCCTATCCATATCTTCTAGTCCATATCTAATTATTTTCCAACTTCCCTTCATTAATATGCATCATGGTGCCCACATATTCTCTAATCCATTTGTCACTAAAATCTCTTTAATTTCTCCAAACCAAATTCTACTATGGCCCTGTATTGAGGAAAGAATAAACTACTTGAAAATTCAGAAATGATCAATGCCAAAACAGCTTTATTTAATATAACTTATATGCTTTAAAGAATTAAATTTTTGTGTAGTGTTTAACAACAGCTTTTACTAGTAAATGCGGCACCGCGGGCAGTGACACCGATGATACACAAGATGAAACTGGAGAACCGGTGGAATGAGAAAGCGGCGGAAACTCCTGAGATCCTTGATGAAACCCACCCTAGTGCCATGTTGTCCCCTACAAATCTCAGTTTGCGGTAGCCTGGGATCGAACGGCCTGAGAGTCGAGCAGTCTAACCACGGCGCGGCCCACATTTTTGTGTAGTGAAATTTTCTCTATCTTTTGCACTTTACTAATTATATAAAGGCAGTTTAGAATAAAGAGAATTGCGTTGGCTATTTTCAGAAAATTCAATTTTTTTTTTTCATAAATAAATGCAGCTTAAACACATATTTTAATTTTAATCACTTCAAAAATTTTAGAAAAAGGATTTCATGTAAAATGGTTTTTGCTTTGTGCAATTTTCTTTAAAATATTTTTGTCACATTCCATTTAGATGCCAAGTTTCGTATTTAATGCGTTTTTCGTTTTTGAGTAATGTCCTATACGTACACTCGGGCACATAGACACAGGCAATTTTTTTTTCTAAAAATGCTGTCCTTTTTCCAGGGATCTCAAAGCAAGCATCTCTGGTGAAACCCCAACATTCCTTTACTTATTCTAATTTAATTAATCGCTGAAGCTTCAATTCTACGTTGAACTTATGACATCGGTTCCTGTTGTACTTTAACATTCAAGAGCAATTATACAATGGTTCAACTTTACCCAGTGATTTGCTCTAGAGGTTGTAGAGAGTGTGATCTTTTGTTACTTCAAGATCCATAATATTTAAACTACAAATTTTCTGTACCATGCAATTATTTCTTCATATTTTTTGTTACTGGTCAGTAGCTCTTAGCCCTTAAAGAGCTATTGCGCAGCTGGATTAGTTCGTTAGTTATTTTGCTGCGGGGATTACGTCCTAGAAAAGCGAGAAAGACAAAAAAGGAAAAGAGCTTAGCTACAGGTAATATTCCACGTTGTCATCTTGAGTGTCGTGGACCGTGACGGGGACAGCAGACGGCTTGCGTCGCTCGCATGTTTTGTTACGCTAGAGACGGATGGCCCCACACCGGGTCGACCTCCCCCGTGAATATTAATGAGTTGCGTCTCACTGTTTGTTCAAGATGTATGTATTTATGCATATACCGCCTAGTGTCGTTACTACTTGCTGTCAACTGAGTGACGAACATGCACGCTTTCCTTGCAGGTGGACGAGACTTAACTTGAACAGGGGAGTCCAACATCGTGCCCATACTTTTGTGTTGACATTATAGGATACTCCTCCCAGATATCCATTATTTTCACAGATTTCTATAAATTTGTCATACAAAATTGTATTTCTCGCTCAGTGTCGTGGCGTAAATGCATATTTCAGAACAAATGTATAAAGCGTGAAGATGCTCTAAATATTACAGCAAAACTATTAGTATAGCAAATAAATTAATGTAGTATTAAAGTGAAATAATTAAGATTCTCATTTCTGATGAGGGTGAGAGGATATGATCACACATACTCACAATAATCCTGAACGTGCAACGAAACCTTTCTTAATCTGAACAATAAAAACTCCTCATGTATCATTTTCGATTCAGCAGACCAACCGCGGCAGTTAACTCTGAAATATACCCTGCAGGGCTCTCATTTATACTCTTTCTCCTCACGTCCTTCCACTTAATCCAATATTACAGCATGAAAGGTTCAAATGTATACCTTTTGTAGAACTGCAAATGCAAAAGTGCGGACAAAATATCTGCATAACATTTTGGGAAATTGATATGAATACTAGAAATGTTTCGTAAAAGACAAAGTCTAACGAATATTACCTAATCTCTGTAGTAAATTTGCATTTACATTTTATGGTTTCGTGATTATGTATAACCAAAGACTGGCGAGCTATCCCCAGGACATTCATAGACAATTTAGCTTGTGCATTTTATTGTGCCAATATCTTAAGCAATGAGCACTCTAATCATCTTTCACCTATAGAGCAAAGCAGTTTGAAGGGCTAAACTGTAAAATATACACAAATGCATTTAGATTGGTGATAACATGGATGTATAATATGGAGTCTCCATGAATTCGTATCCTAATAGAGAACCTTTTGTTATAAAAAAGAAACTTTTGGAGCTCTTAAAATGTACCTGCCTTTTATGAAATGTGGCTGGATTTTACTGTTCTAAGAAAAACACATATACACATACTCACGAGAGAAGCTCTATCTCTGGACTGAATACAGCACTAATTTTACTTCAAATAAGAAACAGAGAAAGAAACATAAGTAGTTTCCCCTGTATTTTAAATGCTTTCAAAATATACTTCGTACATAAAGAATTTGAACGCTCTTTTAACAAAGCCACTTAAGGAGATGTCATGAGTGTGTCGTGGTGTTGGAAACTGTTACTTTGGTTCCCAGCCATAGGATCCAGCATCTACACTGAGTTTAAAGCCGGGTTTGAGGCAGAGCTGTAGCTCCTTAGATTTCATTTTTAACCAAGGTAAGGTTCGATTTTAAAGCTGTGCCTATCATTCGGATTAATTGAGGGTAAAGGTTTCAAATGACCAGGGTTTTTCGTAGCAGAGGCCTGAGTTGGCATTCAATTTCCATAACCCAACATTCGGTACATCTCCATTTCGTTGATTCCTATTGTGTGTGCGCGTGTGCGTGCGTGTGTGTGTGTGTGTGTGTGAGTGAGTAAATTACATCCTCCAATGTTAAGTCATATCGGACGGTGAATGAAATGGGTGAAATGATACTCAGATGAGGCCAGGGTCTATAGAGCTTAGAGACACCAGACATTCGTCTTGAAGGATAAGGGAACACCCCGGAAAACTCTTATCCAAGTAACAGCCTGATCGAGATACGAACTCGGGACTTCTTGCACTTAGGCAGAAACACTACCATCTACGCTACCAGGGCGCGCGCCCGCCTCGGTAGCGTAGATGGTTGCATATCTGCCTCACGTTCAAGAGGTCCCGAGTTCGAATCTCGGTAAGTGTGAGTTACTTAAATAAGTTTTTTTCCGGGGTTTTCTCTTATCCTTCAAGACGAATGCCTGGTAACCCTAAACTCCATGGACCCTGGACTCATTTGAGCATCATTTCTCCGTCCGTATGACTTAACGTTAGAGGACGTAAATTAAAAAACAAAAACCGAGGCGGGCGATTCCCATTTTGTCAACTACGTAATCTTACCTGCTTTATTCCCATTTCGTTGACTCAAGGCTAATTGGCTATGACCCTTCCCGTTTTGTTGACGCAGGTAACCTACCCTATACTACCCTATACTACCTTACAGTGACTTAGTTTACTGTAGGCTTTCAGTGAGTTAATAACAGTAAAGTCAGTGTTCAATACAGCTTTAAAAATGGAGTTTGAAATTTGTTGAATCGAAACGAGGGAAACCGATAATTTTGTATGCGGGGTGTAAGTTAACGGTTAACAAAGTTTACCAGAACCAAAACAAAAGATGGACCTGCTATACACGTAAACGCCCTGGAAATATTACAAACAATTCACAGATATCAATAATATTTAAACGCAGTGACCATACGCCTGAACCCAACATGGCCAAAAAGAGGTTGAAATGTGTATTACAGAATCAGAAAGGAGGCCAGAGAAGAGCATACGCCGATATCTCAAATATATTGTAGAGAAATTATAAGTTTTAAAGACAATGGTTTAGATTTTGTGACCCAAATACCCACATTCACCTCAGTGAAGCATTCTTTATACAATGTAAGGCTTTGGGAATACGTACCCTTCCAACTCGTCGCCAAGATATTATTATTCCGGAAAATTTTAGTGATTTCGTTCTTTTGGATAATGATATTGAAGGCCGTATCCTGGCATATTAAAAAGATGCAATTTTGTCAAACTCAGGCATATGTTTCTTTGGAAATGGAACTTTAAAGTGCTGTTGTCCGCTGTTTGATCAACTATACACTATCCATAAAATAAAATGCGTCAAAGTTGCATTCAAAACTTTTATTCTCAGGCCGTTGTCACGAAAAGATAGTTCGGAATGAAGGAAATGTGCAAATCTTTGTGTTGCATCCTTGGGAGATATCGCACAAGCATATCTGACGTTAGCCACTGCTTTCAACTTTCGTTTATGAATGGCTAATAACTTTCTTTCGCTCTTAAACCTCACACACATATTCTAACGCAATGGGGTTTTAATATTCAATAAACGGCATCAAATATTATTTAAAACAAATGAATTAAACCAAAATGAACACTACAGAGAACTTTTACGAGAAAACTACTGCCAATTGTCATTCCAAAGCTATGTGCGGCATCCTCTTAAGATATTTTCGAAATTAGAGGTAGAATGATGATTTGAATACAGAAACATCACATTGTTTATGAAACTATAGTCTGATTTTTAAGTAGGGCACTAAGGAATAAAACAAAGTATGAAATTAATAGTTAATCCTAGTGGAGAAGTGGGTTATAAGAAACAGCATCTAAATATAATAATTATGAAAATATCATAATTACGTGGCAAGGATTCTGCATAAACATATCTAATAATAAGCTAATATATGTCATCGTAATTTCAAAGAAAAATATATGTATTATAAAAGTGAAGTTAAATGTCACAATAAAGGATGACAATGTAATACTTCCCATGAGTTTCTTACATTTGCTTGAAGTGACACTTGCAGAAGAAGGAATTTAGTGACATTTACTGCTATTGCAATTAGGCTTACGGGGAACTCACAAGGGAACTTTATCACAAGGAAACTATCACTATGCTCATACCTGTATTCGCTTGAGGGTTTGATGGTATCATTTCTACCCCATGTGGGGCCTGTGCACCAAAAATCGGGTGCGGAGTAAAGCTGGAAGTACCCGAAAAGGAGTCTAGAATACGTAGAGGCATAGATATAGGCATAATAATATAACATTGTACGGGAAGGGTTGCTTACCCCTGATGGGTAGCGTCAACACACAAGCATACATAAGGAGCGCCGGCACAGAACTCACGAGGGGTGTCCAGCAGCTACTTGCAAGTGGTCGTATGCGGCATTTTTCAGGCTGTAGTTTTGGGCATTGCGGTTCTACTCCGCAGCAGATTTTTGGTACACGGGCCCCACACAGAGTAGAGATGATTGAAAATTAAAAAAAAGAAAAAGAAACTTTTGGAAATTTTCAAGTCGCCTTGATAAATTACGATTCACAGGAGAACGAGAAACTTAAAATTAACATGTTGTAGAAAATTTGGCGGAACAGCTATGATATATAGAAATTAAATTGATTAAAGGTCGTGTATTTCTAAAATTCTCTTGAGCCCTTTAAAATGTTACAGACTTTATTTGTCGATTATTATCGGCATCCCGTAGTGTCGCTTTAGACCGCACTTGGACCTGTATACTTGGTGGTCTCCACTAGAGGAGACTCGCGTTAGCTTACGCTTCTCATTGTTATTCTTTTATATCGTAAATCTAATGCACCAGAAGTTACCGGATATAGTTATCTTTTGTAATGCTGATGTTTAAAAACTTAATTTTACAACCTTAGTCAGCAAGTCGTTTCAATAGTTCATTATGCATTAGTCTTTAACATGAGTGATGTCTATCCTCACTCCCAACAACGCATACCCCCAGAAAATATACCACAGTTCACTGTAGTAGTCGGCAGTAGATCCATCGATGATCGAGATATTTGGGAAAGTATTAAAATTGTTGTATTCTGGAAGTCCTTATCATTGTGAAGTAAACTTCGTTATATGGGAATGTATATCATAGTACAGCAAGTTAAAGTGTTAGTACAAAATTCCATGTATAATTCAGAACCGTTCAACATACTATACTCCACTATGAAGTACTAAACTGCCCAATTACAGTCAAGAGGCAATTAAGGATAGGCATGACGTATATACACGCAATTAATTACAGCTTTTAATTCCATTAACATAAAGAGACTATTAAGGTGAAGTGTCAGGGTTACCTGTGGAGAGAGAAGCCATTTTTCTTGATGGCATGTAAAGCGGACATCCCTGCAAGTAGCCGTTAATGTGCTAAGCGAAGTGACTAATGGGTTGTGTGCATGTGGCACAGATCACTTTTTGATGGAGAAGGAGGGTCCCATAGACGTGGGAACTGGTTGCGACAAACAACCCGCTCCTGCAAATTAACATCTCTCTGTGTGTCTCTGCAGATGCCAGGTGCAACTGTTTAGCTCCTTTCTTATTAGCGCGTTCATCTCTCTTAATGAACAGCCAAACATCTTACCACACAGCGACTCCAGTTTTATTAACTCTTTGTATTTTTAAAGCTACATGCAACTAGATTTAAAAAAATTATATATCTACCTATTTTTCTGTTTTCATCTAGGCATTCCTTACGTTTTAATCCAGAGTGTTTTCATGGTCTACACACTTTACTTGTCTACTTTATGATGAAAACAGAAAAATGCCCAAAAGTGTCATAGTTAAATACTGCTGCAGGTGCAATCCACAGATACAGTATTTATGTGAAAATATTTGATTTTCTAAGCAGAGTGTTCTTACCCATCTTCCAACTCCTTCATTTACTTATTCGTTCCTGTATGTTCTAAGAATACTGGACTATTATTATTATTATTATTATTATTATTATTATTATTATTATTATTATTATTATTATTATTATTATTATTATTATTATTATTATTATTATTATTATTATTATTATTATTATTATTATTATTATTATTATTATTATTATTATTATTATTATTATTATTATTATTATTATTATTATTATTATTATTATTATTATTATTATTATTATTATTATTATTATTATTATTATTATTATTATTATTATTATTATTATTATTATTATTATTATTATTATTATTATTATTATTATTATTATTATTATTATTATTATTATTATTATTATTATTATTATTATTATTATTATTATTATTACTATTAAATTATGAGTTTCCTCGGTATGTTTATTTCATAATGAAAGGAAAATTTAGGGACCTTATCTGGTTTTTTACCTCATTGAGATCTCATAATAAAATTTTTCATGTTATTAGGTATTTGATATAACTAACAATATATATTGGCATACATTAGCATATACTTAGAAAATTCAATTTTAGTGAATTCTCTTCCACATAATTTCTATACTATACTAATGAAGTTTAAGATATGTCATTGGCACTTATTCACTTTATGTGCTAGTTAGAATTAGTTGTAATCTTATCTCCAATTAAAGGAATTATTAATAGTGCTTTGTGGTGTCAAGGATCACTCTTTTTCAAACCTTGAGATGTGTAATGTATTTTATTCATTAAACTGTAATTATTTGCTGAACGACCTGAAAGACTTGAGAGTAGCGACTGTCGCATAATTATTATATTTGATATTTGCTATATTATATCTGTTGTTGGAAGATCATTTTTATACATTCATTCAGTTCCTACTCAAATGTCCCGAAATAGTTATTTATGATACAAGTGGTAAAAGGAGAATTTAAGTCTGTGAACAGGATAGCCGGGGGAACGAGCGAAGGCATGTAGAGCAATTCCTGCAAACAGAATAAAATTACTTTGAACACGAGTGGAATATAATATTTTTAGCAATACTGAATATTTATAGACATATTATAGATAAGAAACTGTTTTGGCTAGTTTGGAGACCTGAAGTTAACGTGCTGGGATGTTCAATTATTGCCTTGCTTATCATCATTGCCTTGCTTATCATCTATATAAAATCTTACATAAAGGAGGCAATGAAACTAATAAAACGAAAATAATTTAACACTTAAATAGGTTAAAATCTTCACAAACAACATTTTAAATTATTAACGGGTTACAAGTTTCACTAAACCTATTGTTCTTTTGAGGAAACTGTGATATTTATAGTGCAATTTCTGCAATTTTAAATACTCATTCCTCATGTAGAAGTAGGAATTGAAGTGTTAGTTACGCTATTTATTATAGGCTCACTGAATTTGAAAAAATCTGCGAAGCAATTTTCTTCTTGTTCTTGACGGAACTTTCTACATTGCCTAAAACACCTGTCTAGAAAATATGTTGTGGCTCTGAACTCTTAGCACCTTCCATGTTGACATTCATATCATCCGCCATTTTACAGATCGATACCTTAGCCTGCGATGGATACAAACATGGCCTACTTGATTGAGCCATTAGTTACATTGCACAAGAAACTAAAGTTGGCTACATTGGAGTGTTAACTTCTTTTTAATATTGCATGACAGAATTACCTTCTTTTAACACTACTCAGAGATGTCCAAAGCCGGGCTTTTAACGTCATCTGTCTAAAAAGCACTTTTATAAGATCAATTTTTCAAACATTTGTGAAAGATTTAACTAATTAATTGATTTACAACTTTCACCACAAATCATAATCCTAAACTTGGAATGTGAATGAGTATGGACTAAGTTAGAGAGCGAATGTGTGAGTACTTAACCGTAGTCGAACCAGTAGATTATAGTTCCCAGACCTGTAGCCTCTACATATACTGTAATAGACCAAATGCAGAAAGTTCGGGAGTGAATGAGTGAGAACGGATTCATTCCGGTGTAATGTAGTTTTTGGTGTGGTAGGTATAGATTATGATCGAACAAAAGAAGGAAAGTGAGTGAGTGAAGGAGGGAGTGAATAAGTGAAGTGAAGCTAGAAGATTAAAACTTTTTTTTGTCTTTTCTGCCACCTATTATAGTAATTATCATTGGCATGAAGTTAAGAAGGTATAACGGTGAAAATGTGAAAATGCATAATTAATATTAATAGTAATCTTTATTTCCATTTCAATTACAAGTAATTATACATTTACATACCTATTGCTACACTGAGTTGCTGGTTACCCTTGGGCCCAATAGACTCAAATTCTGAAATTGTCGAGCTAATGGGTCCCTATTTGTATCTTATCTAAATAATTTCATCTTCATTTTTGTATATTTACTTATCTTCCGTAACCATTTTGCTCTTACTTGGACCTAAAAGTTCCCAATTTCAATTACATTTTTCCTAGTTTTTACACTCATTAACTTTATTGCTTGAATTTCCTTAGGTAGCCTTGCCCATTTTTTTGCCTACCTTATCGCTAAGCAACCTAGTTTCTTCACATTCTAAACGCAAATACCATTCTTTATCCCTTTGGTGACACAATGGGCATTTCTGCAGATCTCTCCCTCTTCCCAAACCCTTCAATTTCTCCAACCCTGTTTTGGTCCATGCAAAGCCTTCTATTGCTGCTTTATCAGAAACATCAATGTACTTTTCCCTGTTCCAGATCACTTTCATCTCTATAAATTTCCAGTGAGCTTTTCAAGTTGAAGCTTCCTAACATTTCTTGCCTTTTAGTATCTTCCGTTCTTAACCTAAGTTCTTTCCAAAATCCACTTTGCAATCATTCCTGGTTTTCCCACATGACACCAAACCCTATTTTTAAAATTTCATTTATTTTATTTGGCCATGAATCTTTCTGATTTAGTTTTTCCTGTACTATCAAGCACTGACGTAGAATATTCTTCTCATCTAAACTCATAATTCTAGCCCAATATAAATGCATAATTTGACTTTCATAGATTCCACAGTGTGTGTAAAGGCAGCACCTTTAAAACAAGTTATATGTTACACAAATTTGACTTCTTTACTGAACTCAGGTGAACCCTATAATGAACCAAATTTGTACGAGCTATTTTGAACAGTTAAGATATTATTTTGTTAATCACTTTTTATATATTAGTGTGAAACTCTCCTTGATTTACTGTATCACTCGACAATTTTTAATCTGAGCTTAGTAAAAATAAAAATATACGATAGCAGAATTTCTTAATTTTAGCTTGTTAAAGGAAAATGTAATTTGTAGCACATTTGATTTGTAAAAGTTTTCAATGTAAATTATGGAACAAATTAATATCAGTTGGATACTGAATCAGTTTGCTGCATAATATTTTTAGATAATGCCAACTGATGCTAATGAATGGATATGTACGATGTTTGAAGTCAAACCGTTTAGTTGTTGAACATTACACCCAAAGCTACTTTTTATGTCTCTTATACCAGAATCTCTTCTGTAAGAAAATAAGTTATAAACTATAGTCCAAGCAGGACTTTAAAAGATCAAAAATACTGAAAATTGGAAATAAGGCAAATTGGGTTCATAGGTCACGATGGTGTATTATTTAAATGATACCAGAGCAACTTAGAGTCATTCATGGCTTTGATATTAAAGAGAAATTATTTTTCATGAAAATATAAGCGTAATAAAATGAAAAATACAAAAATATATGGAAAATTTATACTCTTGCCAAATTTCACAGGTCATTCTTTAAGGTATGAATATCTAAAAAGAGTGTATCAAGTTCCATTCTCTCCTTACTGAGATGTAAACTAGCATGAGGCTGAAAATGTAGGATCGTAAGGAGCATCAAATAGGACTTAAATTGTTCGCAATTACTAAACTTGCAAATGATAAATTTTGGGTCTCATTTTTAGACTAACAACAAATAGAGTGAACCTATATTGTGAAAGAATATGGGTGTAAAATGGACTAAAAATACTCTCATGTTTTCTTGTTTTACTTTTTACTTCCGCATATGTGTGATTCATACAAAACAACAAACTTTATATATTTCCTCGCAGAATGTACTTTTTATAACATAAAGTATGAATGCAGGCAGTTATTATTATTATTATTATTATTATTATTATTATTATTATTATTATTATTATTATTATTATTATTATTATTATTATTATTATTATTATTATTATTATTATTATTATTATTATTATTATTATTATTATTATTATTATTATTATTATTATTATTATTATTATTATTATTATTATTATTATTATTATTATTATTATTATTATTATTATTATTATTATTATTATTATTATTATTATTATTATTATTATTATTATTATTATTATTATTATTATTATTATTATTATTATTATTATTATTATTATTATTATTATTATTATTATTATTATTATTATTATTATTATTATTATTATTATTATTATTATTATTATTATTATTATTATTATTATTATTATTATTATTATTATTATTATTATTATTATTATTATTATTATTATTATTATTATTATTATTATTATTATTATTATTATTATTATTATTATTATTATTATTATTATTATTATTATTATTATTATTATTATTATTATTATTATTATTATTATTATTATTATTATTATTATTATTATTATTATTATTATTATTATTATTATTATTATTATTATTATTATTATTATTATTATTATTATTATTATTATTATTATTATTATTATTATTATTATTATTATTATTATTATTATTATTATTATTATTATTATTATTATTATTATTATTATTATTATTATTATTATTATTATTATTATTATTATTATTATTATTATTATTATTATTATTATTATTATTATTATTATTATTATTATTATTATTATTATTATTATTATTGTCACACTTAAATGGAACGAGGGAAGGGACGTGAGACTACGGTACCTTTTAGCAGGTAAGGCTGTCAAACGAAATTAAACTTGGGCTCAAATAATGAATCTTTGACTTTTCGTTTTTATAATAGGGCACCTGCCTGGACCAAAGACTATAACGAAGATGCAGGAAAGGGTATGTATATCTAAGGGTCCAAAGTTTCGGAACCCCTACTACTGGACTAGACAGGTTTTCAGATTGGAGGGGATCTTCGTATTCAAATAACTTGACTGACTGATGGATGTGAACGCATTTATTATCCAACTCATGTGCTTTGCATAAAGGATATCAGAACATAAAGAGGATTTAGCGTCTTGAAAGACCACAACTTTTTATGATGTCAAACAGCTGCGATGTGACGAGTCTTACAACATAGTTTTTGTGTGATCCCTATTTAATCATTTACTATAATAACAGTCAGCACTGGCACTTAGTACACTAACGATAAATTCAGTGATTTTGTTTTGCGATGACTGAAGATAATTTTTCTTAGATGAATAAGAGTCACCAAATAGATAAACCAATACGTAACACCCAGTTTCTGCCAAGATATTGGGAAATCTTTTAGAAAATGCGCGCAGTATGTAGTAATTTTTAACAGTTTCGTCAAGAGTAAAATATTTGCTTCTTTCGCGTACCTACCTAGCTTTAAGTACATTTTGCTGCGTTCATTAATGTTTTAATTTTTATTTCTCTTATTTCGGTATCTAAAGCAGAGAAATTATTATTGCATTCAGCATAAAAACTCAATATATGAAACTCAACTAGAAAAGCTTGCTTTGTGCCCCCTGAATAATACTACAAAATACAGTTGTGTCTATTATATTTAATCGAGCGGGATTGCTCAGGCGGTTTAGTTTGCAACGCAAATTAAACCTAGCATTTATTTATAAACAGTATTTTATAATAGGACTTATGGTAATTTTTATTTTAGGAAACTGATATGGCATACTGACAATACATATAAGAATATTTTGGGTATTCTAAAGAACATGAAGTCTTTTTCATTATCACTGACCCTTTTTTATTCTCTCAATTTACTTTTGGTTTTCCTTAACATTGATTTAATTAAATTTTCTCGAAATTTTATCTTTTTCTATTTTTCAGTCTTAGGTGCCCTTCTAGGACTTTTCTCTTTGATATCTCTGACAGTGAAATAGAATATCTAAGGCAGGTGAATCAGACATGATACCAAATGCTCTCTCTAAATTGTATGTCTGTCACGATAGTTCGCATCTGGAACGCTTAAAGATGGCAGAAGAATTATGTTGTGTGGTTTAGTGCTAAACGGAATCGATTCCATTAACAGCGACCCCAGTAGCGATACCACAATCACAAAAGAAGTGGTCCTTAGATTTGAGCTGGTTTTCTTTTAAACAAGAATGCCGTATAGAAATCGCAAGCTTCATTTCCTCCCACATTCACCCCGAGTATGAGGTTGGGGAATTCCTGTCAGTCATAGCACAAAAACGTGTTCATCCATTTCGCAACAAAGCTGAATGTCTACATATCTACACGATTTTTCACGCCACGTTGGACCTTTTAACGGAGGAAAAAACTAGAACAAGATCCTTTAACTCGATGAAAAGAGTGAAAACTTAGGAAAAAGCTGGAAATTTTTTTCGCATGTTTGGTCTTTATTGACGGTGAATGTTGTATAATCTAAGATCTTGCGATTATGCGAGTATATTCCATGTTTTTCTGTGGGAGACTCAGTCAATGTGTCAGAATAATTTTTACGGGTAAAGGTCTGTGACCTGGTTTCATATGTTGGCAAGATGTTGCTGTATTAAATTACTGCTACTGAACAATTATGATCTAAGAAATTTAAACAAATTTATAGAATACCAGAATAGAAATCAAAGTAGAAGTTATTTTATAAATTGTATGAATTCTATACAGTATTTATCAATTAACAAGGAAAATTATCAGAGGACTTTACCTCGGTAGGACTTCATAAATCATGAAGTTTCGTTTATCTCATCTTCATGTTGATTTTGTTTTCTACACAAGCACTTAAGATCCAGTGATATAAAATATTAAAAATATTTAAAAGTTCTAAAAATTAAATGCCTCTTATTGAAATCTCAAAACATTTTGGGCATAAGGTACATTAATTCGTATTTTAGCATTATTTATGTATTAATCCTATTAATTAGAAATACAACAATATCTTCGTAGTAATAAATATGGAGAATTGGTCTTTGTACTCATGTATGCTACTAGAATTTCATTATCATAATGTTTAAATATATTAAAATAATTTAATCCACATTTAAATAAAATTATACAAAAAATAAGTGAATAAATTCAACATTTCGGAGAAATGAGAGGCCCAAGCCAGCAAAAGTCGAGTCCACTGAAGGTTTTAGCAAAAATTACCCCTAATCGTAGAGTAATGCAAGGTGTAACGCTAGATATTCTAAATTCAGTTTGAAATTATATCCTAAATACTTTGGAAATACCGTCTGAAATTATTGATTATACTGACTGAACTTTGTAAAATGTAACATGTAGGCAACATGTAATACCAAGATCTTGGGAAAGCATAAAACTGACATTTTTTCTTTCTGTAGTTAACCATCTCTGAGATATTCTTTGTTATTGGCCCGAACTTATAAATACTAATTTTTTCTTGAATGAAAATTAACAACTTTCTCTTTCCTTCGTCATGCAAAGGGAATGGAATGTCAAAACCCACAGATAGCGAGTAGCTAGCAAACAATGTGACTACCACAAACCTATTGTATTCCCCTACTGTATTATATTTACAAGTAAATATGTAATAAAAATGTTTTCAGCAAATATCTCTCTCGATTATCATGAAGTAAGTAGAAGAATAAGCTTTTTAGTTAATTGATGGAAATTAATCATTTCTTCACACTAGCCGTATATAGGCTAAGGTTTTTGATAGATAGAGTCAACATGAAAAATTCAATGCCACGGTTGGGATTTGAACCACGGATGTCCTGGTTTCCGGCCAGTCGCTCTAACCCATTGAGCTACCATGGCCAACTGGCCGTTAGGTCATTAAATTCTCCATTTGACTCGTATATTTCCCCAGTAGGCCCCTAGGGGCTCTGGTATTCGAGATACACCGTTTGTGGCAACCCAATATCGTAAGTACTTGAGTCCCAGGCTTCATCATTTCATTCTTATTATTTTAGTGAATTGACGGAAATTAATCATTTCTTCATACTAGCCGTATATAGGATAAGGATTTTGATAGATAGTCAACAAGTTGGCCATGGTAGCTCCATGGGTTACAGCGACTGGCCGGAAATAAGGAGACCTGTGGTTCAAATCCTGGCCGTGGCATTGAATTTTTCATGTTGACTCATTCTATCAAGAAGAATAAGCATTTATAAGAATAGTTTGTGCAGTAGACTACTGGACTGGACTACTTTATGGAGGGGATTCGGCACGGAGATCCAAATGTGGTCCATTGTACCTATATCCCCAAGCGGGGCATCCTCGGGAGGAAGAATGGTATAAGATTAGACAGAGGGCGGCCGTTTCAAGGAGCCACGAAGTATAGAGGACAGGATTCCTACACTTCCAGATGGAAACTCCCCGGCAGGCCAGGACAATGGACATCTCACATTACTGTGGTACGGAAACGACCCCACCACGAGACCCGGGTTCAAGACCAGAGACCGTCCTACCGGAGGAGGAAGCTTTATTCAGCTTTATATCATCCTGCCATGCACCGCCGAGTCACCCGCCAACACTTCTACCCTGAAAGACATTAGCATCAGATGAGAGATGACGTGAAATTATATGGAGATGCAATGGTGAGGTAGAAATTTCGGGGGATGTAATTAATCTACCCAGCATTCACCTGGCCATCCAGGAAATCCCCCGAAAATGCCCTTGGGTCGGGGAGGTTTGCAACGGGAATCGAACCCAGACCTCCCGAATGCGAGCCACAGAGTGCAATAGAGAGTAGAGAAAGTCGTATGAATAAAATGTGTCAGATTCTTTTTAGTTATTGTGTTCATTGACTTCACTTACTCATTTGTATAATCTTTGTTTATGGGGTGTTGAGCTGTATTATCTCCAGAACTGCTTTTTGGAAATAATGAGTGTTTATGACCACACTAATATATATTTCAAAACATATAAATCTTGAAAGCTAATTCAAAGATTAAGTCTATCTTTCAATACTACTCCAAAAATATCAAAATTTGATTATTATTATTTTTTTCAATTTATCAATTTTCCTTCTGAACTTTAATGAAACAATTATAAAGATACAATAGCCGTTTTGTAGAAAGGGGTACTACCACTTGCAATTTTTACTTTTAGTACTAACCTATATTGGAAATCTCTATTTATAGTCGCACAATCTCAGGAAACATACTTTAGGAGATAGTACTTTTCCACTAAAATGTGAACTAAATTAATGTTTCCCAGCAGCGTTTTATAAACGAATCGTCTTCTGATATTTAACGCGTTGTACCAACTCAACAAGCTTAAGAATGGTAAAGTGGAGAAAAAAATA